>OX392540.1:44845909-44865373 GCA_947623455.1 Mimachlamys varia
TAGGATATAATGTTTAAATTTGAAAGATCACGTTATATTTATGTGAAACAAACTTTATTTTCCAGAATTACAGTGATATTAAGTCTAGCCCTGAGGGGGTGCAATAATGTAACCAATTCAAAAAGGTTACATAATTGCACACTCTCAGGGTTAGACATAGAGACATTAAAATGCTTATTTTAAACCAATAATAATTCATTTTAAATGTTTTTATTGAAATTTATCATTGAAAGAAGACATTAATATACACAATCATAGTAAAATGTGAGTCATTCAGAATGTACTTGTTAAGTAATGGTAATATATAAGAGCAAGTTCTTGCATGTGTTCATGTTATATTTATTTTCAGTTAATTTAACCTAACCCTGGCGGTTCATTTAAGGCAGAAATTTTCGTACTTGTAAAATATCTATTCTACAATACTAAAATATACAACATTATGAATATTACACGAATCACATTATTCCATAGATTTTCGTTGTCTATCATAAATAGATAAACATTGTAGGAACATATTCAAATTTGTTTATTTATTATTTATTTGATGCAATGTAATTGAATAGGGGCACAATGTTTCGTAGCATATATGACTTGATTCTTCCAGAATTAGAAATGGTTTTATTTTAGTTAGAAATACACGTTTATAGTTTTATTTATTACTGATTTAGACTGATATTCTAAATGTTCAAAAACACTGTTATATATCAAAATTGGAGGGTATCAATTTTGGAATCGAATTAAAAGCAGTTCGTTCTTTGTGACTTGAACCACAAAATACATTATTTCTCTGTTTACCAGTTAATTTTATAGGAAATGAACGTATTTCAATCAAACTTTGACTGATTTTGGAAAAAAAGTTACATAATTGCGAACCCCCAGGGTTAGGTGAAAAAAAAGCAATTTCTAGACTTTAAACGCTTTTCTATAACCTGCGCTTCACGTACTTTCTGTAGATATAAACACTATCCGAAAAGAAAGAAAAAAGTTTTTTTCCCAACTTTTTTTTGTAAGGCATATACCCACAAGGGATTAGTTACGTAATTGCATCCCTCCAGGGTTAGAGTTTTTATTTATTTTCCTAAGACGTAACTTTGTGGAGAGCTAGAATAAATCAAATGGAAAGTATTCCGCTCTTATATTTAGAAAATAAACGAACTTAACACCTAACCCCAGGCGAAATTTCGAATTGGTTACATGATTTTAAATGCTTATATTTTGGTCAATATTTAACTTTTCGGAAACAGTTTCCACCTATTTTGCATTATCTCGAACGTCTTGAGATAATAGAAAAAGATTTTTGTCGGAATATCATCGCATAAAGATTTTTTGAGATTCTCAACCCTCAGTCGACACATACTGAATTGGTTACATAATTGCATCCAAACCGTGGTTAGCCCAAAAGATATCAGTGATCAAAGTTTACTATCAACCATTTACGAAATGATTGTTTTTTTCAAAGTTATTCTTCGGCAATTGTTGTTGAAAATTATCATGGATGGTCAACAAAAATATCAAACCTGGCAGCTGTATGCTTGGAAGAAAGCATTTTATCTGGCGAAATTGATATGTGTTAGGCTTTTAATCAAATGATTAAAAAAGTCAAATATTGTCTAACCCTATTACATTTGCTATTTTGCCACCAAAAAATATATATATGGTAGCAAAAGTACCACTACTCCAGGGTTAAATGAATGCTTGATTTTTACGTTAATTAAAACTGACAGGTATCTAGTGTTTGACTGCTTATAATTCCTATCGATATAATATTATAGTTATTAATGAAAAAATGCGTAACCCTTAGAAATGGATATTTTGCGACTTATTGTTTTCGAATGAGTATCAAAAGTACCACTTTTCGAGGTTTAAGTGAATCTTTAATTATTTTGCTTTTATGTTATAACTTGACAAATTATTATACTTATATAAATCGCAAATGGACAAACAACGAACATGTTTCTTAAGACTTTATGAAAACCTATTAGAGTGGGACTTTTGCTACTTAAGTTTTTCGAATGAGTAGCAAAAGTACCACTATTAAAGGTTTAAGTTATTCTTACATCACTGTGCTTTTATTTCATAATTTGACAGATTATTGTAGTTTTATCAATCGCAAATGGACAAACAACGACCTTGTTCCTTTAGATTTTATGAAAACCTATAAGAGTGGGGCTTTTGCTACTTAAGTTATTTGAATGAGTAGCAAAATTACCACTCTTCAAGGTTTCGGTGAATTCTTTTTTATTTTATTTTTATTTTATAACATAACAGTTTATTGTATTTCCATATATCGCAAACAGACAAACAGCAAATGTGTTTCCTAAGACTTTATGAAAACCTATAAGAGTGGGGCTTTTGCTACTTAAGTTATTTCAATGAGTAGCAAAAGTACCACTCTTCAAGGTTTCAGTGAAACTTTATTTATTTTGTTTTTATTTAATAATATAACCGTTTATTGTATTTCCATACATCGCAAACAGACAAATAGCAAATGTGTTTCCTAAGACTTCATGGAAACCTATTAGAGTGGGACTTTTGCTACTTAAGTTTTTCGAATGAGTAGCAAAAGTACCACTATTAAAGGTTTAAGTTATTCTTAAATCAATTTGTTTTTATTTTATAACTTGACAGATTATTGTTCTTTTATCAATCGCAACTGGACAAACAACGAACTTGTTTCTTCAGAATTTATGAAAACCTATAAGAGTGGGGCTTTTGCTACTTAAGTTATTTGAATGAGTAGCAAAATTACCACTCTTCAAGGTTTCGGTGAATTCTTTTTTATTTTATTTTTAACATCTCTTTGTTTTTTCAGTATAATGATTTTATAATTTGAAATGAGGGTACCATACCCAAAACGCATAGTAAGAGGTCATAATAGCTTTTAAAATTACGCGTTATACTTTTTCTTTTATAATTCAGCTTTTTAAAAACATCTATAAAAAGACACGCCGGATGTTTTCAAACTTTATTTCATTTAAATTCTTAGGGAATCATTCCTACCTGGAATGATTCGGCAACGTATATACATATGTACAATGAGCATGCTGAGCTAGGAGGGACCTGGGTCTACATTAGGTAGACTATCCTCTTACTGTCCATCCACGTCAGGAGCCATTCGGCGTCCACGACGCGGATAGACAGAAAGAAGCACAGGAGGTCCCCCCTGACATCAACATGCTCTGTGCATTCCATTTTCATCAGTATCATCCGAAGTTTCACTCGTGAGAGTTCACAAATGCTCGGAAACTGTATGGAAATGACCCCACTAGTTGCCATTGTGAGGGTTGAAATCTATTTAACAACTTACTATTTATATTTAAAATGATGGCGACAATTTCAGTTTGCAAACTTTGTTTCTTATTTGTGTTACATCGTCTCTAATCATCACTGATCAGAAATAACTGACAAGGGAATATCATTAAGGAACTTATATTTATATGGGTTAATTAAAGTGGATGAAATAAAAGACATATAGCAAAATCAATTTGAGTCCTTTTTATTTTAATTAAAAAGGGGGAGGTAACCTTTATATATACTATATTACACTGACAAACATGTTTTGTTGTTGTGAGGGGTCATCTTGTGAATTTTTTTTTGTTATTAGTAAGAGGTCATAATTGCTTTAAAAGTACGCGTTATACTTAGTATTATATAATTCAGCTTGTTAAAAACATTTATAAAAAGACACGTCGGATGTTTCCAAACTTTATTTCATTTTTATTTTGAGGGAATCATTCCTACCTGGAATGATTCGGCAACGTATATACATATGTACAATGAGACGTAGTCGTTGTACCTGCTGCCCCAGTCTCATGATCTGAAGAGGCGACTAAATTATATTTTCTCTTCTTTCTGAACAACTTTCTCCTTGAACGCTCAAAGTACCTGACATTTAATCAGTTCTACAGTTTTCCACTTGTTTTGTTTTCTTTTGAATACTCTAACACAAACCCTTTATTACAAATTTAATGGTTGTTTCCGTTTTTGTGATTAGATAGGATTGAAATCTATCAAAATTGCGCCAGGTGTCTTCAGTGACGGCCAAATAAATTGTATATATCGAGGCAAATTCTCAATCAGTCCACAAACAGAAATATGGATCCACCTGTTGCGATATTCATCTACGACGCTCCATTTGAAGCTGCACTAGCCTCCTCGTTCTGCTTCGAAAGAGGGTTTGAATATATGGAGGACATGCTGGCCGGTCATGCCGCCTTGGTGTTCTACGACTGGAACGGTGTACAGCAGCTAATGCAATTTAATTTGCATCATGGGCTGCTGTACACCGTTTACAGACCAATGGGAAACAGACAGGCGGCGAATGGTTAGGATTCTTGATGTCCTCCTGTTTAAACGGCCCTTTTCAGGGCCACCAAATTTCACAAAAAGCCCCTACTGAACCTCGAAAAACGCATATAAACAACCTTTTTTTCCCTCTAAACCTAACCCTGTAGGTTTTTGGGATAATACCTTCAATGGTGTCAGCCAAGCGGTCTGTTATTTGCACAACGAGAAACATTGTTACAATGCCCCTATTTACTGGATCATTCGAGCATTACTGCTAATAATTGAAAGACAAAACATACAAATCAACCAGACTAAAGTGTTATGTTTATTTGTAAAGCATGAGGATTTAATGCATCAAATATAATAGATATATATATATATAACCGAATTATCCATAAAGAAACAAAGGATGGCAACGCCTGTTTGATTTTAACATAGAACGAGGCATTGAAATCCTTACTATAATAAATTTCCGGTCACCCATCCAGTTTGTGACTGCGCGCAACGTAAAAAAGGTTCTACCGCATGACTGAAAATCCTGCTTGCCATAATGACAGATTTTTCCCTCATAAACTTATTTTATATTCTGCAGGGTTAGGTTAAGTTGCAAATGGACATGTAAATGGACTTTTGCAACCTTTTCTAACCCCAACTCATGGTTAGGTTAAGTTGCAAATGGGCGCTACCAAAACTTTTTTTTCGGTAGCAAAAGTACCACTGTTGTAGGGTTGAAGTATTTTTCAGTATCTAAGAATGTTTGCTGAAGAGGAACCTGAAGTGTGGCAGGAACACGGCAGGCGGAGCTTCTCGACGGAAGAAGCAGGCGTCATCCTTTCTGCTTGTGACTTGGTCGTGAAAGGAAATTGCAGAATAACGCAAACTCTCATAAAGGAATTTCTCGGTAGAACTGAGGAGGGCAAAAAAATCCTTGAGCATTTCACTTTGAAGCAGATAACCGACCGAGTAAGGACTGCCCGAAGGAGGTCAAGGAAATCAGGCAAAAAAACTATCAGTAGCAGATAAACATCACGTTTTGACCTCCAGTGACCATCGTGATCTCAACTCTATGTAATAACTGTATTTTTCTGTATTTTTGACAAGAATGGCATGTTTAAAAGTAAACAAATGACACTAAAAGTGCATTTTGAACGCGAAGAAGAGATTCACTAAAAATAGGCATCGGGTATGCTAAATGAAAAACGGCATTAGGTATGCTAATAATGAAAAAACAAGCAAAAAACAAACAAAAAAAAACAAAAAAACAAACAAAAAAACAAAAAAACAAAAAAAACAAAAAAAACAAAAAAACAAAAAAAACAAAAAACAGATGGGCTTACTTGAGCAGGGTCCCCGTCCCAAGCCCGGACAGATATACATATTCTGATATGGCAGACATATCTAAGTGTGTATCTCTGACTAATGCTCAATAAATGTAAAATTCACATTCTATTCTCAGTTATATTTCTGGAACAAATTCGCTACATTACTGCAATCACTTGCAGTTAGTGTAACAGAAGTTAACATTTACAATCGCAATTACAAAGTTATAAATGTTGAAAAACTTCACTTAGGAAAAAAGACAACAAAAGTGAATTCGTTACATAATTGCAACACTTCGTGGTTAGGTCAAATGATACCGAAATGAACATTTATTAACCATATTACAAATATTTCGATCCTTTTCTTGTATACTTTTCAAAAAAAGCATCACATATCACCTGTTTTACCCTAAACCTATTGATTTGAAATTATGTAACGAAAGTTTGAATTCGTTACATAATTGCATTTCGGTCGCGGTTAGGGGTAAATACATAAGATACAGCTTTATTTACTATTTAATCTTCCAAGAAAAAGAACGGAAAGCATTTAATAATACTTATTTTAAACAAATTCAATCGACAATACACATATATTTCTTTTGAAAATGCTAACCCTGAAGGGTTGCAATTATGTAACCAATTGAAAAGGTTACATAATTGCAACCCCTCAGGGTTAGGTGATATAATTGTGAAATGTATTATTTTGAGAGAGAATATTTCCAATTAAATCCTTTTAAAATGTTTTATAATAAAAAGGATGCATAATAGACATTAAAAGTACCTAACCGCGATGCCGTGCAATTATGTAACCTTTTCGAATTGGTTACATAATTGCAGTGCATCGCGGTTAGAGATAGAGAAGTAAATTATTGTAAGAAAAACAACGTAAAACATTTAAGTATACTTATTTGTAACATATTCAAATGAAATTACACAAATATTTATGTTGAAAATTCTAACCCTGAAGGGTTGCAATTATGTAACCAATTGAAAAGGTTACATAATTGCAACCCCTCAGGGTTAGGTGATATAATTGTGAAATGTATTATTTTGAGAGAGAATATTTCCAATTAAATCCTTTTAAAATGTTTTATAATAAAAAGGATGCATAATTGACATTAAAAGTACTTAACCGCGATGCCGTGCAATTATGTAACCTTTTCGAATTGGTTACATAATTGCAGTGCATCGCGGTTAGAGGTATACAAGTAAAATCTTCCAAGAAAAAGAACGGAAAGCATTTAATAATACTTATTTTAAACAAATTCAATCGACAATACACATATATTTCTTTTGAAAATGCTAACCCTGAAGGGTTGCAATTATGTAACCAATTAAAAAGGTTACATAATTGCAACTCCTCAGGGTTAGGTTTAATAATAGTGACACGTATTAATTCAAGCAAGAATATATCAATTTAAATGCTTTTAAAACGCTATATGATAAAAAGGCTACAAATTAACCATTGAAAGGGCCTAACCGCGATGCGGTGCAATTGTGTAACCTTTTTGAATTAGTTACATAATTGCAGTGCATCGCGGTTAGAGATAAAGAAGTAAATTATTGTAAAAAAAACAAAGTTAAACATTTAAGTATACTTATTTGTAACATATTTAAATGAAATTACACAAATATTTATGTTGAAAATTCTAACCCTGAAGGGTTGCAATTATGTAACCAATTGAAAAGGTTACATAATTGCAACCACTCAGGGTTAGGTGATATAATTGTGAAATGTATTATTTTGAGAGAGAATATTTCCAATTAAATCCTTTTAAAATGTTTTATAATAAAAAGGATGCATAATAGACATTAAAAGTACCTAACCGCGATGCGGTGCAATTGTGTAACCTTTTCGAATTGGTTACATAATTGCAGTGCATCGCGGTTAGAGATAGAGAAGTAAATTATTCTAAGAAAAACAACGTAAAACATTTAAGTATACTTTTTTGTAACATATTCAAATGAAATTACACAAATATTTATGTTGAAAATTCTAACCCTGAAGGGTTGCAATTATGTAACCAATTGAAAAGGTTACATAATTGCAACCCCTCAGGGTTAGGTGATATAATTGTGAAATGTATTATTTTGAGAGAGAATATTTCCAATTAAATCCTTTTAAAATGTTTTATAATAAAAAGGATGCATAATAGACATTAAAAGTACCTAACCGCGATGCCGTGCAATTATGTAACCTTTTCGAATTGGTTACATAATTGCAGTGCATCGCGGTTAGAGGTATACAAGTAAAATCTTCCAAGAAAAAGAACGGAAAGCATTTAATAATACTTATTTTAAACAAATTCAATCGACAATACACATATATTTCTTTTGAAAATGCTAACCCTGAAGGGTTGCAATTATGTAACCAATTGAAAAGGTTACATAATTGCAACCCCTCAGGGTTAGGTGATATAATTGTGAAATGTATTATTTTGAGAGAGAATATTTCCAATTAAATCCTTTTAAAATGTTTTATAATAAAAAGGATGCATAATAGACATTAAAAGTACCTAACCGCGATGCGGTGCAATTGTGTAACCTTTTCGAATTGGTTACATAATTGCAGTGCATCGCGGTTAGAGATAGAGAAGTAAATTATTCTAAGAAAAACAACGTAAAACATTTAAGTATACTTTTTTGTAACATATTCAAATGAAATTACACAAATATTTATGTTGAAAATTCTAACCCTGAAGGGTTGCAATTATGTAACCAATTGAAAAGGTTACATAATTGCAACCCCTCAGGGTTAGGTGATATAATTGTGAAATGTATTATTTTGAGAGAGAATATTTCCAATTAAATCCTTTTAAAATGTTTTATAATAAAAAGGATGCATAATAGACATTAAAAGTACCTAACCGCGATGCCGTGCAATTATGTAACCTTTTCGAATTGGTTACATAATTGCAGTGCATCGCGGTTAGAGGTATACAAGTAAAATCTTCCAAGAAAAAGAACGGAAAGCATTTAATAATACTTATTTTAAACAAATTCAATCGACAATACACATATATTTCTTTTGAAAATGCTAACCCTGAAGGGTTGCAATTATGTAACCAATTGAAAAGGTTACATAATTGCAACCCCTCAGGGTTAGGTGATATAATTGTGAAATGTATTATTTTGAGAGAGAATATTTCCAATTAAATCCTTTTAAAATGTTTTATAATAAAAAGGATGCATAATAGACATTAAAAGTACCTAACCGCGATGCGGTGCAATTGTGTAACCTTTTCGAATTGGTTACATAATTGCAGTGCATCGCGGTTAGAGATAGAGAAGTAAATTATTCTAAGAAAAACAACGTAAAACATTTAAGTATACTTTTTTGTAACATATTCAAATGAAATTACACAAATATTTATGTTGAAAATTCTAACCCTGAAGGGTTGCAATTATGTAACCAATTGAAAAGGTTACATAATTGCAACCCCTCAGGGTTAGGTGATATAATTGTGAAATGTATTATTTTGAGAGAGAATATTTCCAATTAAATCCTTTTAAAATGTTTTATAATAAAAAGGATGCATAATAGACATTAAAAGTACCTAACCGCGATGCCGTGCAATTATGTAACCTTTTCGAATTGGTTACATAATTGCAGTGCATCGCGGTTAGAGGTATACAAGTAAAATCTTCCAAGAAAAAGAACGGAAAGCATTTAATAATACTTATTTTAAACAAATTCAATCGACAATACACATATATTTCTTTTGAAAATGCTAACCCTGAAGGGTTGCAATTATGTAACCAATTGAAAAGGTTACATAATTGCAACCCCTCAGGGTTAGGTGATATAATTGTGAAATGTATTATTTTGAGAGAGAATATTTCCAATTAAATCCTTTTAAAATGTTTTATAATAAAAAGGATGCATAATAGACATTAAAAGTACCTAACCGCGATGCGGTGCAATTGTGTAACCTTTTCGAATTGGTTACATAATTGCAGTGCATCGCGGTTAGAGATAGAGAAGTAAATTATTCTAAGAAAAACAACGTAAAACATTTAAGTATACTTTTTTGTAACATATTCAAATGAAATTACACAAATATTTATGTTGAAAATTCTAACCCTGAAGGGTTGCAATTATGTAACCAATTGAAAAGGTTACATAATTGCAACCCCTCAGGGTTAGGTGATATAATTGTGAAATGTATTATTTTGAGAGAGAATATTTCCAATTAAATCCTTTTAAAATGTTTTATAATAAAAAGGATGCATAATAGACATTAAAAGTACCTAACCGCGATGCCGTGCAATTATGTAACCTTTTCGAATTGGTTACATAATTGCAGTGCATCGCGGTTAGAGGTATACAAGTAAAATCTTCCAAGAAAAAGAACGGAAAGCATTTAATAATACTTATTTTAAACAAATTCAATCGACAATACACATATATTTCTTTTGAAAATGCTAACCCTGAAGGGTTGCAATTATGTAACCAATTAAAAAGGTTACATAATTGCAACTCCTCAGGGTTAGGTTTAATAATAGTGACACGTATTAATTCAAGCAAGAATATATCAATTTAAATGCTTTTAAAACGCTATATGATAAAAAGGCTACAAATTAACCATTGAAAGGGCCTAACCGCGATGCGGTGCAATTGTGTAACCTTTTTGAATTAGTTACATAATTGCAGTGCATCGCGGTTAGAGATAAAGAAGTAAATTATTGTAAAAAAAACAAAGTTAAACATTTAAGTATACTTATTTGTAACATATTTAAATGAAATTACACAAATATTTATGTTGAAAATTCTAACCCTGAAGGGTTGCAATTATGTAACCAATTGAAAAGGTTACATAATTGCAACCACTCAGGGTTAGGTGATATAATTGTGAAATGTATTATTTTGAGAGAGAATATTTCCAATTAAATCCTTTTAAAATGTTTTATAATAAAAAGGATGCATAATTGACATTAAAAGTACTTAACCGCGATGCCGTGCAATTATGTAACCTTTTCGAATTGGTTACATAATTGCAGTGCATCGCGGTTAGAGGTATACAAGTAAAATCTTCCAAGAAAAAGAACGGAAAGCATTTAATAATACTTATTTTAAACAAATTCAATCGACAATACACATATATTTCTTTTGAAAATGCTAACCCTGAAGGGTTGCAATTATGTAACCAATTGAAAAGGTTACATAATTGCAACCCCTCAGGGTTAGGTGATATAATTGTGAAATGTATTATTTTGAGAGAGAATATTTCCAATTAAATCCTTTTAAAATGTTTTATAATAAAAAGGATGCATAATAGACATTAAAAGTACCTAACCGCGATGCGGTGCAATTGTGTAACCTTTTCGAATTGGTTACATAATTGCAGTGCATCGCGGTTAGAGATAGAGAAGTAAATTATTCTAAGAAAAACAACGTAAAACATTTAAGTATACTTTTTTGTAACATATTCAAATGAAATTACACAAATATTTATGTTGAAAATTCTAACCCTGAAGGGTTGCAATTATGTAACCAATTGAAAAGGTTACATAATTGCAACCCCTCAGGGTTAGGTGATATAATTGTGAAATGTATTATTTTGAGAGAGAATATTTCCAATTAAATCCTTTTAAAATGTTTTATAATAAAAAGGATGCATAATAGACATTAAAAGTACCTAACCGCGATGCCGTGCAATTATGTAACCTTTTCGAATTGGTTACATAATTGCAGTGCATCGCGGTTAGAGGTATACAAGTAAAATCTTCCAAGAAAAAGAACGGAAAGCATTTAATAATACTTATTTTAAACAAATTCAATCGACAATACACATATATTTCTTTTGAAAATGCTAACCCTGAAGGGTTGCAATTATGTAACCAATTGAAAAGGTTACATAATTGCAACCCCTCAGGGTTAGGTGATATAATTGTGAAATGTATTATTTTGAGAGAGAATATTTCCAATTAAATCCTTTTAAAATGTTTTATAATAAAAAGGATGCATAATAGACATTAAAAGTACCTAACCGCGATGCGGTGCAATTGTGTAACCTTTTCGAATTGGTTACATAATTGCAGTGCATCGCGGTTAGAGATAGAGAAGTAAATTATTCTAAGAAAAACAACGTAAAACATTTAAGTATACTTTTTTGTAACATATTCAAATGAAATTACACAAATATTTATGTTGAAAATTCTAACCCTGAAGGGTTGCAATTATGTAACCAATTGAAAAGGTTACATAATTGCAACCCCTCAGGGTTAGGTGATATAATTGTAAAATGTATTATTTTGAGAGAGAATATTTCCAATTTAATGCTTTTAAAATGTTTTATAATAAAAAGGATGCATAATTGACATTAAAAGCACCTAACCGCGATGCGGTGCAATTGTGTAACCTTTTCGAATTGGTTACATAATTGCAGTGCATCGCGGTTAGAGATAGAGAAGTAAATTATTCTAAGAAAAACAACGTAAAACATTTAAGTATACTTTTTTGTAACATATTCAAATGAAATTACACAAATATTTATGTTGAAAATTCTAACCCTGAAGGGTTGCAATTATGTAACCAATTGAAAAGGTTACATAATTGCAACCCCTCAGGGTTAGGTGATATAATTGTAAAATGTATTATTTTGAGAGAGAATATTTCCAATTTAATGCTTTTAAAATGTTTTATAATAAAAAGGATGCATAATTGACATTAAAAGCACCTAACCGCGATGCCGTGCAATTATGTAACCTTTTCGAATTGGTTACATATTTTCAGTGCATCGCGGTTAGAGATAAGGAAGTAAATTATTGTAAGAAAAACAACGTAAAACATTTAAGTATACTTATTTGTAACATATTCAAATGAAATTACACAAATATTTATGTTGAAAATGTTAACCCTGAAGGGTTGCAATTATGTAACCAATTCAAAAAGGTTACATAATTGCAACCCCTCAGGGTTAGATGAAATAAGAGTTAAACGTTCAGTTTTTAATATGAATATTTCAATTTAAATGCTACAAAGGCATTTTATCGTTAAAAGAATGCACATTAGCCATTATGAGGACCTAACCGCAATGCAGTGCAAATATGTAACCTTTTTGAATTGGTTACATAATTGCACCTGATCGCGGTTAGAGGTATTGAAGTGAAATATAGCAAGAAAAACAGCGGAAAACATTTAATTATACTTATCTGTAACATATTCAACCGAAATTATAAAGATGTTATTGTTGAAAATGCTAACCCTGAAGGGTGGCAATTATGTAACCAAATTCAAAAAGGTTACATAATTGCATTTCTAACCCTGGCCTCGCGAGATCTCGCGAAGTTCAGGGGGAATAATCCTAACCGCGGCCTATGCAATTATGTAACCAATTGAAAAGGTTACATAATTGCAATATCCTTTCAAATCATAAGGGTTAGATTTTTTCAAAATAAACCTACAAAATAAAAAACACAGTCTATTCTGTTCTGATTTCCTTTATTTATTCGTGCATTTGTATCGTCAAAAATACCAATATTTAACCTAACCCTTACCCATTGCAGTTATGTAACCAATTCAAAAATGATAATTTTCAAAATTTTCATTCGAAATATTTTTATACTTGTAATAGATGCAGACTTCTGATTTTTTGTGTCAAATATCTTGAGATGTGATGCTTTCATTCTGCAAAATTACATTCTGGAAAATGTCTATAATTAGTGTCAAAGTTAGGGTCAAAGTTGGTGAAAATATGTAACTTTTTTGTTCAGGGTTAGCATTTCCCATGCTCGAATCTCTACGAAACTATGAAAAATGAGTTTCCCGTCGTTTTTCTATCGAAAATATGTATTTGGATATAAAAAAACACCTAACACAAAAAAGTTTTTTTGGCCAAAATCGACACTTTGAAAGTGCCGTAACTTTTTTGTTTTTTGAGTTTTTAAAACAAATAATCGATATAATTTGGGTATTTGGAAGTTCTTTTAGCTTGCAAAATTACAAAACGATATCTTACAGATAAAGTATGATTTCAATGGTCTGAAATATCGATATTTTGGCTTGTTTTTTGGTCGCGTAAACTACATTATAACTTTGTCATTTCGACACCTAAGAACTTTTGCTTTCTAATGTAGTTAGAACATTTATTTCCGGACAATCTAACCAAAAGGCACATTAAAAACTGCACTGGTTCGAAAAATATGGAAATGCAAATAAAGAGGGGGCCAATTGGTTACATAATTGCACCTTTTCAGACCCTAACCCTAAGATGAAGGAATGAGTATTTCTTAACCAAAAACTGTTATAAACTAGTTCCAACCTTTTTCTTTCCGACGCTATATGGCATTTTAAAATATCTGAACTTTACTAAGTGTAATTAGCTTTCTCGCATGTCATATTTTTGCAATTATGTAACCTTTTGGTGTCAAAATTTTCAACCTTTCAAACTCGATTTTTACAAGGAAAAAAGCCCTGAGGAAGAATCTAGAGTTGAAAATCTATTAGATCTTGCCTCCAAAAACGCGGCACAGCAAATATTTTGCAAAAATATTTAATAAAGAATTTTTTATGAACAAAACACCAACTTTGCAGATTGAGGGTTCGGGCGGTCGACTGACCCTATATATCCCCGACCTAACTTTTTTGTTCCTCAATTTTTCTCGCTGAAAATTAGCAGGGGGTTAGAACTAATTCTTAGATATTGTTAGGGGGTTAGGCTAACCCCCTGGAAAACCGAAGAAATATTTTCTAACCCCCTTTTAGAAAAGGGGGGTGCAATTTGGTAACCTTTTCGAGGTTTTTCAAGAAAAAAAGTCTTTTCGAATTTTCGTATCCGGACAATTTTTCCAACATATGTTCGGCGGCCACAAATACATGTTCCAAAACATTTTCAATAATGTCGAAACAATATTTCTTTCTAACCCTGGCGAAATACAAAGTGTAACTTATTGGCCTAATCATGATGCTAATTAGGGTTAGGGTTAGGGTTAGGGTTAGGGTTAGGGTTAGGGTTAGGGTTAGGGTTAGGGTTAGGGTTAGGGTTAGGGTTAGGGTTAGGGTTAGGGTTAGGGTTAGGGTTAGGGTTAGGGTTAGGGTTAGGGTTAGGGTTAGGGTTAGGGTTAGGGTTAGGGTTAGGGTTAGGGTTAGGGTTAGGGTTAGGGTTAGGGTTAGGGTTAGGGTTAGGGTTAGGGTTAGGGTTAGGGTTAGGGTTAGGGTTAGGGTTAGGGTTAGGGTTAGGGTTAGGGTTAGGGTTAGGGTTAGGGTTAGGGTTAGGGTTAGGGTTAGGGTTAGGGTTAGGGTTAGGGTTAGGGTTAGGGTTAGGGTTAGGGTTAGGGTTAGGGTTAGGGTTAGGGTTAGGGTTAGGGTTAGGGTTAGGGTTAGGGTTAGGGTTAGGGTTAGGGTTAGGGTTAGGGTTAGGGTTAGGGTTAGGGTTAGGGTTAGGGTTAGGGTTAGGGTTAGGGTTAGGGTTAGGGTTAGGGTTAGGGTTAGGGTTAGGGTTAGGGTTAGGGTTAGGGTTAGGGTTAGGGTTAGGGTTAGGGTTAGGGTTAGGGTTAGGGTTAGGGTTAGGGTTAGGGTTAGGGTTAGGGTTAGGGTTAGGGTTAGGGTTAGGGTTAGGGTTAGGGTTAGGGTTAGGGTTAGGGTTAGGGTTAGGGTTAGGGTTAGGGTTAGGGTTAGGGTTAGGGTTAGGGTTAGGGTTAGGGTTAGGGTTAGGGTTAGGGTTAGGGTTAGGGTTAGGGTTAGGGTTAGGGTTAGGGTTAGGGTTAGGGTTAGGGTTAGGGTTAGGGTTAGGGTTAGGGTTAGGGTTAGGGTTAGGGTTAGGGTTAGGGTTAGGGTTAGGGTTAGGGTTAGGGTTAGGGTTAGGGTTAGGGTTAGGGTTAGGGTTAGGGTTAGGGTTAGGGTTAGGGTTAGGGTTAGGGTTAGGGTTAGGGTTAGGGTTAGGGTTAGGGTTAGGGTTAGGGTTAGGGTTAGGGTTAGGGTTAGGGTTAGGGTTAGGGTTAGGGTTAGGGTTAGGGTTAGGGTTAGGGTTAGGGTTAGGGTTAGGGTTAGGGTTAGGGTTAGGGTTAGGGTTAGGGTTAGGGTTAGGGTTAGGGTTAGGGTTAGGGTTAGGGTTAGGGTTAGGGTTAGGGTTAGGGTTAGGGTTAGGGTTAGGGTTAGGGTTAGGGTTAGGGTTAGGGTTAGGGTTAGGGTTAGGGTTAGGGTTAGGGTTAGGGTTAGGGTTAGGGTTAGGGTTAGGGTTAGGGTTAGGGTTAGGGTTAGGGTTAGGGTTAGGGTTAGGGTTAGGGTTAGGGTTAGGGTTAGGGTTAGGGTTAGGGTTAGGGTTAGGGTTAGGGTTAGGGTTAGGGTTAGGGTTAGGGTTAGGGTTAGGGTTAGGGTTAGGGTTAGGGTTAGGGTTAGGGTTAGGGTTAGGGTTAGGGTTAGGGTTAGGGTTAGGGTTAGGGTTAGGGTTAGGGTTAGGGTTAGGGTTAGGGTTAGGGTTAGGGTTAGGGTTAGGGTTAGGGTTAGGGTTAGGGTTAGGGTTAGGGTTAGGGTTAGGGTTAGGGTTAGGGTTAGGGTTAGGGTTAGGGTTAGGGTTAGGGTTAGGGTTAGGGTTAGGGTTAGGGTTAGGGTTAGGGTTAGGGTTAGGGTTAGGGTTAGGGTTAGGGTTAGGGTTAGGGTTAGGGTTAGGGTTAGGGTTAGGGTTAGGGTTAGGGTTAGGGTTAGGGTTAGGGTTAGGGTTAGGGTTAGGGTTAGGGTTAGGGTTAGGGTTAGGGTTAGGGTTAGGGTTAGGGTTAGGGTTAGGGTTAGGGTTAGGGTTAGGGTTAGGGTTAGGGTTAGGGTTAGGGTTAGGGTTAGGGTTAGGGTTAGGGTTAGGGTTAGGGTTAGGGTTAGGGTTAGGGTTAGGGTTAGGGTTAGGGTTAGGGTTAGGGTTAGGGTTAGGGTTAGGGTTAGGGTTAGGGTTAGGGTTAGGGTTAGGGTTAGGGTTAGGGTTAGGGTTAGGGTTAGGGTTAGGGTTAGGGTTAGGGTTAGGGTTAGGGTTAGGGTTAGGGTTAGGGTTAGGGTTAGGGTTAGGGTTAGGGTTAGGGTTAGGGTTAGGGTTAGGGTTAGGGTTAGGGTTAGGGTTAGGGTTAGGGTTAGGGTTAGGGTTAGGGTTAGGGTTAGGGTTAGGGTTAGGGTTAGGGTTAGGGTTAGGGTTAGGGTTAGGGTTAGGGTTAGGGTTAGGGTTAGGGTTAGGGTTAGGGTTAGGGTTAGGGTTAGGGTTAGGGTTAGGGTTAGGGTTAGGGTTAGGGTTAGGGTTAGGGTTAGGGTTAGGGTTAGGGTTAGGGTTAGGGTTAGGGTTAGGGTTAGGGTTAGGGTTAGGGTTAGGGTTAGGGTTAGGGTTAGGGTTAGGGTTAGGGTTAGGGTTAGGGTTAGGGTTAGGGTTAGGGTTAGGGTTAGGGTTAGGGTTAGGGTTAGGGTTAGGGTTAGGGTTAGGGTTAGGGTTAGGGTTAGGGTTAGGGTTAGGGTTAGGGTTAGGGTTAGGGTTAGGGTTAGGGTTAGGGTTAGGGTTAGGGTTAGGGTTAGGGTTAGGGTTAGGGTTAGGGTTAGGGTTAGGGTTAGGGTTAGGGTTAGGGTTAGGGTTAGGGTTAGGGTTAGGGTTAGGGTTAGGGTTAGGGTTAGGGTTAGGGTTAGGGTTAGGGTTAGGGTTAGGGTTAGGGTTAGGGTTAGGGTTAGGGTTAGGGTTAGGGTTAGGGTTAGGGTTAGGGTTAGGGTTAGGGTTAGGGTTAGGGTTAGGGTTAGGGTTAGGGTTAGGGTTAGGGTTAGGGTTAGGGTTAGGGTTAGGGTTAGGGTTAGGGTTAGGGTTAGGGTTAGGGTTAGGGTTAGGGTTAGGGTTAGGGTTAGGGTTAGGGTTAGGGTTAGGGTTAGGGTTAGGGTTAGGGTTAGGGTTAGGGTTAGGGTTAGGGTTAGGGTTAGGGTTAGGGTTAGGGTTAGGGTTAGGGTTAGGGTTAGGGTTAGGGTTAGGGTTAGGGTTAGGGTTAGGGTTAGGGTTAGGGTTAGGGTTAGGGTTAGGGTTAGGGTTAGGGTTAGGGTTAGGGTTAGGGTTAGGGTTAGGGTTAGGGTTAGGGTTAGGGTTAGGGTTAGGGTTAGGGTTAGGGTTAGGGTTAGGGTTAGGGTTAGGGTTAGGGTTAGGGTTAGGGTTAGGGTTAGGGTTAGGGTTAGGGTTAGGGTTAGGGTTAGGGTTAGGGTTAGGGTTAGGGTTAGGGTTAGGGTTAGGGTTAGGGTTAGGGTTAGGGTTAGGGTTAGGGTTAGGGTTAGGGTTAGGGTTAGGGTTAGGGTTAGGGTTAGGGTTAGGGTTAGGGTTAGGGTTAGGGTTAGGGTTAGGGTTAGGGTTAGGGTTAGGGTTAGGGTTAGGGTTAGGGTTAGGGTTAGGGTTAGGGTTAGGGTTAGGGTTAGGGTTAGGGTTAGGGTTAGGGTTAGGGTTAGGGTTAGGGTTAGGGTTAGGGTTAGGGTTAGGGTTAGGGTTAGGGTTAGGGTTAGGGTTAGGGTTAGGGTTAGGGTTAGGGTTAGGGTTAGGGTTAGGGTTAGGGTTAGGGTTAGGGTTAGGGTTAGGGTTAGGGTTAGGGTTAGGGTTAGGGTTAGGGTTAGGGTTAGGGTTAGGGTTAGGGTTAGGGTTAGGGTTAGGGTTAGGGTTAGGGTTAGGGTTAGGGTTAGGGTTAGGGTTAGGGTTAGGGTTAGGGTTAGGGTTAGGGTTAGGGTTAGGGTTAGGGTTAGGGTTAGGGTTAGGGTTAGGGTTAGGGTTAGGGTTAGGGTTAGGGTTAGGGTTAGGGTTAGGGTTAGGGTTAGGGTTAGGGTTAGGGTTAGGGTTAGGGTTAGGGTTAGGGTTAGGGTTAGGGTTAGGGTTAGGGTTAGGGTTAGGGTTAGGGTTAGGGTTAGGGTTAGGGTTAGGGTTAGGGTTAGGGTTAGGGTTAGGGTTAGGGTTAGGGTTAGGGTTAGGGTTAGGGTTAGGGTTAGGGTTAGGGTTAGGGTTAGGGTTAGGGTTAGGGTTAGGGTTAGGGTTAGGGTTAGGGTTAGGGTTAGGGTTAGGGTTAGGGTTAGGGTTAGGGTTAGGGTTAGGGTTAGGGTTAGGGTTAGGGTTAGGGTTAGGGTTAGGGTTAGGGTTAGGGTTAGGGTTAGGGTTAGGGTTAGGGTTAGGGTTAGGGTTAGGGTTAGGGTTAGGGTTAGGGTTAGGGTTAGGGTTAGGGTTAGGGTTAGGGTTAGGGTTAGGGTTAGGGTTAGGGTTAGGGTTAGGGTTAGGGTTAGGGTTAGGGTTAGGGTTAGGGTTAGGGTTAGGGTTAGGGTTAGGGTTAGGGTTAGGGTTAGGGTTAGGGTTAGGGTTAGGGTTAGGGTTAGGGTTAGGGTTAGGGTTAGGGTTAGGGTTAGGGTTAGGGTTAGGGTTAGGGTTAGGGTTAGGGTTAGGGTTAGGGTTAGGGTTAGGGTTAGGGTTAGGGTTAGGGTTAGGGTTAGGGTTAGGGTTAGGGTTAGGGTTAGGGTTAGGGTTAGGGTTAGGGTTAGGGTTAGGGTTAGGGTTAGGGTTAGGGTTAGGGTTAGGGTTAGGGTTAGGGTTAGGGTTAGGGTTAGGGTTAGGGTTAGGGTTAGGGTTAGGGTTAGGGTTAGGGTTAGGGTTAGGGTTAGGGTTAGGGTTAGGGTTAGGGTTAGGGTTAGGGTTAGGGTTAGGGTTAGGGTTAGGGTTAGGGTTAGGGTTAGGGTTAGGGTTAGGGTTAGGGTTAGGGTTAGGGTTAGGGTTAGGGTTAGGGTTAGGGTTAGGGTTAGGGTTAGGGTTAGGGTTAGGGTTAGGGTTAGGGTTAGGGTTAGGGTTAGGGTTAGGGTTAGGGTTAGGGTTAGGGTTAGGGTTAGGGTTAGGGTTAGGGTTAGGGTTAGGGTTAGGGTTAGGGTTAGGGTTAGGGTTAGGGTTAGGGT
>OX392541.1:0-30000 GCA_947623455.1 Mimachlamys varia
TTAAATAAATGATCTATTTTTATTTTTATTTTACTCTCAAATTGAAGTTCCGCTTAACGCCTTTTAGGGGAAGGATCTGGTTTAGGTTTAGACAGCTCTCAGTTGGCGCTAAGTGGCTATACTTCCTAAGTCATTATTTCAGCATATAGTTGGTTTATCATAAAGAATTTCAACCTATAATGGCTTAGAAAACGATCCTCTGTCGATCAACGTCTTTGTTCATTGAAAATATGAAAAAAAAATAAAAAGCCAAAAAAATCCAAGACTGAAAGCAAGTACTTTTGTCAATTTGACGTGTATGATAAAAGGGAAGTAATTTTATATAAATTCCGCTTTTGCAACAAGCGTGTTGGAATATCGACACTCAAAAATAGTAATTATACAAACAACAACGTATTTGACATTTTTTTCTTTTAGTGGTTACTATTGCGTTTTAAATAAATGATCTATTTTTATTTTTATTTTACTCTCTAATTGAAGTTCCGCTTAACGCCATTTAGGGGAAGGATCTGGTTTAGGTTTAGAGAGCTCTCAGTTGGCGCTAAGTGGCTATACTTTTTAAGTCATTATTTCAGCATATAGTTGTCTTTTTCTTAAAGAATTCCAACCTATAATGGCTTAGAAAACGATCCTCTGTCGATCAACGTCTTTGTTCATTGAAAAAATGAAAAAAAAAATAAAAAGCCAAAAAAATCCAAGACTGAAAGCCAGTACTTTTGTCAATTTGACGTGTATGATAAAAGGGAAGTAATTTTATATAAATTCCGCTTTTGCAACAAGCGTGTTGGAATATCTACACCCAAAAAGAGTTATTATACAAACAACAACGTATTTGACATTTTTTTCTTTTAGTGGTTACTATTGCGTTTTAAATAAATGATCTATTTTTATTTTTATTTTACTCTCAAATTGAAGTTCCGCTTAACGCCTTTTAGGGGAAGGATCTGGTTTAGGTTTAGAGAGCTCTCAGTTGGCGCTAAGTGGCTATACTTTTTAAGTCATTATTTCAGCATATAGTTGTCTTTTTCTTAAAGAATTTCAACCTATAATGGCTTAGAAAACGATCCTCTGTCGATCAACGTCTTTGTTCATTGAAAAAATGAAAAAAAAAAATAAAAAGCCAAAAAAATCCAAGACTGAAAGCAAGTACTTTTGTCAATTTCACGTGTATGATAAAAGGGAAGTAATTTTATATAAATTCCGCTTTTGCAACAAGCGTGTTGGAATATCGACACTCAAAAAGAGTTATGATACAGACAACAACGTATTTGACTTTTTTTCTTTAAGTGGTTACTATTGCGTTTTAAATCAATTATCTATTTTTATTTTTATTTTTGTCATAAATTAAAGTTCCGCTTAACGCCATTTAAGGGAAGTATTAGGTTTGGGTTTAGACAGCTCTCAGTTGGCGCTAAGTGGCTATACTTCTTAGGTCATTATTTCAGCATATAGTTGATTTATCTTAAATAATTACAACCTAAAATGAATTAGAAAATCATCCTCTGTCGATCAACGTCTATGTTCATTGAAGAAAAAATAGATGAAAAAAAAACTAAATTCCAAGACTGAAAGCAAGTACTTTTGTCAATTTGACGTGTATGCTCATAGGGAAGTAACTTACATTATCGCCGCTATTGCATAAAGTCTTTTCGATTATCGGCCCCCAATAAAAGATTTGATATGAAGACAAAAACGTTCTGCATTTTCTGTCTAAAAATGGTTGCTTTTGCGATTTTTTATACGAAATTATCTCCTAATTTGATGATCCGCTTAACGCCATTTAGAGGAAAGGTTAGGTTCCCTAAAGGTTAAATGTGGGCTTAACCTAAACCTAAACCTAAACATTTCTTGACCATATGTGGCGTTAACAGAACATTTTTCAATTTTCAAAGCCGATATTTCAGCCTATTATTATTGTATTTTGACATTTTTTAACATAGGATGTCTTAGAAAACTGTTCTTTATTAAATGGAACTAAAAAAGATCGATTTTGCCAAAAAAAAAAACCCGGATTTTTTCGACCCCAAAAACAAGTAAAAAGTCAGTTTTCCGTGTTACGGTCAAGGGGAAGTAATTTAAAAATTATTTCCGTAATTGCAAAGATCCTGTTGAGAAATTTTAAACATAAAATATGTATATTCAAACATCAAGACCTTCTGCAAATTTTCCCAAAAACTGGTTTCTATTCCTTTCTTAATAAGTGTTTAATTTCTATTTTCTTTTTTTTTATTCTAAGCCTACCTCTCACATTCCCTTTAGCGGACATTTCTAAACCTATATAGCTTTGTCATGAACTGGCGTCAGATGGACTTTTTTTCCTCTTTTTTCAAAGTCACTTTTCAATACTTTTCTAAGTTACAAGATGCATATTCCTCATTAAAATGGCTGCTACTATACTTAAATCAACATTTAATGAAAAAAAAATGAAAATTTCATCAATGTTGAGTTCAGAATAATTTTTTGAATATAGACGGTATTTCGGGTCGAAAATAATCTAAGTTCTTCCAAAAGGGGAATAACTGCTGAAATTGAAAAAAGTCCAAAAATGTCTGTCTAGGGCATTTTTACAAAAAGTCCGCTAATAGCCAAAAAGTCCGCCACGCGCCGGTTTTAGGTCCGCTTAAGGCGGGACCCATGCCCTCAATGGCGTCGAGAAGACATTTTTTACTCAAAACTGGCGTCAAGTGGACATTTCGAGGTCCGCTTAGCGTTTTCAAGATAGCCCTAACCCTAACCCTAACCCTAACCCTAACCCTAACCCTAACCCTAACCCTAACCCTAAACCCTAACCCTAACCCTAACCCTAACCCTAACCCTAACCCTAACCCTAACCCTAACCCCCTAACCCTAACCCTAACCCTAACCCTAACCCTAACCCTAACCCTAACCCTAACCCCTAACCCTAACCCTAACCCTAACCCTAACCCTAACCCTAACCCCTAACCCTAACCCTAACCCTAACCCTAACCCTAACCCCCTAACCCTAACCCTAACCCTAACCCTAACCCTAACCCTAACCCTAACCCTAACCCTAACCCTAACCCTAACCCTAACCCTAACCCCTAACCCTAACCCTAACCCTAACCCTAACCCTAACCCTAACCCTAACCCTAACCCTAACCCTAACCCCCCCTAACCCTAACCCCTAACCCTAACCCTAACCCTAACCCTAACCCTAACCCTAACCCTAACCCTAACCCTAACCCTAACCCTAACCCCTAACCCTAACCCTAACCCTAACCCTAACCCTAACCCTAACCCTAACCCTAACCCTAACCCTAACCCTAACCCTAACCCTAACCCTAACCCTAACCCTAACCCTAACCCTAACCCTAACCCACAAGGAAAAAAGTGGCGTCCGGCGGACATTTCAGGTTTAGATTAGGTTTAACATAGGTTTAATGTCCAAAAGTGTGATACACTGTTTATTTTTGACTTGAATGTAGATCTTACCCTTAACTAGGAGTTTTCGAAGTTTTACCAGGATTTTTCTTGTATTTATTTAGTTATGGTAGGTTAGGTTTAGATTTGTCCCCTTGTGGCGCCAGGCAGACGTCCAGGCTTAGATAAAGTTAAAACACTTATAATTATTTTTTTAACGGGTTTACATGGCTCACACGAAGCTTATTCTAAGCCTTATAATAACCCCCAAAATATATATGAAGTTTGCCACTTAGTCAGGTAAAATGGGGTGAGGAGTGTATAATCTTCAAAAATCATGTCTCATTGATGGAAAAATTGAGATTTTTTCACTTTTTTGGTCAAAACTTTAGATTTTAAATTTACGGCCATAAATCGAAAGAGTAATGAAAAACTACATTAAATCAGTAATGGGAGTTGAATTTGGGTCATTTTTTCCAGAGTTATAGCCCCTTAAAAAATCGACATTTTTTTCAATCAACTTCCGGTCTCTATATTTCCTTTATTATTCAATGTAGAACTTTGTGGCTTAGATTTCAGAAAGAACAATATTTTATCTTTCATTCCACCAAAAATTGTTTAGATAGAATAATTAACTTACTTGCAATTGATGCCTAAAAAAGACATGTATTTTTCAACTACGAAAAAAACTTACTTTTTTCAGAATTTTATATAACATCAGAAAACTACTTATTTGTGCAAAAAACGATATTGTTTAAACAGAAAAAAGTCTAAAGTTTATTTTGATGCTAAGAAAAGATTTTTACCAGTTTGTTTACTATGCTTTTTTTATGTCCAAAGTTGACAATAAATTTTGTAAGAAAAAAATACCAATATTTTTCACTTTTTTTCAATTTTTGAAGCCGTTTGATTTCGTTGAGATTTAATAATTTGATTAATGATAGACCTATAATAGGAGAACATAATCCAATAGCTTTCTTTTCGAAATACTCAAAAAAACATATCAACCCTAGGTCAAATCGAAAAATAAGCCAGGTTTAGCCGATTGGACACTATTAGTGCTAAACACCTGGATGTTTTTTTAAACTGTTTCCTTATTGTGGGAGCAGAACGTGCCAAAAGGAAATTTCAATCGGATCGCTACAAAAAAAATGGCAGACCGAAAACGAGAAAAAATGGCGTTGGGCAGACTTTTTTCCCCTAAACCTGGAAATTTTTGTCCGTTTATCGCCACTATGGGCAAAAATTTCCGTTGCCCTCAGAAATGGGGACTTAGGGTTAGAGGCCGACTTTTCATCGTTTATTTCGACTTAAATTGAAGAGATATCAGGCTGTGAGTCCATCAACTTGTAACATTAGCTAATGTCAATCATAAAAACCAATTTCAAATCAAATTCGACACAAAACGAATAACTGTGAATGGAAAAGAAAATCCGACATGGCGTCAAGCAGACATCATCTCTAAACCCAACCCTAGGTCAAAATTTGGATAGGGTATATTTTTTTGTTTGATGAATATAGATTGCCATATTTCTGGCAAATGTTTCGTCTAAGTATAACGCTATTTTCAAACCCAGTCTCATATTTTTAGGACGCTTTTAAAGGAAGATATAAAAGGAAGTGTGGTAGGGTTTTGAAAAAAATGCGTTTTTCAGCAATATTTTTTTCAATTTAACCGTATGTGGTCTACTGACATTTTCAAAACAAAATATATCAAATATACAACGGGAAAATACATTTCAAATGCGTTTTACCACAGAATATAAATTTCTGAGGCAAGGTAAACACTTTGTTTAAATACTGGAAACTAGGATTGGGTTTTACTCCTTCAATAATAGCTATAATATACTATTCTTCTAATAAAATTTAAAGCACATTATCACTCTACTTTTACAATGCATTTTGCCGTTTTAAGACGATCATTTTTTTAAATATAGAACGCAATGTACTTCGGGTCAAAAATAAGAAATTGCAATTTTAGGAATTTTTCTTTTAAAACACACCTTTAATTTTTTTTGCCAACATAATATTAATGTGCAAGAAATATCGAGTCATTTGCTGTAAAATATGTTTCTATTGGATGAATGATAAATTTTTGAGAGAGCATATTGAATTTTTTTTAAAAAGACCGCTTGACGTCATTTGAGGGCCATGAAAATCTAGGTTTAGAAAATGTTAGGTTCCAATCTCTATATTTCCTATATTTTTCAATGGAGAAATTTGTCCTTTAAATTCTAGGAAGAACAATCATTTATCTTTAATTCTGCCAAATATTGTTTTGATAGCATCATTAGCTTATTTGCAATTGATGTCTAAAAAAGATATGTTTTTTTCATTTTCGAAAAAGAACAACTTTTTCCAGAACTTTTTGTTCCCTCGAAAAAATCTTGTTTTGTACAAAAAAAGATTTAATTTCAACAGAACAAAGTCTGAAGTTTATTTTGACGTGAAGGCGACATATATAAAAATGTTTAAACAAGGTTATTTTATTGTCCAAAGTTAACTTTTTTTTTTTAATGAAAAAAATACCAATTTTTGTCAATTTTTGAAGCCGTTTGATTTTGTTGGGATTTAATATTCTGGTTAATAATAGACCTTTATAAGGAGATTTTAATCCAATAGCTTTCTTTTCGAAATACTCAAAAAAACATATCAACCCTAGGTCAATTCGAAAAATAAGCCAGGTTTAGCCGATTGGACACTATTAGTGCTAAGCAACTGGAATTTTTTTTAAACTATTCCCTTATTGTGAGAGCGGAACGTGCCAAAGGGAAATTTCAATTGGATCATTAAAACTAAAATGGCAGACTGAAAAAAGAAAAAATGGCGTCAAGCAGACACTTTTTTGCTGTAAACCTAGAATTTTTCGTCCGTTTATCGCCAGTATGGGCAAACATTCCGTGGCCCACAAAAATGAGGACTTAGGGTTAGAGGCCGACTTAAATTGAAGAGATATCAGGCTGTGAGTTTATTAACTTGTAACACTAGCTAAAGTCAATCGTAAAAACTGATTTTAAGTCAAATTCAACACAAAACGAATAACTGTAAAAAGAAAAGAAAATCCGGTATGGCGTCGAGAAGACATTATCTCTAAACCCAAGGCTATTTCAAAATTAGGATTGGGTATATCTTTGTTGTTGTTCAAGATAAATAGGCATACTTCTGGTAAATGTTTCATCTAAGTATAACGCTATTTTCTAACCCCGTCTCATATTTTTAGAAAGCTTCTAAATGGAGATATAATAGGGAAATATGACATAATAGACCATGAAAGTCTATGTTAGAAAATGGTTGGTCTCCAAAATGCTCCTTAATGCTAAAAATAACCTCTAAATCCACAGTATTAATATTGTTTATGTTTTTCGTAAAACTTCTGTTTCAAAAATACACTGGAATATTGCAATTTAAAGAAATATGGATGTAGTGTTGTAAAGAGCATTCACATTTTGTTTTTTTTTTCTCCGAATCATTCGATAAATCAGATATTTTCAGTTGCATAATGATCTTTATCAAATATCGAGTCAGAAAATGCGTAATTTGTTTCCGTTGATTGGATAATGGAATTTTGAGAGACATTATAAGCAGACTTTTAGCTAAACCTAGAATTGTTTTGCCCTCAACTGGCGTTCAACTGAACATTTTTGGTTTCAGATGGGCAAAGTCCGCTTCACGCTACATTGAGAGCGGACTTGGATCAGGTTTAGAGAAGTCTGCTTAACGTTAATTTTGGGTTAGAAATTCTAGGTTTAGAAAAATGTCCGCTTGCCGCCTATATAACGCTGGGGTTCTAGGTTTAGTACTCGAAAATCCGTTTACAATAAACCATATACTACACAAAAGTAAGGAGTCCTGATTGATGTAGGAATTACACTGTATACACACTGTCACCATGATCTGGTTTGTTGTTTTGTCTTAGTATAATAAAATATGTAGAGATATTTAGGGTTAGCCACTACCCAATGTAATTAAGCTATAGGGTTGTTATGTGCAATTGACTTTTTGACATTTTTTTCCAAATCACGAGATTAATTATATTTTGTAATAGCAAATGACTAACCACAAATATCGAGCAAAACAATGTGCAATTTGTTTCTATTGCATTAATTATGAACCTCTGAGAGACAATATTGGGGGCTTTACCTAAACCTAGCATTTGTTTGCCCTCACCTGGCTTCCAGCTGACCATTTTTGGTAAAGTCCACTAAACGCTATATTGAAAGCAGCTTTGTATCAGGTTTAGAGGATTCTGCCTGACGCCATTTTTGGGCTACAAATTCTGGGTTTAAGAATTGTACGCTAGACGCCTTTTTTGGGCTAGAAAGTATAGGTTTACAAATTGTTCGCCTGAATCCTGATTTTGTCAAGAAATTCAAGGTTGAGCAAGTTGCGATGGTTTGTTTTGTTAATATTATACATATTTAGAGATATAATGGATTCATCAATTAAGTTACTATAGGAATTACATAATTATATTTGGTTTATTTTTACCAAAACTTTGGTAATAATTTAAAGGCATAAAAAAACGTATAAAAGTATTCTTTGAAAATAATTTTAAATAAGTTCTCTGTTTGGGATTTTTTAATATATGTTAATTCTATATAATGCTATAAAACTTGATATTGGTGTTGTATCGACAAATTAATTAGATATTGAAATAGCAAAAATTCAAGACCTCCTCATAGTGTGTGTTAGTTGTCATTTCTTTTATACATTTTTTGTGCATCATATGAATAAACTTTTTATACTAAGAACTTAACAATAAATAAATAGACAAAATGGACCCTACTTTCACACAACATTGCCCACCAACCTTTCGACGTTCCCTTCTTGATTGACGACGACCATGTATTCATTTGTCATATCTCAATCTCGTTTTAATAGCTTTTTAATTCCGCTCTTTCTTTCCCTAATTAACTTACTTTCCCGTGTCCAACTGTCATACATCTTTGCCCATTGAATCATATTTGGATCACCTATAAAGACATAGTGTCCGAGAGGAAATTCTTTGGTCAATATTAATTACATGTTTTGAACATTTTTGAAAGATTTTCCAGCAGACTGTTGACTGTTGTCCACAAACAAGAAGTTTGCTGACCACGTCGATCCTATATACCCTTCTGAACTTGAAATAAATGACACAACAGACTCTTCAACATCAGCTGCTTACCTCGATCTCTACATAAACTACGACCAACATGGACAGCTTACTACTAAGCTATATGTTAAACGTGATGATTTCAATTTCCCGATCGTGAACTTTCGATTTCCTGATAGTAACATCTCTGCTTCTCCTACCTATGGTGATTAAATGTCGCAGTTGATTCGATATTCTAGGGCTTGCTCTAAATATCGGGATTTTCATGATCGATGTCGACTGCTGAAAAAAAACCTATGGTCGCCATCTTTGTCTCATTGAAAAATATTCTGTATCTTTAAGTGATATGAAGATGGACGTTTCTGAGTATTCTCATTAGTGTGTTTACTTGTTGTGATTGACAATGATACTCGGTTCTTATTTTGAGAACTTGATGTTTACATGGGTTTGACAAAGATTTACATGGCATGCGTCGTCGATGAAGCAGAAGCCGCTTACTTTTCCGGAACACCTGGTCTTATTCTCTTGTACTTTTACAAGAGTCTCCATGTAAATCTTTCCCTTGTTCATATTTTGCTCCTGGTTTAATGGATTTTGAGTTTGGATTATGATTTTGTTAACGCTTCGGTATTCTCTTATTTATACTTAACTTTTTGCAAAACTTGAAGCGAAAATCAAGCCTAATAACTTTTTATATTTATAGATTTAGCTAAGATTAACTGATATCATCAAGATGAATTCTTACGCGGTTACCGACAGCAGCAGTTTTGAACTGCCTTCTAACTTCGGCTTGTTGTTGAAGTGGGCCCCATCTGAATTATTTTCAACTCTTTGGATTTTTCTGTTAAGAGTTTCTTGTTAGTTACCGCTCAGGTTTTCTTCGTTTTAGGCTAATTTTTGCATGGTTATCAATTGGATTTGTTTCAGATTTTTTCAGAATCACGAAAAATTTCCTGAAGTTAGGTATATTGGGCCTTTAAGGAAGGGTTGATAATTCAGAGGAAGATATTGAGGATTAGTAAATCATACTTTAACAATAGGTTTGCTTTATGAAATATCTTGATTATTGGGTTATTGTAAAGAAAAGAACACTGTCGTCAATCGTTTTAAACAGTGTCTGTTCAAATACAACTTAGATGACAAAATAGGAGATACCTTGCGGCCAAAATATGAATATGAAGCAAGTCCGCTAGGCGTAAATGTGGGCTATAACAGTGCCACAGCATGCGTTTAGCAGACCTATTCAAATTTTGCATTATTTTCATTTCCTCTATTTTAATGTTGAACGAACCTTCCGTAGATCTTTCAAAACAACAAGTACAAACTCTCTTTATAAAATATTAAGAGAATTTGTTTAAGAGCGGCCCCACAATTGAAACAATGAAGGTCAACTAATCTCCTACTACAACATTACTAAAGTGCCCACATTTTGCGTTGAGCAGACCTTATTTAATGTTGCAATACTTCATGTTTTCTACTTTCATGTCGATAATCTCCTATGTTAATGTGTTTACAAAGTATTGATAGGAAAGATGGGGAATATTTATTTGATAGAAACAAAAATATTGATAAAATAGCAGATACATTGCGGCAAAAATATAAATTTGAAGCAAGTCCGCTAGGCGTATAATGTGGGCTATAACAGTGCCACAGCATGCGTTTAGCAGACCTATTCAAATTTTGCATTACTTTCATTTCCTCTATTTTAATGTTAAACGAACCTTCCGTAGATCTTTTAAAACAACAAATACAAACTCTCTTTATGAAATATTAAAATAATTTGTTTAAGAGCAGCCCAAGTATTGATAAAATGAAGGTCAACTAATCTCCTACTTCAACATTACTAAAGTGCCCACATTTTGCGTTGAGCAGACCTTATTTAATGTTGCAATACTTCATGTTTTCTATTTTCATGTCGATAATCTCCTACGAGATGTGTTTACAAAGTTTTTATAGGAAAGGTGGTTTTTTATTCAATTCGGACAAATCTTTCGCGGAATCTTTAACACAATGTGTACACAATATGTGATATAAAAATGAAGGGAATTCGTTTAAGAACAGTCACAATATTTATAGAAAGATGATATAAGCAAAACCAACTGTAGGACAAATATAGTGGCCAAATTTTGTATTATACAATATGTTGGTCTTATCGAGTGATACATTTTTGTTTAAATAGCAGTCTTTCGATATTTGTAACTGCTTTCATTATTGATATAACAGATTAAGAACATTCGATTTGAACAGCTAAACCAAACGAAAAATAAGGTACGATGAACTTCAATTGTGGAATCACAGTGGTGCCTACATTTTTCTTACAGTCAAGAAGTCTAATCGCAATACAACATCTGTTTATTTCAATCTAAAAAGTGATAGAAACTCCAGCACAAAACTATAAGCTGGCCTATTAATTTTCGATTGAAGTCTTGCCTTTAATTTCCTGGTTTCTCATGAGCTAAGAAATAGTTGCCGACACTTTAACATTAAATAATACAAACTAAAACGTCAACGCTTATTTTCGAGGATTTATTTTGGGGATATTCTGTCTTTATATAAAATACGACGACTTTGTTTAGACTGGAGGATGTTAAAAAAGGGTTACTAATTCCGAGGAAGATTATTGAGGATTAGTAGATCATACTTTAAAAATAGGTTTGCTTCACGAAATATCTCGATCATTGGGTTATTGTAAAGAAAAGAACACTGTCGTCAATCGTTTTAACAGTGTCTGTTAAAATACAACTTAGATGATAAAATAGGAGATACCTTGCGGCCAAAATATGAATATGAAGCAAGTCCGCTAGGCGTAAATGTGGGCTATAACAGTGCCACAGCATGCGTTTAGCAGACCTATTCAAATTTTGCATTATTTTCATTTCCTCTATTTTAATGTTGAACGAACCTTCCGTAGATCTTTCAAAACAACAATTACAAACTCTCTTTATAAAATATTAAGAGAATTTGTTTAAGAGCGGCCCCACAATTGAAACAATGAAGGTCAACTAATCTCCTACTACAACATTACTAAAGTGCCCACATTTTGCGTTGAGCAGACCTTATTTAATGTTGCAATACTTCATGTTTTCTACTTTCATGTCGATAATCTCCTATGTTAATGTGTTTACAAAGTATTGATAGGAAAGATGGGGAATATTTATTTGATAGAAACAAAAATATTGATAAAATAGCAGATACATTGCGGCAAAAATATAAATTTGAAGCAAGTCCGCTAGGCGTATAATGTGGGCTATAACAGTGCCACAGCATGCGTTTAGCAGACCTATTCAAATTTTGCATTACTTTCATTTCCTCTATTTTAATGTTAAACGAACCTTCCGTAGATCTTTTAAAACAACAAATACAAACTCTCTTTATGAAATATTAAAATAATTTGTTTAAGAGCAGCCCAAGTATTGATAAAATGAAGGTCAACTAATCTCCTACTTCAACATTACTAAAGTGCCCACATTTTGCGTTGAGCAGACCTTATTTAATGTTGCAATACTTCATGTTTTCTATTTTCATGTCGATAATCTCCTACGAGATGTGTTTACAAAGTTTTTATAGGAAAGGTGGTTTTTTATTCAATTCGGACAAATCTTTCGCGGATTCTTTAACACAATGTGTACACAATATGTGATATAAAAATGAAGGGAATTCGTTTAAGAACAGTCACAATATTTATAGAAAGATGATATAAGCAAAACCAACTGTAGGACAAATATAGTGGCCAAATTTTGTATTATACAATATGTTGGTCTTATCGAGTGATACATTTTTGTTTAAATAGCAGTCTTTCGATATTTGTAACTGCTTTCATTATTGATATAACAGATTAAGAACATTCGATTTGAACAGCTAAACCAAACGAAAAATAAGGTACGATGAACTTCAATTGTGGAATCACATTGGTGCCTACATTTTTCTTACAGTCAAGAAGTCTAATCGCAATACAACATCTGTTTATTTCAATCTAAAAAGTGATAGAAACTCCAGCACAAAACTATAAGCTGGCCTATTAATTTTCGATTGAAGTCTTGCCTTTAATTTCCTGGTTTCTCATGAGCTAAGAAATAGTTGCCGAAACTTTAACATTAAATAATACAAACTAAAACGCCAACGCTTATTTTCGAGGATTTATTTTGGGGATATTCTGTCTTTATATAAAATACGACGACTTTGTTTAGACTGGAGGATGTTAAAAAAGCGTTACTAATTCCGAGGAAGATATTGAGGATTAGTAGATCATACTTTAAAAATAGGTTTGCTTCACGAAATATCTCGATCATTGGGTTATTGTAAAGAAAAGAACACTGTCGTCAATCGTTTTAAACAGTGTCTGTTAAAATACAACTTAGATGATAAAATAGGAGATACCTTGCGGCCAAAATATGAATATGAAGCAAGTCCGCTAGGCGTAAATGTGGGCTATAACAGTGCCACAGCATGCGTTTAGCAGACCTATTCACATTTTGCATTACTTTCATTTCCTCTATTTTAATGTTGAACGAACCTTCCGTAGATCTTTCAAAACAACAATTACAAACTCTCTTTATAAAATATTAAGAGAATTTGTTTAAGAGCGGCCCCACAATTGAAACAATGAAGGTCAACTAATCACCTACTTCAACATTACTAAAGTGCCCACATTTTGCGTTGAGCAGACCGTATTTAATGTTGCAATACTTCATGTTTTCTACTTTCATGTCGATAATCTCCTAAGTTAATGTGTTTACAAAGTATTGATAGGAAAGATGGGGAATATTTATTTGATAGAAACAAAAATATTGATAAAATAGCAGATACATTGCGGCAAAAATATAAATTTGAAGCAAGTCCGCTAGGCGTATAATGTGGGCTATAACAGTGCCACAGCATGCGTTTAGCAGACCTATTCACATTTTGCATTACTTTCATTTCCTCTATTTAAATGTTAAACGAACCTTCCGTAGATCTTTTAAAACAACAAATACAAACTCTCTTTATGAAATATTAAAATAATTTGTTTAAGAGCAGCCCAAGTATTGATAAAATGAAGGTCAACTAATCTCCTACTACAACATTACTAAAGTGCCCACATTTTGCGTTGAGCAGACCTTATTTAATGTTGCAATACTTCATGTTTTCTATTTTCATGTCGATAATCTCCTACGAGATGTGTTTACAAAGTTTTTATAGGAAAGATGGTTTTTTATTCAATTCGGACAAATCTTTCGCGGAATCTTTAACACAATGTGTACACAATATGTGATATAAAAATGAAGGGAATTCGTTTAAGAACAGTCACAATATTTATAGAAAGATGATATAAGCAAAACCAACTGTAGGACAAATATAGTGGCCAAATTTTGTATTATACAATATGTTGGTCTTATCGAGTGATACATTTTTGTTTAAATAGCAGTCTTTCGATATTTGAAACTGCTTTCATTATTGATATAACAGATTAAGAACATTCGATTTGAACAGCTAAACCAAACGAAAAATAAGGTACGATGAACTTCAATTGTGGAATCACATTGGTGCCTACATTTTTCTTACAGTCAAGAAGTCTAATCGCAATACAACATCTGCTTATTTCAATCTAAAAAGTGATAGAAACTCCAGCACAAAACTATAAGCTGGCCTATTAATTTTCGATTGAAGTCTTGCCTTTAATTTCCTGGTTTCTCATGAGCTAAGAAATAGTTGCCGAAACTTTAACATTAAATAATACAAACTAAAACGTCAACGCTTATTTTCGAGGATTTATTTTGGGGATATTCTGTCTTTATATAAAATACGACGACTTTGTTTAGACTGGAGGATGTTAAAAAAGGGTTACTAATTCCGAGGAAGATATTGAGGACTAGTAGATCATACTTTAAAAATAGGTTTGCTTCACGAAATATCTCGATCATTGGGTTATTGTAAAGAAAAGAACACTGTCGTCAATCGTTTTAAACAGTGTCTGTTCAAATACAACTTAGATGATAAAATAGGAGATACCTTGCGGCCAAAATATGAATATGAAGCAAGTCCGCTAGGCGTAAATGTGGGCTATAACAGTGCCACAGCATGCGTTTAGCAGACCTATTCACATTTTGCATTACTTTCATTTCCTCTATTTTAATGTTGAACGAACCTTCCGTAGATCTTTCAAAACAACAATTACAAACTCTCTTTATAAAATATTAAGAGAATTTGTTTAAGAGCGGCCCCACAATTGAAACAATGAAGGTCAACTTATCTCCTACTTCAACATTACTAAAGTGCCCACATTTTGCGTTGAGCAGACCGTATTTAATGTTGCAATACTTCATGTTTTCTACTTTCATATCGATAATCTCCTAAGTTAATGTGTTTACAAAGTATTGATAGGAAAGATGGGGAATATTTATTTGATAGAAACAAAAATATTGATAAAATAGCAGATACATTGCGGCAAAAATATAAATTTGAAGCAAGTCCGCTAGGCGTATAATGTGGGCTATAACAGTGCCACAGCATGCGTTTAGCAGACCTATTCAAATTTTGCATTACTTTCATTTCCTCTATTTAAATGTTAAACGAACCTTCCGTAGATCTTTTAAAACAACAAATACAAACTCTCTTTATGAAATATTAAAATAATTTGTTTAAGAGCAGCCCAAGTATTGATAAAATGAAGGTCAACTAATCTCCTACTTCAACATTACTAAAGTGCCCACATTTTGCGTTGAGCAGACCTTATTTAATGTTGCAATACTTCATGTTTTCTATTTTCATGTCGATAATCTCCTACGAGATGTGTTTACAAAGTTTTTATAGGAAAGATGGTTTTTTATTCAATTCGGACAAATCTTTCGCGGAATCTTTAACACAATGTGTACACAATATGTGATATAAAAATGAAGGGAATTCGTTTAAGAACAGTCACAATATTGATAGAAAGATGATATAAGCAAAACCAACTGTAGGACAAATATAGTGGCCAAATTTTGTATTATACAATATGTTGGTCTTATCGAGTGATACATTTTTGTTTAAATAGCAGTCTTTCGATATTTGAAACTGCTTTCATTATTGATATAACAGATTAAGAACATTCGATTTGAACAGCTAAACCAAACGAAAAATAAGGTACGATGAACTTCAATTGTGGAATCACATTGGTGCCTACATTTTTCTTACAATCAAGAAGTCTAATCGCAATACAACATCTGTTTATTTCAATCTAAAAAGTGATAGAAACTCCAGCACAAAACTATAAGCTGGCCTATTAATTTTCGATTGAAGTCTTGTCTTTAATTTCCTGGTTTCTCATGAGCTAAGAAATAGTTGCCGACACTTTAACATTAAATAATACAAACTAAAACGTCAACGCTTATTTTCGAGGATTTATTTTGGGGATATTCTGTCTTTATATAAAATACGACGACTTTGTTTAGACTGGAGGATGTTAAAAAAGGGTTACTAATTCCGAGGAAGATATTGAGGATTAGTAGATCATACTTTAAAAATAGGTTTGCTTCACGAAATATCTCGATCATTGGGTTATTGTAAAGAAAAGAACACTGTCGTCAATCGTTTTAAACAGTGTCTGTTAAAATACAACTTAGATGATAAAATAGGAGATACCTTGCGGCCAAAATATGAATATGAAGCAAGTCCGCTAGGCGTAAATGTGGGCTATAACAGTGCCACAGCATGCGTTTAGCAGACCTATTCACATGTTGCATTACTTTCATTTCCTCTATTTTAATGTTGAACGAATCTTCCGTAGATCTTTTAAAACAACAAGTACAACCTCTTTTTATGAAACAGTGTGTGTTCAAATACAACTTAGATGACAAAATAGGAGATAACTGCGGCCAAAATATGAAAATGAAGCAAGTCCGCTAGGCGTATAATGTGGGCTATAACAGTGCCACAGCATGCGTTTAGCAGACCTATTCAAATTTTGCATTACTTTCATTTCCCTTATTTTAATGTTAAACGAACCTTCCGTAGATCTTTTAAAACAACAAGTACAAATTCTTTTTATGAAATATTAAGATAATTTGTTTAAGAGCGGCCCAAGTATTGATTAAATGAAGGTCAGCTAATCTCCTACTACAACATTACTAAAGTGCCCACATTTTGCGTTGAGCAGACCTTATTTAATGTTGCAATACTTTGTGTTTTCTATTTTCATGTCGATAATCTCCTATGTAGATGTGTTTACAAAGTATTTATAGGAAAGATGGGGGTTATCTATTTGATAGGAACAAAAATATTCATAAAATGGTCGTATTAGCTTAAAATGTAGTTGACATTTTAGCGCCCACATCTTGCGTTAAGCAGACCTATTTGTATAGTGCAAAACTTTGGTGTCCTCTTATTTAATTCGGACAAATCTTTCACGGATTCTTTAACACAATGCGTACACAATATGTGATATGAAAAATGAAGGGAATTCGTTTAAGAACAGTCACAATATTTATGGAAAGATGACATGTAGTGGCCACATTTTGTAGTATACAACATGTTGGTCTTATCGAGTGATACATTTTGTTTTTAATTACAGTTAGTCTTTCCAAAACAGTAACTACATTCATTACTATATAAAAGATTAATGACATTCGATTTGATCAGCTAAACCAAACGAAAAATAAGGTACGATGAACTTCAGTTGTTGAATCACATTATTGCCTACATTTTTCTTACAGGCAAGAAGTCTAATCACAATACAACATATGTTTATTTCAATCTTAAAAGTGATAGAAACTCCAGCACAAAACTACAAGTTGGCCTATTAATTTTCGATTGAAGTCTTGCCTTTAATTTCCTGGTTAGTCATGAGCTAAGAAATAGTTGCCGAAACTTTAACATTAAATAATACAAACTAAAACGTCAACGCTTATTTTCGAGGATTTATTTTGGGGATATTCTGTCTTTATATAAAATACGACGACTTTGTTTAGACTGGAGGATGTTAAGGAAGGGTTACTAATTCCAAGGAATATATTGAGGATCAGTAGATCATACTTTAAAAATAGGTTTGCTATACGAAATATCTTGATTATTGGGTTATTGTAAAGAAAAGTAGTGACATTAAGTATGATGGAATATCGGAACCCAAAAAGTCAATATTCTGACAAAAACGTATTGGACTTTTTGTCTTTAAAAAATTTTAAATACATGATTTATTTTTATTTTCATTTTTCTCCTAAATCGAAGTTACGCTTAACGCCATCTAGAAAAAGTATTGGGTTTCAGTTGGCGCTAAGTGGTCATACTTCCCAAGACATTATTTTAGCATATGGTTAAATATCTAGTCACTTCGTAACCTTAAGATATACCTGGTTAATGGGTGACACCTAGTGACTGGGTAAAGGAGTCCTAATGACTGAGTTACGAAGTGGGTGACCACTTGTTAGTAGGTGACACCTAGTGACTGGGTAACGAAGCGGTTGACACGTAGTGACTGCGTAACAGAGTAGGTGACAACTAGTGACTTGCTAAAACGAGTGGGTGAAACCTGTCTAGTGGTTGAAAACTAGTGACTGGGTATTTTTCTTCTAAATTGAAGTTTCGCTTAACGCCATTTAGGGGAAGTATTGGGTTTCGGTTTAGACAGCTCTCAGTTGGCGCTAAGTGGCTATACTTCCTAAGTCATTATTTAAGCATAACGTTGGTTTATCTTAAAGAATTTCAACCTATATTGTCTTAGAAAACCATACTCTGTCGATTAACGTCTACGTTCATTGAAATTTAGCTTTTTAAAAACATTTATAAAAAGACACGTCGGATGTTTCCCAACTTTATTTCGTTTATATTCTGAGGGAATCATTCCTACCTGGAATGAATCGGCAACGTATATACATATGTACAATGAGCATGCTGAGCTAGGAGGGACCTGAGTCTACAATTCGTAGACTATCCTCTCTCTGTCTATCCACCTCAGGAGCCAGTCGGCGTCCCTGAAGCGGATACACAGATAGAAGCCCAGGAGGTCCCCCCTGGCAACAGCATGTTCTGTGCAGTAAAGTCCACTATTTTCCACGCGAAGTTTCACTCGTGTGAGATCGCTTGCGCGTGGAAACATAATGTACATGATCTCCTCACCAGTTGCCATTGTGAGAGTTGAAATATATTTAACAACTTACTGTTTATATTAATAATGATGGCGATACTTTCAGATTACTAAATTTGTTTCTAAGTTGTGTTACATTGTCTCTAATCATCACTGATCAGAAATAACTGACAAGGAAATATCAATAAGGAACTTATATTGTTATGGGGTAATTAAAGTGGATGCCATACGGCAAAATCAATTTAAGTCATTTTTATTTTAATTTAAAAAGGAGAGGTAACCTATATATATAAGTTCCGCTTAACGCCATTTAGGGGAAGGATCGGGTTTAGGTTTAGACTGCTCTCAGTTGGCGCTAAGTGGCTATACTTCCTAAGTTATTATTTCAGCATAAAGTTGGTTTATCTTAAAGAATTTCAACCAATAATGGCTTAGAAAACCATTCTCTGTTGATCAACGTATATGTTCATTGAAGAAAAATTAAAAAAAAAAAATCCAAGACAGAAAGCAAGTACTTTTGTCAATTTAACGTGTAGATTTAGACAACTCTCAGTTGGCGCTAAGTAGCCATGCTTCCTAAGTCATTGTTTAAGCATATGGTTAGACACTTAGTGACTTAGTAACGGAGTCCTAGCGACTGGGTAACGAACTGGGTGCCAGCTGGTTAGTGGGCGTCACCTAGTGATTGGATAAAGGAGTGGGTGACACCTAGTGACTGGGTAACGGAGCAGGTTACACCTGGTTGATGGTTGACTGGGTAAAGGAGTCCTAGTGACTGACTAACGAAGTGGGTGACCACTTGTTAGTAGGTGACAACTAGTGACTGGGTAACGAAGCGGTTGACACGTAGTTACTGCGTAACAGAGTAGGTGACAACTAGTGACTTGCTAACCGAATGGGTGAAACCTGGTTAGTGGTTGACACTTAGTGACTTAGTAACGGTGTTTTAGCGACTTGGTAACGAACTGGGTGACAGCTGGTTATTGGGTGACACCTAGTGACTGGGTAACGGAGTGGGTTACACCTAGTGATTGAATAAAGGAGTGGGTGACACCTATTGATTGGATAAAGGAGTGGGTGACACCTAGTGATTGGATAAAGGAATGGGTGACACCTGGTGATTGGATAAAGGAGTGGGTGACACCTAGTGATTAGATAAAGGATTGGATGACACCTAGTGCTTTGATAAAGGAGTGGGTGACACCTAGTGATTGGATAAAGGAGTGGGTGACATCTAGTGACTGGTTAACGAAGAGGGTGACACATAGTTAGTGGTTGACACCTAGTTAACGACATCCTAGTTACTTTGAAACGCAGAGGGTGATACTTGGCTAGTTGGTGACACATAGTGTTTGGATAACGGAGTGGGTGACACTTAGCGACTGGGTAATGTAGTTGGTTACACCTGGTTAATGGGTGACACCTAGTGACTGGGTAAAGGAGTCCTAGTGACTGAGTTACGAAGTGGGTTACCACTTGTTAGTAGGTGACACCTAGTGACTGGGTAACGAAGCGGTTGAGACGTAGTGACTGCGTAACAGAGTAGGTGACAACTAGTGACTTGCTTACCGAGTGGGTGAAACCTGGTTAGTGGTTGAAACCTAGTGACTGGGTATTTTTCTTCTAAATAGAAGTTTCGCTTAACGCCATTTATAGGAAGGATTGGGTTAAGGTTTAGACAACTCTCACTTGGCGCTAAGTGGCCATGCCTCCTAAGTCATTATTTTAGCATATGATTAGACACTTAGTGACTTAGTAACGGAGTCCGAACGACTGGGTAACGAACTGGGTGACGGCTGGATAGTGGGTCACATTTAGTGATTGGATTAAGGAGTGGGTGACACCTAGTGATTGGATAATGGAGTGGGTGACACCTAGTGATTGGATTAAGGAGTGGGTGACACCTAGTGATTGGATAAAGGAGTGGGTGAAACCTGGTGACTGGGTAACGGAGTCGGTTTCACCTAGTGATTGGATAAATGAGTGGGTGATACCTACTGATTGGATAAAGGAGTTGGTGACACCTAGTGCTTGGATAAATGAGTGGGTGACTTCTAGTTACTTGAAAACGCAGTGGGTGATACTTGGCTAGTGGGAAACACATAGTGTATGGATAACGGAGTGGGTGACACTTAGCGACTAGGTAACTGAGTGGGTTACACCTGGTTAATTGGTGACACCTAGTGACTGCGTAAAGGAGTCCTAGTGACTGAGTAACGAAGTGGGTGACCACTTGTTAGTAGGTGACAACTAGTGACTGGGTAACGAAGCGGTTGACACGTAGTGACTGCGTAACAGAGTAGGTGACAACTAGTGACTTGTTAACCGAGTGGGTGAAACCTGGTTAGTGGTTGAAACCTAGTGACTGGGTATTTTTCTTCTAAATAGAACTTTCGCTTAACGCCATTTATAGGAAGGATTGGGTTAAGGTTTAGACAACTCTCATTTGGCGCTAAGTGGCCATACTTCCGAAGTCATTATTTTAGCATATGGTTAGACACTTAGTGACTTAGTAACGGAGTCCGAACGACTGGGTAACGAACTGGGTGATAGCTGGTTAGCTGGTGACACCTGGTGTTTGGATAACGGAGTCGGTGACACGTAGCGACTGGCAACGGAGTGGGTTACACCTAGTAATTTAATAAAGGAGTGGGTGACACCTAGTGATTGGATAATGGAGTGGGTGACACCTAGTGATTGGATAAAGGAATGGGTGACACATAGTGATTGGATAAAGGAGTGGGTGACACCTAGTGATTGGATAAGGAGTGGGTGACATTTAGTGATTGGATAATGGAGTGGGTGACACCTAGTGATTGGATAAAGGAGTGGGTGACACCTGGTGATTGGATAAATGAGTGGGTGACATTTAGTGATTGGATAAAGGAGTGGATGAAACCTAGTGATTGGGTAACGGAGTCGGTTACACCTAGTGATTGGATAAAAGAGTGGGGGACGCCAACTGATTGGGTAAAGGATTTGGTGACACCTAGTGATTGGATAAGGAGTGGGTGACATTTAGTGATTGGATAAAGGAGTGGGTGACACCTAGTGATTCGATAAAGGAATGGGTGACATCTAGTGACTGGGTAACGAAGTGGGTGACACATAGTTAGTGGTTGACACCTAGTAAACGACATCCTAGTTACCTTGAAACGCAGAGGGTGATACTTGGCTAGTGGGTGACACATAGTGTTTGGGTAACGGAGTGGGTGACACTTAGCGACTAGGTAACTGAGTGGGTTACACCTGGTTAATGGGTGACACCTAGTAACTGGGTAAAGGAGTCCTAGTGACTGAGTAACGAAGTTGGTGACCACTTGTTAGTAGGTGACACCTAGTGACTGGGTAGCGAAGTGGTTGACACGTAGTGACTGGGTAACAGAGTAGGTGACAACTAGTGACTTGTTAACCGAGTGGGTGAAACCTAGTGACTGGGTATTTTTCTTCTAAATAGAACTTTCGCTTAACGCCATTTATAGGAAGGATTGGGTTAAGGTTTAGACAACTCTCATTTGGCGCTAAGTGGCCATACTTCCTAAGTCATTATTTTAACATATGGTTAGACACTTAGTGACTTAGTAACGGAGTCCTAACGACTGGGTAACGAACTGGGTGACAGCTGGTTAGTTGGTGACACCTGGTGTTTGGATAACGGAGTCGGTGAAAGGTAGCGACTGGGTAACGGAGTGGGTTACACCTAGTGATTTAATAAAGGAGTGGGTGACACATAGTGATTGAATAAAGGAGTGGGTGACACCTAGTGATTGGATAAAGGAGTGGGTGACACCTAGTGATTGGATAAGGAGTGGGTGACACCTAGTGATTGGATAAGGAGTGGGTGACACCTAGTGATTGGATAAGGAGTGGGTGACACCTAGTGATTGGATAAAGGAGTGGGTGACACCTAGTGATTGGATAAGGAGTGGGTGACACCTAGTGATTGGATAAAGGAGTGGGTGACACCTAGTGATTCGATAAAGGAATGGGTGACATCTAGTGACTGGGTAACGAAGTGGGTGACACATAGTTAGTGGTTGACACCTAGTAAACGACATCCTAGTTACTTTGAAACGCAGAGGGTGATACTTGGCTAGTGGGTGACACATAGTGTTTGGGTAACGGAGTGGGTGACACTTAGCGACTGGGTAATGTAGTGGGTTACACCTGGTTAATGGGTGACACCTAGTGACTGGGTAAAGGAGTCCTAGTGACTGAGTAACGAAGTTGGTGACCACTTGTTAGTAGGTGACACCTAGTGACTGGGTAACGAAGCGGTTGAGACGTAGTGACTGCGTAACAGAGTAGGTGACAACTAGTGACTTGCTAACCGACTGGGTGAAACCTGGTTAGTTGTTGAAACCTAGGGACTAGGTTATTTTTCTTCTAAATTAAAGTTTCGCTTAACGCCATTTATAGGAAGGATGGGGTTAAGGGTTAGACAACTCTCACTTGGCGCTAAGTGGCCATACTTCCTAAGTCATCATTTAAGCATATGGTTAGACACTTAGTGACTTAGTAACGGCGTTTTAGCGACTGGGTAACGAACTGGGTGACAGCTGGTTAGTGGGTGACACCTAGTGATTGAAAAAAGGAGCTGGTTACACGTAATGATTGAATAAAGGATTGGGTGACACAAAGTGATTGGATAAAGGAGTCGGTGACATTTAGCGACTGAATAAAGGAGTCGGTGACACCTAGTGATTGGATAAAGGAGTGGGTGACACCTAGTGATTGAATAAAGGAGTGGGTGACACCTAGTGATTGGATAAAGGAGTGGGTGACATCTAGTGATTGAATAAAGGAGTGGGTGACACATTGTGATTGGATAAAGGAGTCGGTGACATTTAGAGACTGGATAAAGGAGTCGGTGACACCTAGTGATTGGATAAAGGAGGGGGTGACACCTAGTGATTGGATAAAAGAGTGGGTGACACCTAGTGATTGGATAAAAGAGTGGGTGACACCTAGTGATTGGATAAAGGATTGGGTGACACCTAGTGATTGGAAAAAGGAGTGGGTGACACCTAGTGATTGGATAAAGGAGTGGGTGACACCTAGTGATTGGATAAAGGAGTGGGTGACACCTAGTGATTGAATAAAGGAGTGGGTGACACCTAGTGATTGGATAAAGGAGTGGGTGACATCTAGTGATCGGATAAAGGAGTGGGTGACACATTGTGATTGGATAAAGGAGTCGGTGACATTTAGCGAAGTGGATAAAGGAGTGGGTGACACCTAGTGATTGGATAAAGGAGGGGGTGACACCTAGTGATTGGATAAAAGAGTGGGTGACACCTAGTGATTGGATAAAAGAGTGGGTGACACCTAGTGATTGGATAAAGGAGTGGGTGACACCTAGTGATTGGAAAAAGTAGTGGTTGACACCTTGTGATTGGATAAAGAAGTGGGTGACACCTAGTGATTGGATAAAGGAGTGGGTGACATCTAGTGATCGGATAAAGGAGTGGGTGACATATTGTGATTGGATAAAGGAGTCGGTGACATTTAGCGACTGGATAAAGGAGTCGGTGACACCTAGTGATTGGATAAAGGAGGAGGTGACATCTAGTGATTGGATAAAAGAGTGGGTGACACCTAGTGATTGGATAAAAGAGTGGGTGACACCTAGTGATTGGATAAAGGAGTGGATGACACCTAGTGATTGGAAAAAGGAGTGGGTGACACCTAGTGATTGGATAAAGGAGTCGGTGACACCTAGTGATTGGATAAAGGAGTGGGTGACACCTAGCGATTGGATAAAGGAGTGGGTGGCACCTAGTGATTGGATAAAGGAGTGGGTGACACCTAGTGATTGGGTAACTAAGTGGTTGACACATAGTTAGTGGTTGACACCTAGTAAACGAAGTTCTAGTTACATGGAAACGGAGAGGGTGATACTTGGCTAGTGGATGACACATAGTGACTGGGTAATGGAGTGGGTTACACCTGGTTAAAGGGTGACACCTAGTGACTGGGTAAAGGAGTCCTAGTGACTGCGTAACAAAGTAGGTGACAACTAGTGGCTTGCTAAAACGAGTGGGTGAAACCTGGTTAGAGTCCAAGCGACTGGGTAACAAAGTGGGTGGCACCTACTTACTTCGTAACGAAAGAGGTTACACCTGGATAGTAGGTAACACCTAGTGACTTGGTAACGGAGTGTTGATACCTTGTAAGTGGGTGACACCTAGTGACTGGGTAACGCCGTGGGTGACACCTGGCTAGTGGGTGACATCTAGGGACTGGGTAATGGCGTGGTTGGCACCTGGATAGTTTGTACCAGCTACAGAATGGCTAACAGATTGGGTGATACCTGGTTAATGGGTAACATACAGTGACTGGGTAACGGGCTCATAATGATTTGGTAACACAATTGGTGACTTCTGGTTAGTGGGTGACACGTACTGATTGGGTAACGGAGTCTTTGTCACTGGGTACCAAAGTGGGTAATACCTAGTGACTGAGTGACGGGGTGTGTGGCACTTGATTAGTTGGTGACACCTTGTGTCTGAGTAACGAGGTGGGTGACACCTTTTTAGTTGGGGTCACTTGTGACTGACAAACATAGTGACTGGGTAGTGATGTAACCTTGTAAGTGGCTGACACGTAGTGACTGGGTAATGGAGTCCAAGTGACTAGGTAACAAAGTGGGTGACATCTGGTTAATGGGTGATACCTAGTGACTAGGTATTTTTCTTCTAAAATGAAGTTTCGCTTAACGCCGTTTATAGGAAGGATTGGGGTAAGGTTTAGACAACTCTCACTTGGCGCTAAGTGGCCATACTTCCTAAGTCATTATTTAAGCATATGGCTAGACACTTAGTGACTTAGTAACGGAGTTTTAGCGACTGGGTAACGAACTGGGTGACAGCTGGTTATTGGGTGACACCTAGTGATTGGATAACGGAGTGGGTGACACCTAGTGACATGGTAATGGAGTGGGTTACACCTATTCATTTAAATAAAGGAGTGGGTGACACCTAGTGATTAGTAAAAGGAGTGAGTGACATCTAGTGATTGGATAAAGGAGTGGGTGACATCTAGTGACTGGGTAACGGAGTGGGTGACACATAGTTAGTAGCTGACACCTAGTAAACGAAGTTCTAGTTACTTGGACACGCAGAGGGTGATATTTGGCTTGTTAGTGACACATAGTGACCGGGTAACGGTGTCGGTGACACCTGTTTAGTGGATGACCATAATGACTGGATAACAGGATGGGTGACACTTAGTGAATGGGTAACGGAGTGACACATTGTTAGTGGTTGACACACTAGTGACTGGGTGACGAAGTTAGTTGGTGACACCTAGTGAATGGGTAACGGAGTGGGTGACACCTGGTTAGTGGGTGATACATAATGATTGGGTAACTGAATGGGTGACACCTAGTGACCTGGCAACGAAAAGGGTGACGCATGGTTAGTGGGATACACCTGGTGGCTGGTAATGCAGTGGGAGACAACTGGTTTGTTGATGACACTTAATGACTGGGTTACGGAGTTCTACTTCCTAAGTCATTATTTTAGCAAATGGTTATACACCTAGTGACTTGGTAACGGATTCCTAGCGACGGGGTAACAAGGTGGGTGGCACCAACTCACTTCGTAACGGATTGGATGACACCTACTTGACTGTGTAACGGAGTATTTGACACCTGGTTAGTGGGTGACACCTAATGAATTGGCAAAGGGTTCCCAGTGACTGGGTAACGACGTGGGTGACACCTGGTTATTGGGTGTCACCTAGTGACTGGGTAACGGAGTTGGTGACACCTGATGACACTATTTGAAATTAACGACATAATATTTTTTTTCATTGTTTTGATACCGGGAACATAGATGTACTTTCAAAAGGTTCAGTAAAATTTTGTCTTTTTGGTGAAAAGAAAAGAACGATTTGGTAGCTGAAACATCGACATTATATTTATGAAGAGATGCGTTACGAAAACATACAAAACAGCTCAACTCTACAACAATGGCACTTTTGCTACCGAAAAAAGTTTCGGTAGCAAAAGTGCCACTGTCGTAGCTTTAAGTGATATATTTTTATTTTTGCTTCACCGAAAGTTCCAAATGCGAGCCAATACTTTGATATAACATAAATAATAAATCTGCATTATTAGAAACTGAAAAAACCTCACCCCTACAACAGTGGCACTTTTGCTACCGATAAAAATATTATCGGTAGCAAAAGTGCCAATAACGTAGATTTAAGTGATATAATTTTATTTTTGCTTCACCGAAAATACCAAATGCGAGCCAATACTTTAATATAACATAAATAATAAATCTGCATTATTAGAAACTGAAAAAACCTCAACTATACAACAGTGGCACTTTTGCTACCGATAAAAATTTTATCGGTAGCAAAAGTGCCACTGTCGTAGATTTAAGTGATATAATTTAATTTTTGCTTCACCGAAAATACCAAATGCGAGCCAATACTTTAATATAACATAAATAATAAATCTGCATTATTAGAAACTAAAAAAACCTCAACTTTACAACAGTGGCACTTTTGCTACCGATAAAAATTTTATCGGTAGCAAAAGTGCCACTGTCGTAGATTTAAGTGATATCATTTTATTTTTGCTTCACCGAAAATACCTCACGCGAGTCAATTCTTTAATATAACGTAGATCACGAAGAAGCATTATTTTATACTGAAAAATACCTCAACCCCACAACAGTGGCACTTTTGCTACCGATAAAAACATTATCGGTAGCAAAAGTGCCAATGTCGTAGGTTTAAGTGATATCATTTTATTTTTGCTTCACTGACAATGCCAAATGCGAGTCAATACTTTGATATAACATCAATAAAAATATGCATTATTAGAAACTGAAAAATAACTCAACCCTACAACAGTGGCACTTTTGCTACCGATAAAAACATAACGGTAGCAAAAGTGCCACCATCGTAGGTTTAAGTTTGACATTGGTATTTTCGCTTCAAATGCGAGCCAATTCTTTGATATAACTTGGATCATTAAGAAGTATTATTTTATACTGAAAAATACCTCAACCCTACAACAGTGGCTCTTTTGCTACTGAAAAAAAAGTTTCGGTAGCAAAAGTGCCACTGTCGTAGGTTTAAGTTATACATTTGTATTTTCACTTCATCGAAAATACGAAATGCGAATCAATTATTTGATAAAACATAAATAAAAAAGTTGCATTCTTAGATACGGAAAAATATTTCAACCCTATAACAGTGGCACTTTTGCTACTGAAAGAAAAGTTTCGGTAGCAAAAGTGCCACTGTCATAGGTTAACGTTATAAATTTGTATTTTCACTTCACCGAAAATACGAAATGCGAGTCAATTATTTGTTATAACATAAATAAAAAATACGCATTCTTAGATACGGAAAAATATTTCAACCCTATAACAGTGGCACTTTTGCTACTGAAAGAAAAGTTTCGGTAGCAAAAGTGCCACTGTCGTCGGTTTAAGTTATACATTTGTTTTTTCGCATCACCGAATATACGAAAGACGAGTCAATAATTTTATATAACGTGGAAGATGAAGAAGCATTATTTTTTTCTGAAATGTACCTCAACCCTAGAACAGTGGCACTTTTGCTACCCAAAAAAAAACATTTTCAGTAGCAAAAGTGCCACTGTCGTAGGTTTAAGTGATATATTTTTATTTTTGCTTCACCGAAAACACAAAATGCTAGCCTATTCTTTGATATAACATAAATAATAAATTTGGATTATTAGAACTTATAAACACCTCAACCCTACAACAGTGGCATTTTGCTACCGATAATGTTTTTATCGGTAGCAAAAGTGCCACTGTCGTAGGGTTTTGTTATTCATTTTCTTTTTCGCTCCATCGATAATACGAAATTGGAGTTAATACTTCGATATCACTAAGATAAAGTAGATATAATTTTATTAACTGAAAATACCTCAACCCCAGAGCAGTGGTACTTTTGCTACTAAACATTACATAATTTTACACTAAAAACTTTATATTTTTTCCATTTTAGAGTTTATGTTGCATGTTTTTGGTTTACATTATTTAGAATGTGTTGCTGCAATTTGTTATGCTTTTTGGGCTTTGAAAATGATACGATTTTTGTGAAAAGAACAATTTAGAAAAGTCATCCCCCCCCGCTGGACCACTAGTGAAAAATTGATATGGTACCGTTTTTCGAGGTCCTAGAAAATCGGAAAAAAAACTCAACGGATACTAGAAACAAAATACAAAAAAATATTATATGTGTTTATTATTTTAACATTCAACGCGTATGATCAGAGGGAAGATATTTTACATTAGTTTCGCTATTACCAAGTGCTTGTTGGAATGTCGGCAACCCAGAAAAAAATCAAATACAGACAAAATGGTTTTTAATGGTTACTATTGCGTTTTAAACACATGGTTTTTCTTTTTTTTTTATTTTTCTCCTAAATTGAAGTTCCGCTTAACGCCATTTAGGGGAAGGATCTGGTTTAGGTTTAGACAGCTCTCAGTTGGCGCTAAGTGGCTATACTTTTTAAGTCATTATTTGAGCATATAGTTGTCTTTTTCTTAAAGAATTTCAACCTATAATGGCTTAGAAAACGATCCTCTGTCGATCAACGTCTTTGTTCATTGAAAAAATTAAAAAAAAATAAAAAGCCAAAAAATTCCAAGACTGAAAGCAAGTACTTTTGTCAATTTGACGTGTATGATAAAAGGGAAGTAATTTTATATAATTTCCGCTTTTGCAACAAGCGTGTTGGAATATCGACACTCAAAATTAGTTATTATAAAGACAACATCGTATTTGACTTTCTTTCTTTAAGTGGTTACTATTGCGTTTTAAATAAATGATCTATTTTTATTTTTATTTTACTCTCAAATTGAAGTTCCGCTTAACGCCATTTAGGGGAAGGATCGGGTTTAGGTTTAGATAGCTCTCAGTTGGCGCTAAGTGGCTATATTTCCTAAGTCATTATTTCAGCATATAGGTGGTTTATCTTAAAGAATTTCAACCTATAATGGCTTAGAAAACGATCCTCTGTCGATCAACGTCTTTGTTCATTGAAAAAAAAAAAAAAAAGCCAAAAAAATCCAAGACTGAAAGCAAGTACTTTTGTCAATTTGAGGTGTATGATAAAAGGGAAGTAATTTTATATAATTTCCGCTTTTGCAACAAGCGTGTTGGAATATCGACACTCAAAATTAGTTATTATAAAGACAACATCGTATTTGACTTTCTTTCTTTAAGTGGTTACTATTGCGTTTTAAATAAATGATCTATTTTTATTTTTATTTTACTCTCAAATTGAAGTTCCGCTTAACGCCATTTAGGGGAAGGATCGGGTTTAGGTTTAGACAGCTCTCAGTTGGCGCTAAGTGGCTATACTTCCTAAGTCTTTATTTCAGCATATAGTTGGTTTTTCATAAAGAATTTCAACCTATAATGGCTTAGAAAACGATCCTCTGTCGATCAACATCTTTGTTCATTGAAAAAATTTTTAAAAAATAAAAAGCCA
>OX392541.1:635000-906000 GCA_947623455.1 Mimachlamys varia
AATAAATAATAAATATATATGTGTAAAATGAGCCTCCCATTACAGTACTGTACCTGGTAATGCCATTACATTCTGTAATGGGCTGCGGCTTCATATATATAAACATTTTTTTTATATACTGACAGAAACTCAAGCAACTGCGGTTATACCGACTATATAGAATCAAATATTGACCAAATACCCAAGGTCAATATTTTAGATTCTACTAGGTCGGTAAAACACCATATTCACCTCACGGTCTTATTTTTTATATAAGATATGAAACTTGTTTGCAAAAGACACAATGATTATAACATCATAAACACAATATTGACTGTGTTTCTAAAAGTAAAAAACATCAGGGCCCAGTTCAAAAGGTGATTAGCTTAATCAGTGATTAGCACAATTTTAAATCATCCTTTCACTTTAGAATTAAACCATTGATTTAGTTACAACTTTGCAGCTATCAAATATCTGATATTGTCAATAATCATGCAAAATTTAAAGATTTTACCTTGTAAATTGACAGAATTATTAAAGATTGAAAAACGTCATTAAATAGTGATTAAGCTAATCACCCTTTGAACAACTGGGCCCAGGTCAATATCACAAAATATAAAACTCCACTTGACCACATTTTAGCATATGAGAATCGATGAAAGTTGGATCATATCTTATATACAGTTGTATCAAGATCAAATACAGCGGACTCCACTTAATATCACTCCTTTTAATATCGCATTCCTCTTTATATCATGTTTTTCCCAAGCACCATCTTTCTCTCTATATAATCTAAGTAATTTTATTTGGTTAAAATCATGTATTTTGAGATGAATTCCTCTTAATTTCATGTTTTTTTAACCAATCACATAAAGTATCCAGAAAATGACGTAATTTCCATTGATTTCAGATACAACTTGTACAAAATGTTGCATAGAAAATAAAAAATATCCCCAAAATTGATTTTTAATTGAAATAATGTTGTCTATATACTGAAACATCTTCATATGTACATTGAATAGCTTACTTTTAGTTATAGAGATTGGAAATGCACTAGATTTAGTGGAAAAACATGTTTCTCTTAATGTCACATTCCTGTTAATATCATGTTTTTTTGTCTGACAAATGCAACATGATATAAAGAGGAGTGCACTGTATAGCAATGTTAATTGATCAAAAACAAACATATTTACCTGTCGGCCTGGGGTAGTTCACTTGCGACATTGGTCACAGGTCGGCTGCGCCTAATGTCCATCCTGCAAATGTAAATAATATATGCATGATTATCTCCCTTGAACTGTGAGCAAAATCCTAATATTTGGTAATTTACATTTGAAATAGACTTTATTCTTGAAATCAGATTGATCACTTAAGTATAGCATTGTATTATCAATCATTAACTCTTCAAATTTCAAAAAGGCTTTTTATCTAGTATAAATAATCAAGTCTTCTGCATGTAGTAACAAGTCAAAAGGAAGAATATCCACATGGTTTAAACCAAGAGGAACTAATATGTATATTTATATACATACCAGAACCGCTGACGGATTTCCTGCAGTTCTCATGGACAACGCTGTAAAGAGAGAGCAGAGAATTCCAATTATCATATTCACTGTAATTAGCACCCATGGCGTCTAAACAATTGAGGGCGCTTAATAGGATAACAAAAGTAAGATCTGGACGAAAAGTGTTGTTTAAGTCAATAAGTGTAATGTATTGTGACCAGATTGGAAAGTACTCATAATATATGATATTATTGTCATATATTTGAGACAAAGTGTACATGAAAACCAATATTGGTGGGTTTTCTCTAGAATTAAAACATGTGCACATTGAGGTTTACTGTTCCATCACATTGAATAATTAAGTTTTGTCACGATTAGTACGAATCATTATAATATAATCATTATAATATAATCTCAATACCTCTGCAGAAGGAGGGGGGGTGGGGGCACTAATTGAGAAGTTGCACTAATTATGGCAATTAATGGAATCTAGGAATTAGAAAAGATGTGTTGTAGCTACAGTCAAATTGTGGGAATGGTTCCCAAATTTTACTGAAAAAATTCACAAAGTACAGGTATCTTACAATATTTCATTTAAGATGTTAGATCTAAGACGTGATTTCTTTATGAGTTATATAAATTGAGAATTTTTCTTGGGGAAAAAATGCACTTTTTTCTCTGGGGAATTGGACCAGAACTTTGGCCAAAAACAACCCCTGGAAAACAATAAGTATTAAGCCAGGGGAAAAAAATCAGTAATCAGTATTGCAAAGGGCTATAACTCTAGTAACAAGAGGCCCAAGGTCAAACCAAATTTAAACAATATTCTGACATTACTTCAGAAGAAGATGGGTATTAAAGAATTTACAAATTTTATTGACTTGACTCCCTTTCACCCAAGGATGCTTCACATTAGATAAAGACAGTTTCCCAGACATGTTTTATAGAATTTACTATAGTTCTATTCAGCCCAACAGGCACAGTCCAACACTATTTCAGTCAATCCTTCAGTAGAGGGATTTATTTTAAAGAATTAACTACCCATTTGCCCCCCCCCCTTGGCCCCGTGGGGCTCAGTACCACTAGTTATACAAATGTAATCCTGTTCACCCAAGGCTTCAAACCAAATTTGGACATTAATATCATGCCAATGCTTCAGAAGACAGGATTTCAAAGAATTACCTGTATTTCCCCTTTGGGGCCTCAAACCTTATATAATTTTCACAACTTTTAAAATCCACGCCTCTGTGCAACCCCCTTCAAAATCATCAATATGCATGAGAGACCAGTGATAGAGGCTTTCAATATCAAGAAGGACCCATATGGTTCGACCCACCATTACTACAATATTTAATCCCCTACCAAAAGGTTGGCATTTTTACCAAGTATGGTCAGAATCTGTTATGTGGCTCGTGACTAGAAACAAGGGATTATCGGAAACATGAACAGACGACGGACTCTGCGCCACGGCATGAGCTCACTTGGTTTTCGGCAGGGACGTATATGTGAGCTGACGTCACATATACGTCCCTGGTTTTCGGGCAGGTGAGCTTATAGCCATTGAGATGTTGTTCTCACCGAAAGTCGATTCGATCCCTTTTACATTTAGAATTACTATACCCTAGCTATAGGTCCTAAATGTGCAAATTCTCAGGTCCCTGTGATCGGAGCAGCTACTCACATTAACAAATATTTACTCTTCAAAAAGTACATATAATCATGTGAAAAATCAACCTTCAAGGTCGTTAAACATGAGTTATACGTCTATAGGTTGAATAATGATGTACCGAGATAATATAATCAGTTATTGAAAGCTTATAAGTTATTTTCATGTGTAGGATAATTGGTCACACAATAAAAGTACTAATTCGTCAAAAGATGCATAAAAAGGCATTCAATATCAAAATCCATTGAGTCAGAGATTAAACCTATACTTCAGTATCAATTTCACAACGTGATCAAGTCATATTTTGCTATAGTAATGAAAATCTTTGGACTTACCCAAATGTCAATCCATGAGGGTTCACTGCGCGGGAAAAAGTGACGCGAATTTTCAGCTCGCCAGGTCTAGTACATGTGACGCAGTGCGTATACATACGTTTTCATTGGTCAAAAGCTGAACACGTACTCAGATTTTCGCTGACGCCGAAGAACGGGGGTATTTGAGGGGTCGGTTATAAACAGGCATCTGTTCTTATTAAAATCTAATGAAAGATTACTTAGTGAAAAAACACAGAAATAAGAGTCTTTGCTGGAAAAAATGTCAAAATTTATTTCTATCCTGATTTCCCCCTAAACATGCCACGTTTTGTTTAACAGACTTTCTATCCCCATATGAACCCAAGCAAAGGCGTGATTCTGTCGGTTCCAAAAAACTGTTTGTGGCAATATTTTTTGACAAAATTATCAGACAAATATATTGAATTCCAACAAAAGGCAGATTGTAATTTCTAATCTAACTCTTGTGATAATCTAATTCCGTGTTTAAACAGATATAAACCAAACATACACATTTTGACCAGGACATGGCTAAATTCAAAATGGTATCAAATACTGCACATGTCGGATACTTAATCAAAATTCGAATGGTGCTTTTCTCAAAATACAACAGTTTGTGATATTGAATGTCATACAGAGGGTGATCAAGAAATTCCGAATGTGGGGTATCCAAAACTGTTTATGGTTTCCATGTCTATTTCAAACTGATTTTATTTAGTGGTGGGAAAAAAGAAAATTTTATGAAAGCGATTGGTATAAAATTTAACATAAGAGAATAAAAGGCATTATTTGAAGAAAACAAAGCATTTCGCATACGCTGAGCGGCATAAATGTACGTTTTCATATAATCGATAAGTAATATTTGAATGCTTAATTTGATATCCACGTACCACTGTGTGTGTGGATGTGTATGCCACGTCAAATTCAATAAAATTATAAGGAATTTTTATGAGACATGCATTTTAGGAATCTTAGTCAATCCCCTCCCCAGAAACGTGTAAAACTTCTCTAAACACCTTAGTTTAGGTCCAAATACAGCCGTAACAAATTCTCAGGTCCATGTGGGGAAAATCAGAATGTTCAAAAATGTTCCTATCGAGTGTTCAAAAATGTTCCTATCGAGTGTTCAAAAATTTAGTTTTACAAGATTGTTATAAAGATATGATTGAAATCCAAGGAGTCACGAAATATGGTATTATTCCTCGCGATATGTTGTATCCAGGTTGTTTTTTTCATGTGTAGTACTGGTAGCTATAGGGTCATTCTAGCCTTGGACAGCGACACTTACAGTCAAGGTTACGTTCAGAAAAGTGAGCAACTTTTACTTACATTTTATTAATTTTTAGTGGATATATCCAGTATGTATAATTTACACAAGCAGTGCTTTGTAGTTTAAACCGAGACAGAAGTTTGTCCAGGCATTCGGCTCGTGAAGTTTATCTCTGGATTTTAACCCTGGGCATGTATTACGGAGTTCTCACTGATCTACTTGATTTTATTATGTATGAATTTACATGTATTTTATTTGTGAGAAGTGAGATTTGGAAAGAACTGAACGACAATTGGGAATAAATGCCGGCTATAAGTCCAGCAGGCCTAACGCATTTCTTAGGTTTGTCTCATTAGTTACCAAAATGGAAATAAGATTTTCATCTCCTGGCACATTTAGTTTCATTTTATTGAAATACCTTTCTCTATTACGTTATCATATATAAAGGACATTTACAGAAAAAGGTGCATTTCATTTTCAATAACATTACATTTTTTTTTACACTTTTAGATGTCTAGATCTTGGTTTATTCTTCGACCACGTCATGATCACAGGGGCCTGATACTTTGTAACAGCTAGTTTTGTTTCCAACACTTGTCTTCGCATAATGACTTCTGAATTGCATTCTGTTATAAATACGAGTTACCCCCCTTAGTCTTACATGGCCAAGTCGGAAGCCGGTAAGCGCAATGCAATACGACTGACCGATTCCTATTTTTTTCAACATTTCTGTCATCGTCGGATACCCACGTTTGATTGCGCTACGCTACGCTCCAGTTGTGATAAGTGGAGCGTACCGTTACGCAATCAAACCTGGGTATCCGACGATGCATTTCTGTGTTTTGGATTATATAATAATATATTAAAAATAATTTTGTTCAGGAGACACCATGAAAAACTGCGTTTCGCGGATATATTCCCCATTGTATCTCTTTGTTAACCAATTAATGTCCTTCGCCGTTACACCTTGTCTAAAGCACAGGGACCTGAGAATTTGTTACATCTAGTTTTGGACCTTAACTAGGATGTTTAGAGTAATTTTATGCTTGGTTCCTAATAAGATATCACCATGGCAAGCTTGTAAGACATGATTATAAGTACATAAAACAAGAGGCCCAACGGGCCTTAACGGTCATCTGACTACCAATTGTAAAATCACTATGAAAATACGTGTAGTCATTAAATCAAGTTATAATATGCCTGTATAGATTGCCAAGTTCAAGATAGTGGCCTTCTTGGATTTCTGATGGGCTTGAAAAATAACAACACTTTGTTGGGACCATCTCAGGATATCATTTCTGGCAAGTTTCAGCTTATTCCTAGTGAGTAAACTTGACAACAAACCCTTTTGGCCCCTGTGACCTTGAATGAATGTCAGGGTCATTTCTTTAAACAAACTTGACACACCTTTATCCCAGCATGCCACAAGCCCAATATCACATCTCTGTGCCTTTTGGTTAATCAGAAAAAGTTGTTTTAAAGATTTTGACCCTTTTGGCCCCTGTGACCTTGAATGAAGTTCAAGGTCATTTATTTGAACAAACTTGGTAGACCTTTATCCCAGCATGCCACAGGCCTAATATCAGGTCTCTGAGCCTTTTAGTTATTCAGAAGAAGTTGTTTAAAGATTATGACCGTTTTGGCCTCTGTGACCTTGAATGAAGGTCAAGGTCATTTCTTTGAACAAACTTGGTAGCCCTTTATCCCAGCATGCCACAGGCCCAATATCAGGTCTCTGGGCCTTTTGGTTATTCAGAAGAAAATGTTTAAATATTATGACCGTTTTGGCCCCAGTGACCTTGAATGAAAGTCAAGGTCATTTCTTTGAACAAACTTGGTAGCCCTTTATCCCAGCATGCCACAGGCCCAATATCAGGTCTCTGGGCCTTTTGGTTATTCAGAAGAAGTTGTTTAAAGATTATGACCGTTTTGGTCCCTGTGACCTTGAATGAAAGTCAAGATCATTTCTTTGAACAAACTTGGTAGCCCTTTATCCCAGCATGCCACAGGCCCAATATCAGGTCTCTGGGCCTTTTGGTTATTCAGAAGAAGTCGTTTAAAGATTATGACCGTTTTGGCCCCTGTGACCTTGAATGAAAGTCAAGGTCATTTCTTTGAACAAACTTGGTAGCCCTTTATCCCAGCATGCCACAGGCCCAATATTAGGTATCTGGGCCTTTTGGTTATTCAGAAGAAAATGTTTAAAGATTATGACCGTTTTGGCCCCAGTGACCTTGAATGAAAGTCAAGGTCATTTCTTTGAACAAACTTGGTAGCCCTTAATCCCAGCATGCCACAGGCCCAATATTAGATCTCTGGGCCTTTTGGTTATTGAGAAGAAAATGCTTAAAGATTATGACCGTTTTGGCCCCAGTGACCTTGAATGAAAGTCAAGGTCATTTCTTTGAACAAACTTGGTAGCCCTTTATCCCAGCATGCCACAGGCCCAATATCAGGTCTCTGGGTCTTTTGGTTATTCAGAAGAAGTTGTTTAAAGATTATGACCGTTTTGGTCCCTGTGACCTTGAATGAAAGTCAAGGTCATTTCTTTGAACAAACTTGGTAGCCCTTTATCCCAGCATGCCACAGGCCCAACATTAGGTCTCTGTGCCTTTTGGTTATTCAGAAGAAGTCGTTTAAAAATTATGACCGTTTTGTCCCCTGTGACCTTGAATGAAGGTCAAGGTCATTTCTTTGAACAAACTTGGTAGCCCTTTATCTCAGCATAACACAGGACAAATATCAGGTCTCTGGGCCTTTTGGTTATTCAGAAGAAGTTGTTTAAAAAGATTTTGACCTTTTTGGCCCCTGTGACCTTGAATGAAGGTCAAGGTCATTTCTTTGAACAAACTTGGTAGCCCTTTATCCCAGCATAACACAGGCCCAATATCAGGTCTCTGGGCCTTTTGGTTATACAGAAGAAGTCGTTCAAAGATTTTGACCTTTTTGGCCCATGTGACCTTGAATGAAGGTCAAGGTCATTTGTTTGAACAAACTTGGTAGCCCTTTATCCCAGCATGCCACAGGCCCAATATTAGGTCTCTTGGCCTTTTGGTTATTCAGAAGAAGTCGTTTAAAAATTATGACCGTTTTGTCCCCTGTGACCTTGAATGAAGGTCAAGGTCATTTCTTTGAACAAACTTGGTAGCCCTTTATCTCAGCATAACACAGGACCAATATCAGGTCTCTGGGCCTTTTGGTTATTCAGAAGAAGTTGTTTAAAAAGATTCTGACCTTTTCGGCCCCTGTGACCTTGAATGAAGGTCAAGGTCATTTGTTTGAACAAACTTGGTACCCCTTTATCCCAGCATAACACAGGCCCAATATCAGGTCTCTGGGCCTTTTGGTTATTCAGAAGAAGTTGTTTAAAAAGATTTTGACCTTTTTGGCCCCTGTGACCTTGAATGAAGGTCAAGGTCATTTGTTTGAACAAACTTGGTACCCCTTTATCCCAGCATAACACAGGCCCAATATCAGGTCTCTGGGCCTTTTGGTTATTCAGAAGAAGTCGTTCAAAGATTTTGACCTTTTTGGCCCCTGTGACCTTGAATGAAGGTCAAGGTCATTTGCTTGAACAAATTTGGTACCCCTTCATCCCAGCATGGCACAAGCCCAATATTGGGTCTATGGGCCTTTTGGTTATTCAGAAGAAGATGTTTAAAGCGAAAAGTTTACGGACGGCGCACGACGCACGGCGCACGACGCACGACAACGGACGAAGCATGATGACTATAGGTCATCCTGACCCTTCGGGTCAGATGACCTAAAAACTATAACACTTCAGATGAATTGAAAATGGCCGTTTTTATTCAAAACAACAAGTTTTTTGTTACACGTTTGGAGGTTTAGATAATTTTTCAATTTCGATAAAAATGCCCCTTCAATGGACATTTATGACCATTGAGGGGGCATTTTTATCGAAACTTGATCTTAACTCCCCAAAAGTGTAAAATTACTCTAAACACCCTAGTTTAGATCCAAAACTAGCTGTAACAAATTCTCAGGTCCCTATGGTCTACAGTTATTGGACTGTCCATATATTTATCAATTTATCATTGTTCTGAAATTACTGTAGCACTTAAAATCTGTATTTCCCCAAGCTAAGAAAGTTATTTATCAAGATTTGAGAATGGATTGTTCAGCTTACGGTCGGATTGTAACAACTTATTTTTCATGTGTTTAATTATCTGATAATGCACATGTTTACGAGCATTTATGTGATCACGGGAAAATGATGTATATATATGTTTTTTTTATACCCCCCCCCCCCCCCCCGATAACCAGGGAACCAAATTCAATGAAGTTTAACATGAATGTTATGGACCATGTGTAGGTATGCAGGCAGATTACTTTTTGCAGATTTTTCGTTGCCATGGTAACCAGGTCCCTATAAAAGGTTTTTGTTGGAAAATTTTGACTGGAAAAATGTTCCTAAACATGTGAACCAATTTCAATGAAATTACAAAGGGATGTTAGGGACGATGTAATGCAATGCTAGGTGTTCGAGTCCATTTATCAATACCCGGGGAATAAAATCCTTTTAACAGCCTTTAGCTTTTTTCAAGCAATTTATCATTTCTAAACGATACTGTGGCCAAATTAATTGGTCAGACATATCACGGATTTTAAAGTATAAACATTTAATTAAGAGTTATCAATGTATACTACATGTATTTAAGTTATATTAAAAAAAATAAGTGTTGAAACCCGCCAACAGTGGGAGTCGAACTTTCAATATCAGGGACTTTTGCCCGACAGCTTATATCTATTACACCAAAGTGTCGAATATATGCATATCTATGCTTATCATTGCGATCATAGATATCACATATTCGCCACCGGAGCGAGGAAGGTTGGGGTAAATTTCGTCATCAAAAGTATATCTCTACTCGGAGTGTGATAACTGAATTAATAGACTAAACCAAGGTTTTAGTATTAAGAATCTAAAATTATTTGCACAGTTGTCAACTTTGACATCCTTGTGCATTTTAAGCTGTAACGTCGAGGTCAAACCTTAAAAGATGTCTTTGTCCAGAGCATTTGTTCAGGAATAAAACATATTTGTTCGTGCAGTATGTACCTGGCTTTAATACGGTATTTAACCTAATAGGCGCACTTGTCCACATAATGCAACTCCCATCCGTTTTTCACGGAAGGGTGATGGATCCTATAAAATGTTCCTTGCCTCACTTACCTGCTAATACAATCTCCACTCTTGAGGGGATCAGGATGACCTATCGTGCTTCGTCCGTGCGGAGGAGGGTGTTGTTCCTTCAAACGACTTTTTCTCAATAACCGAAAGGCTCAAAATGCTGATATTATGCATGTAGTATGCTGGGATGAAGGCCTATTAAGTTTGTTAAAATGTTTTAAAATCTTTCAAACAACTTCTTAATAACCGAAAGGCTAGGGGTACTGATATTTGGCCTGTATCATGTTTGAATAAAGACTACCAAATGAATGACCGTGACCCAATTTCAAGGTTACATGGGTCAAATGTTTTAAAATCTTCAATACTTCTCAATAGTCGAACAACCTGGGGTACTGAAATTTGGCCTGTAGCATGCTACCAAGTTTGCTCAAGTGAATGACCTTGACCAACTTTTAAGGTCAAATATCCTAAAATATGCAAGAAACTTCTCAAAACCAAAAGGCCCAGGGTACTGAAATTTGGCATGTAGCATGTTGGGATGAAGGGCTACCAAGTTTGTTCAAATGAATGACCTTGACCCACTTTTTATGTCAAACACGACAAAAAAGTGAACCTGAACTTATTGGAAACCATAACCACTTTCATCTCAGTAATTTCTTGTATGGCTGTCATATATAATAGTCGTGAAATGCGAGTTGATTTCCAAAACTGCAAGTAGCAAATTATTGTGCTTGCTTTTTTTTTTGTGAATAGCTTTGGGTCTACAGTACGATCGATGTAGGTCGCTACTTTTTATGTTGATAAAATTTCAAGTCTTACTCAAGTTGGACTCCATGAAACTACCAAATGTTACCTGTTTCATTTGTCCATGAATCTGACCAAGTTAACATTTCATGCGCTTATGATTTCGCAAAGGGGGATAACCAGAAAGACAAGTTGAATCAAAAGTACAGGAAGTACTGAAGGAGGTATTACTTGGATGTTTGGACAGCCTTAAGTAAGCAAGTTTATAATTTTGTGATTAAAAATCTAACCCACTTGCCAAAAGTTGCTTAAAAAGTCAAATTCTACCCCTAAAAATTGAGAGAAATTATGCCATTTTGGGGAAATTTGGAAAATTATGTAAACAAAATATACTGCTGAAAAGACCAATATGTATGAACTACCACAGTTTCTTGAGTTTCTGTCAGTAAATAGAATATAAAGTTTATTTTCTGTGAGAAACTCAATCAACTGAGGTTCTACAGATTGTTTTTAAATTTTGATTTCAATTGTACACACGTACAACATACAGACAGCGGGAATATTGATCGGAAGTTACTCGTTTCTTGCATTCCACGAGCATGATTTTTAATGCTTAATTGCAGCTGCAAAGACATTATCATGTGACAACAAAGTTTTTAATTATGTACAGACATGTATTAATTATCATTGAATCAGTTGAAATATATCAATGAAACTTTTTACACTGTGGCTATATTCACACGCATGGAAATTATAGTTAAAAGGTCAAAAATTTAAAACAAAATCATTCTACTATAGTGAAATCTTAGCACGTCGATAATGTCTTCCAGACAAATCTGTATTTGTTTACATGTTCTGTTGTCTCATGCTCAAGCATCCACTGCCACTAAATAATCATATTCATTAGCAAAAGAAAATAGTTCCATGTATAGCAAACTTACTGTAAATTTCTCACTTTTCTTTTCGTTAAATACATGGTAAACAACATAACACCATGTATCTATATAGGGTACTTTTCTGGTTTCAAGTTGTTCAAATGAATGACCTTAATTTATAATGAAGGTCACAAAGGTCAAATATATTTGAAACCTTTGGATTCAAATTGATATTTTGCCAGTTACTTTATTTTAGTCCTCTATTAGGATTATAATGTAGTGTGATATTGATACTAGGTTCAAACTGATGAAGATGGATTTGGCCTCTTGTATAAGATCTTGAAACAGATACATTGTATATACATCCTTGTTAAGCAGCAGTATTAAATGGTGTTAAGCGGGTCGAAGGAGTTCCAACAAAAACCAGACTTGCTATAACAGTGGAAATCCTAGCTAGCCTGTGTGCCACATGGAGAGGAGGTTTTTAGGAGGATTCACAGAAATAGTGTGTAATGTGGCCTTTTTTGTTTTTTAAGATGTGGAGAGTTCACTTGTCTGAATAGATTTGATCCAAGAGTAAACCTGTGTGCGGAGGATGGGACCATTCATGAAGACCATATTTTTGTATATACATCAATTTTCAATTGTGAAAAATGCAACATTTAATTTGAATCACCTTCTTGTCTATAAACTAGGGTTCAGATCATTTTCTATCATATACCTGTACTAGGGATATATACTGGTCCCATTCCAGTACTTTCAGTACTTTAATTTGTGATTTTTTTTCACAAGGATTGGAAAGCATATAAAACAAGAGGCATAATGGGCCTGAATTGCTCACCAGCTATTAATCTCACTCTTTTAAACTTAAAAGTGTAATATAATACAGATACAGGCAAAATATCAGTGTCTGAGATGAAGAGAACCCATTGAAAGATGTTAATACATCACACCTAGCTGTGACCTTAAAAGTGGGTCAAGGCCATGCATTTGCAAACACTTGGTAGCTGTTCATCTTAGAATACTACAGATCCAACATCAGTATCTTCAACCATTTTGGTAATTAGGTTACCGTATTAGGAAGTTGTTTGATGATCTGGAGACTTTTAACTCCTGTGACCTTGAAAATGGGTCAAGGCCATTCATTTGAGCAAGTTAGCCCTTCATCCAAGCATGTTACTTGCATTATATCAGCACACTGGGTCTTTGGGTTATTGTGAAGAAGTCATTTGGAGAAAAAGTTTATGAACGGAGCGTGATGATGGATGAAGCACAATGGCTATAGGTCATCCTGACCTTTTAGGTCACGTTAAAGGATTGTCTGACAATAAATAGTTGTAATTTCATGAAGGCAAACCTCAATGTCAGTACTATTGTATATTATGTTGTGATTTAGATGAATTATTGGAGAATTCATTTTGCAAAGCAACTTTTGAACAAACAAGTCAAGGACTAAAATTAAATGCAAAAATTTGTATTGAAATAAATAACAACAGGATGTTCATATCTAACAAGTGCATGCTGGGTATTAACCACCAAACAACCAATAGCTTTCAACCTTAGAAATACAAATATTGAGTTGATCACACAATGACAATTGAAAACTATCAGTTGACACAAAGTTAAACAGAAAATTCAATAATACTTATACATGTACATATATACAATGTACATGAATTGAAATACACCGGATGTAGATGTTGTTCTGTAAAATTCAAACTTTCTGTTTCAGACAGATCCTTTGTTCATCACCTGGGCCCCTTAATATGAATTACAGGTCCCACATATATTTCTTCTGTTGACGTCCTGAGAAAACCATTTTGTTGAAAACCTTACTCAACATCCATCTTGAAACTTGAAAAAAATGTGTTTAAAGACATCCGCTAGGTTAAGATTTTCCTTTGATATGCAGTTTGCCTTTCTAGATATTTACTGATTCAGATATAATTTTTCTCAAGTTGAATTTACAATGAACAATGTATCTAAATTCATCAGAAGATATCTTTTACAATAAAAAGACAATATTACAAGAAATAAATTTTTTTTGAGTTATGATTATCAATTTTTGAATTAAAATTATTAATATGAACTTGTTGTAGTTCATTTAATGTGAAAATTTATATTAAAACACTGAAAACTCTACACCAAAGCACACACAACTCTCATAATAAAAATTTTCACACTGAAAAGTTCAATCTCAGGAAAAAAACTTTCATAAGTTTCTGTCAATAACTTAAAAAGATATATTTTAATCCATGAAATTGCACACACAAAAAAAAAAAAGAATTTTTGTATCAATCTCATTCTTTAACAATCTCTACCTATAGCTAAATCAGTTGCATATTCAGCCACCAAATAAAAGTCAAAAGTACCCGATAAAGTTCATTAATCTACAACACTGGATATTTCAACATTGTGGGAAGAAATGTCCACATCCATGGAACAGAGCTCAATGTTATCAGAAGATATTTCCACGTCGTTAGTGCTTACTTCTGTTTCCATGTGAACATTGTCAATGACAATGTTGGAGCTAACTGTTTGAAGGTCACCGACCCCAATATTGACCCCTTGCGGTATGTAGGTCAAAGTTTGACCATCTGATGTGCTTAGTTCCACTTCACCTGCTTCGGACAGCTGAAGAGACTGCTCTGCAGCCAGAAGGAGGCTCGACAATTCTTGTGACACGACAGCAGTCTCCCCGTCCTCTTGTAACTGAACGTAATGGATTGTGTTGTTACCGCTGGCAACTTCCAGCAGGACCGAGGCTGCTTCTGCCAAAGTGTTGCCAGACTTCACAGCAGTTATCTCCCCTGACTCACTGACCTCAATGCTGTCCACCTGTAAAATCAACATTATTCATAAGTTACACATACGTAAAGATAGAAATTTCAAATAATTTAATCTATTTCTGATCAAACAAGAGCCCTAAAGGGCCTTAATGGTTATCTGAAAGAAAGGATATATACCTTCTAGTTATTATCACTACAAAGCGAAAAATACCTGATACTTTGAACTTCAACTCCATGACCTTAAAAATGTGTGCCATTAATCTTCAGAACTTAGCAATACATCATGTATGTAACATGCAACAACTAAACAGGCACAATTTTCCAATTAATTATTTTAATTGATTATCAGTCATTTTGCATCTGACTATAATTTTCTATGATCATATACAATGTACAATAGTCTAGCCAGACTGATAAAATATATTACAAAATAATGAGCAGCCTAAGACTTTTATAATCAGAATTAAATGTACTTTAAAATATATTTTAATACCATTTCTGGGTAGATGAGGAGTATTCACAACATAATAACTGTTTCTCTATAATTTTTCATTTCATTTTCTTTGTACAAAATGAAGGTACTAGGAAGTTAAAAAATAAATCAAGTTACTTACTTCAGAATTTAACCAAAATTTAATGTTAATATATTCAACTCAACTATTTCAAACATATTTACAGAATGTTTAAATCTAAAATTTAAAGCAGGAGGAGAGGAAGCTTGAGAAACTGTAGTGCAGTGCAGCGATGGAGTTATGGAAGGGGCCAGAACTGGGATCCTTAAATTCCTAAGCGATATATTTAGACTTTCAAGTACAGGTGGCCATCGTCTCTAAATAATGTTTTTATTTGATGGATAGATAAGGAAGAACACCAAGAAGCTCAGCAATACCTGTAGATCAGCATCGGCAGTGTTTTTTATATGTGTGACCAGACTGGATTCGTCCTCTTTCTCCTCCGACTGGGAGACAATACTAGCGGCAGTGGTTTCTTCCTCCTGTGTGGAATTATGAGCCTTCTTTAGATGATTGACAAGGAATTGCTTCTCCAGGAAACCCTGACAACAGTGTTCACACATGAATGGGAACTCGGTCCCATGATCTATATGCATGTGTTCCACCATTTTGGTTTTGTAACAAAAACTAAGGCTGCAATGAGAGCAGTAGAACAGATCTTCAGAGTTTCGCCCGTATTTGAATCTTCCCCTCTGGGCGCCTAGGACATGGATGTCAGACATGTTGTGTGCTTGTGCCATGTGTTCCTCCAGTAACTTTCGTCGCCCCATTCCCATCTTACATTGCGGACATCTAAATGGATAGATATTGAGGTGGACCTTCTGAACATGGCTTACCATTGCACTCTTCAGGTTGAACCCTTTCCCACAATAGGAACAATGAAAGTTTTCTTTCACGGGTCCATGGACAATTCTCATGTGTCTCTGGTAATTGCACTCGTACCAAAAACCCTTTCCGCATGTTGGACAAACAAGGCGTTTTGATTCATCTGACCCGTGGATACGTTCATGTCGGGTCAACTGGGATTTTCTGGCAAATTTTTTGTTGCACACTTTGCAGATTATGTTCATTTTCCCTTCATGTATTTCCTCAATGTGCTGCTTGAGGGTCATTGCCCATTTAAATTTGGCCGGACAATGATGGCACAGATGTGGCTGTCCTTTAACTCCATGGACAGCAAGTGTGTGATTACGGAGGCTTTGAACATTTTTATACATTTTGTTACACACTTTACATTTAACTGTTTCATTTCTAAAGTGAAACCTGTTCTCATGAATTTGAAGTTGAATGCGATCCTGACAGCTTGTATTACAAATATGACATGTCACCATTTTAAGTTCCTTGAGTTTGTCCAAGTATTCATCAACATCCTTTTCTTTCTGATGCCATCGTCGCACATGACAATCCACACCAGTATAATCACAGAACTTTTTGGCGCAATACTTACAAGATTCACAAAGTACATTATTTCTCTGTCTTCTTTTGTATATTGGAATATTGTCACCAAGATCAATGACCTTTCTGACTTTCCGAGGTGCTTCCACTTTGAACTTTTTGCGTGGCCTACCTGGCTTCCTCTTCTGATTCCATTCAGTATCTGAACAGCCATGATCAACACAGTCCTTGCTTTCTTCTTCATCCAAATTATCGTTGTTTTTTGGTTCAACAACAGCTTCCTCTTTTGATATAGGAGCAGAGTCAGACGTTTGTGTCTCTTTTGTGTCAATCTCTGTTTCTATTTCAGTTTTAATTGTTTTAGTTTGATAAATCTTTTCTTCCACATTATCACCTATGCCTTTTTCAGCTCGCATTATCACAGATGAAAGTTTGACTCCCCTAAGACCATAGCGACGCCCACTAACTGGGGCATTGGAAACTGCAGCAGGGCTAGGAGGAGGACTGGAATGCTTTTTAACAACTTTATCCTTGTTTTCCTTGTCAGTCACATTTTTACGTGGTCTACCTCTCTTTCTCTTCACCGGAGATGGTGCATCTGTAAATGATGATGATGTTGTTGCAGTTTTGTCAATGGAGTTTGTATGTACTGGTTCATTTGCAATGACTTCATCATGTATAGAAGTACATTTATCTCCTGTAGTTTTATGTTCTGGCATATTGCAATTGTTGCATGCTGCTTCTTGAATGGCACTACTAGATCTTGTAATTTCTGAAAATTTGCAAATGATTTTGCCATCTTTGACATTGAACTTGACACTTTTTACAGATATAAGGATAGCTTTGTGGTCCCCCTCTCCTCCATTTTGACTGTTAGCATGAGTTGCAATATTTGTTGTCAAAGTGTCATTATCAAACGACCCGCCTTTAGCAATCCATTGAATAACATCCGAATGTTCACAGTCGTGAGCTAACAACGACTCTTTCAAGAAAGAAAGCGGCAGAACTATATCGAGACTAGAAAACCCGTCGACTGAAACGGTATTCATCGTTCACAATCTTGCAATAACTTTGATTTTCATGACATTCTTCTATCACTTTTAGCAGAGGAATATTTCGAAGCGTTTCGGTGATCAAACATTTCCAAGACGCCGAATATTACCACAAAGTAGTCATTCAGGGACCATTGTGGTAAAAGAATAAAAAAAAATGAACGATGAAATGAAATATTTTAAACATATATATGTCTAAACAAAATATTTCATAACTTTGTTTTAACCAGAAATAAGTGACAGTTATGAATTATTTTTCTGGAAATAATAAATCGGCAAAAAAATATTTACGACACTTCAGTACACGTTGAAGCTACTGTAAGCAGACGAGTTGACAGAAGCAAATAGACAGCCGTTTTAACTCCGTATGGTGTTGTGAGAACATGGATAATGAATTTTATTTAACTATATATACATTTGGTGTATTTCTATAGGATGTCGTATAGAAATTACTTTATTTTCGGCCTTAGCATTTTATTTTCCATATGTGGCAACAATGCCAAAACCATACAGGGTTCTGTCTCGACGGCCGCTTCTCAGGGAGAATGGGGACAGTTTATCACCACGTATTGTTTTCACGGTACGTATCTGATTAAATAAAAAGAAAATAAGAGACAAAGATATAGTGAGTATACGTCTCGGTAATAATTCAATTAATTTTAAGTGAGCCTGTGTCGTCTGTCAAGATATGATTATGAGGGGAAGCAACTCTGATTTGTCTGTCATCACTGTTGTTATTAGTGCTAATATTAATATCCGGCCTCCTATAGCTCTGTCCTGGCAATATAAAAAAATTGGCTCGTTATGAAAAGCTACGTTATCGCAGCTATGTTATTGTAACAGGAGAAAGAGAAAATGTAGCGTCCAGACCGGGGTTCGAACCCGGGACCTTCCGAACTCTAGACGAACACTCTACCACTGAGCTACCTGGTCGCCCATGATCGACCAAGTCCAGTTTCGCTACATTCCTCCCTCCTTTTCTCCATGTCTTCGCCCTCGAAGCTCGAAGCCAACTATCTACAAGTTCGTATATCTCCTTGCTAAGCGTTACCTCTCAATGCTTTAAATAAGGGTTGACAAGCTCGCCAATTTTGTAACAGGAGAAAGAGAAAATGTAGCGTACAGACTGGGGTTCGAACCCGGGACCTTCCGAACTCTAGACGAACACTCTACCACTGAGCTACCTAGGCCTGGTCCCCGATGATCGACCAAGTCCAGTTCTGCTACATTATTATGAGTTCACTTGGCCCAAAGAGCTCGAGGCGAACCTGGCCGAGGGGCCAAGTATGGTTTTGCTTGAGACATGGTGCAGCATCTGGCCATGGTAACCATGTTACAGGTTTAACATGGCGTGATACTTTTTGACAGGCGTCGCAGTCTGCTTAATCATATCCGATAGAAATTAAAAGGCCATCCAGCGGCCTCTATATTCTAATTATGTTATATATATAGGAGTACTGGCCATGGGATGAAGTGCTGGATATAACTTGACCAGTATGGTATAATGTGGCTTGAATACTCCAACCATGTTACAGGTTTAACAGGGCGTGATACTTTTTGACAGGGGTCGCAGTCGGCTCAATCATATCCGATAGAAAAAAGGCCGACCAGCGGCCTCTATATATTTCATTAATGTTATATACTGTATATATAAAGAGTATTTGCATGAAGTGCATACAGAACTGGATATGCTCAAACGGGAATTGGGCTTAAAACCATTGGAGAGATTTTAACCAAATTTGGCCCGACATATTATTTGACATAGGGGAATAAATTTTGTATTATAAACGAAATTGTTTGCCCCTCTGAGTCCAGAGTTGAGGGGGCCAAATAAGGAATTTCCGGTTTCAGTCAAAATTGTTCTCCTTCAATCTATACCATTTGATGGAAATTCAATCGAATTTGATCTGAGCAATTCCTCCATTATTTCAAATTTACATGATGGCAATGAAATTGCCAATATACACTTGGGAAATTCCTATATAGAAATACGTTGTAAAACAAAGCAAGGGGCCCACAATGGATAATAAAGCAAGCAGCAATGGAAAATCATTATTATTATATTTTATTCCAATAATGGTAGAAATTTAAAAAGGAAAAAAGATTTTGAAGATGTAAGCCTCAAACTCCCCTATGAAGCCCCACAAATCGACCCCTACATTTCCAATGGCCACATTTTCATGGTTCTACTAGTGTATTTGTATTCATTTATGATAACAGTTTGACAGGTTTTAATCATACAAAGCATAGCTCTGCCTTAAAATGACTTTTAAGCCAGAGCTGCATACTTACTATACAAACTGTAGTTATAAAAATATTTGAGTGAAAAAATGTCTGTAGACCAGACCTGCATTTGAACCTGGGAACTGAAGGTGTACACTTTATAACTGATCAGGCTGTTACCTTGTCATTGGCAATTAATCAAGTTCACTCCTGCCATAAATGTAACCTTTCTGATTAAAACCTACATTTATTGAACATTTACCATTGCTTCTTAATTATAATCAGAAGAAAGTTCAAACAAATTCTTTAACTGACACTTTGACAAGATGACCTTTCTACCTTAATTATTTAACAAATTGCAGTACAGCATGTACGTATTCATATATTTTGTTGCTGTCCTTAAATTGGTGCAATACAGTACATGAATAGCCGACAGGTCAACAAGGATCATCTGTATTGTAAATTTAACGAGACCATCAGTATACACCACTACACTACAACCATACAGATGATATAAATCAGAGATATTATGTTATGGATCTGTTCCATTAGACAGCTTTATAATATCTCTGCATTATGTCCATGTAAAGGTGAATCCTTGCTGAACTAAACTCTATAAAGGGGAGATAAATCAGAGATAATATGTTATGGATCTGATCCATTAGACAGCTTTATAATTCTTTGCATTATGTCCATGTTAAGGTGAAGCCTTGCTGAACTACACTCTATAAAGGGGAGATAAATCAGGGTTATTATGTTATGGATCTGTTCCATTAGACAGCTTTATAATATCTATGTCAATTTAAAGGTGAAGCCTTGCTGAACTACACTCTGAACACGACTGGTAGCACACCACCAAAGTTGTACCTGTTCCTGAATGAGGATTGGCGAGACGCTCTCCTCACTACGTCAGACTGCCGACACAAACTGTCCAAGTCACGGGCTGTGTGTAAGTTTTCATTAACAACTCTTTTTGGTTTCATCAGTCAATTTGAGATAAAATGTAATTGTTTTTATCGTTCGGATGGGGAAATGAATTTTCAAAAAAATATGTGATGAAATTTACAATTGCATGCATGTCTGTTATGTTAGGGATGGCATTTCCTCCAATGTCCACCCAGGCCATCAGCTGGCATATATTTTCTGAAAGGAAGAGCTAAGTCATGAATCATGACAATATTTTATAGCTTATATCCTCAGACTCCTGTTGTTCAAATGAAATCAAAATAAAATGTGTTAAAATATAAACCCTTTGACTAATGGATTCCAATATATAGACAGTGATTACACAAACATTTTCTGAACATATTTTTCTTAAAAGCCAAGTATGATAATATTTCAAGATAGGATATCTTCAAGGCAATTCCACTGAAAGCACTTGACCAATTTCAGTATTGAAGATTGCAGGAATGATATAATTTAAAAGTTTCAAATTAGAAATAGAAATGTGTAAAGTATTGATATTGTTTGTATAGGGATAGCCTAAGCTTGACCTTGACCTTCTTTGAAATCACAAACATATGAAATTGCATTGAATGACAAGTGAGAAGTAAAGGTCAGTTTGGCTTCTTGGTTTTAATCTTGATACTTATTCCAGATGAACTGAAGGGAACAAACGGCAGTATCACAATATCCCATTATAAACAGCCGCGTCTGTGGAACATTCTGTATGCTGATTCTTACACATGTGATGTGGACAGGCCATTGTTTCCCGGAGAATCTCCCAACTACATTGCCTACAAAATCCAGCTGCTGAATCCTGATGCCCTCGGCAATCCCACTGAACATTTCGGTGATGATGAAACAGGTACTAAGCATTGTCTGTTACTGTGTAAACAACTGTAATATCAGTTGGTGTACATTAGACTTAAACCCCAATTAAAAATGAGAAATATATATCCTGAGCATTCACAATAAACTGTATATGTTTAATATCTGATGGAGAGGGTAAGGGAGAGAGCTTGTATAGGCTTTGCCTGCTGCCATATTCCCTTTTTATCTTTGATTTTATAATATATTTTGAAACGAAAAAAAACCAAAATACATGTACATAGAATGTAATAAAATAATTCTAGGTACTTGTATACCGCTTTATCACATACTTAATGATATAGATATAGGAAGTGAATCAGCAAATGTTTGTATAAAAATTGATGTGATAAATATTTGATGTAATAATCCTGAACATGAATATAACATTTGACTGGATGTGATTGCAGGCCTGCTGAGATTCTACCAGTTGCTGATTCTGGCTTACTTTGTGATTGGGTGTATATTTGCTCCTCGCCTACATGAGACACTAAAGAAGGGCGGGCCCATGCAGCTTGTGCTTGTGTTACTCACTGTATCTACCGGACTACAGGCCCTGGGGGCCTTTACCATGATGATCCACCTACAGTGGTAGGTACACACAGTGACCGTCTAAGAGAGTTGGTCAGTGCATGGAATTTTAGATTACCTAGCAGATATTGAAAAAATACCAGCCAAACTAAAGTATCATTATAAAGGTTGTAAAGATATGCTGGTTATGTAATCATCTGTGAGTTACCTCCCTTCGACTTAATGTCTATTTTATTACAAAATATCTGTTAATTCAATTAGTCTAAATTGTATTATTCCAACCAATATTGAATAAAGCCACCCAAGGAAAGAATGTATAAAGGCATTGCCTGCTATTCGATCCTTTTGATGATATATTCCATCTTTTTATCAATAAAATTTGTTGAATTGAAATGATTTTAATAAGGATAATATTTTTTACATCCCATCATATATCATTGTCCCAGACATTGCTCCCTTGTTTGATAGGGGGGATGTTGCTTTGTTCTGAAAGGACATTTAGATTGTTAACTCTTACCGCACTGTTGTGTTGTCAACTATATTGGACAAAGAAAATGTTCTCCCTCCTCCCTGCTATCGACTTTAATCGACACACTACATGCTGATTAGTTGCCATTAGTAGATGACACATGCAATTACCCGATGAAATGACATTGAAAAGATGATCAAAATTTCCAAAACAATCATTGCGGTTGAGTTTTTATGTAAACAAAAGACAACACACCAAAAATGCACATGATAATCCGCCATTTTGTAAAAAATTCTGGGGACAAACCTGATAACTACTCCCGTTACGGAAGCTGGAAAGGGCACAAAGTACTGAAAGAGTTCAGGGAGATAACTACAGTAATGTATTTCCATCTTCTTCTCACAGGTACTCCAAAGATGGTATTGGTTCTCCGTTTCTGGGACTGCTCGCAGAATGTAAGTGTTATTTTCTACATCCGTCCACTGTGTGAAATTTGAACTATTTATTGAAACCCAAACATCAAAATTTTCAAAACTACAGTCACAACCTCATTATCTCGAAGTCATTTGAACTGTGGGTAAACTTTGAGTTGTCCTTGTGAACATGTAAATTGAGATTTAATGTTTAATGTCATTAAGTTTGCAGACATGATTCTTTTCAGCTAATTAGCTGAATTCAGCTATTTTCATCTTTAAAATAAGAAATATCAAAGTCATATGTTGACTTGAAATATACAAATAATACACTCCTTGTAGGGGCTCCCAATTTCTTCTAAAAAATTTAGATATTTTTTTCTTTTCTTTAGTGGAAAATCATGTCTCGGTACAAAATACTCCATATAACAAGGTTTGATTGTATCTTGAACAAGTGAAAGTGTCATTTCAAAATACACATGTAGTATTTATTTTGTTTAATGTTTTCACTTTAGCAGTATACATACTGCTTCCCTGTTTTCCCATGCCATAGAAGTTTGACCTGGTACAGCTGTTGTTGAATTCTTACCTATTACAGTTGTAGATGTCCTGTCCCAGTTTGCTATGCTGTACATGTTGTTGAGTTTTGACCTATTACAGTTGTAGATGTGCTGTCCCAGTTTGCTATGCTGTACATGTTGTTGAGTTTTGACCTATTACAGTTGTAGATGTGCTGTCCCAGTTTGCTATGCTGTACATGTTGTTGAGTTTGAGTCTGGGCTGGACCCTTGGAACTTCCTACAGATTTTCCCACCTACAGTTGATCACCAGGAAACCTGCCGCCCGTGTCGTAGGGGTCATGGGGGTCATACAGGTAAGGTCACATTGATACTTGTACAGGTCAAAGGGTCGGAGAGGCCATGCAGGTTAGGTAACATTGATACTCCTACAGGTCATGGAGTCATGAGGGTCATACAAGTAAATTGACCTTGATACTTGTAGAGGACATTGTGTTGTAGGGTCATATAGGTAAGGTGGCATTGATACTTGTAAAGGTCATGGGTCAGAAGGGGTCATGGTGTCATACAGATAAGGACACATTGATACTTGTACATGTCATGAGTCGAAGGGGTTATGAGGGTCATACAAGTAAGTTGACCTTGATACTTGTAGAGGACATTGGGTTGTAGGGTCATACAGGTAAGGTGACATTGGTACTTTTAGAGGACATTAATACTTTTAAAGGTCATGGGTCAGAGGGGTCATGGGGTCATACAGATAAGGTCACATTGATACTTGTATAGGTCATGGGTTTGGAGGGGTCACGATGGTCATACATTTAAGGTGACATTGATACTTGTAAAGGTCATGGGTTCAAGGGGTCATGAAGGTCATACCAGTAAGGTAACATTATTGATACTTGTACAGGTCATGGGGGTGAGGTCATGGGGGTGATACCGGTAAAGTAACATTCATACTTTTACAGATCATCAGGGGGGGGGGGGGGGGTCTTAAAGGTAACATGTACTGGTTGAGGTCATTGGCAGATTATGCATTGTATGCTTAACAATGACATATAAGTGGTCACTAATAGTGCCTGAAAGTTAGTGGTTAATGTGAATAACATGGGGTGGTACAGGTATTGGCAAATCTATCTACACCATCATTAAGTTCTTGCTGTTTATAAACATGTTGCATACGTAGGCAATGTTGTTTCTGTGGGAGCAGTATGCTGACCGAGAACATCGGATGTACCACGCCCAGCGGAGCTACGGTGGCCTGGCTCTCGTCTTTCTCCGTATCCTACTGGCTGCTCTGTTTGCCTGGAACCTACAGAGCACTGTGGCGTCTGAGAGAAGTGCTCTGAGGAGGGAGTTTTACAAATCTTTTACCAAGGTAGAGTAGTAATACAACTAACTGTAAACATATTAAGCGGTATTTAAATATTATTTTAGAAATTTTTGCACTGAAAGCTTTCTGCCAAACTATGATTACGTTAATTACAGTTTTTGTTTTTATTTCTTTCTAACAGCAAGTTTTGTGAGTGCAACAATTCATCATGGTCTCACCAGCGAAAATATCACTTTTATAGAATGAACAATTTTCGATATTTCACTGTTGAATAAAAAAAAATCAGAGAATACCAAAGCGTCAGCTAAACCAAAATCTGAACTCAAAATTGATTAAACTAGGGGCAAAATAGGAACAAAGGAAAGATTAACATGGAGACTCTCGTAAAAGCACAAGGGAATAAGACCAGATGTTCAGGTGTTGAATGTAATAAAGAGTGATTCCTCATTGATTTAATGATGGTGTTTGTCTTTATAGTGCTGTATGCTGTGGTTTCTCTGTTATCCTGTCATTGTTGTGGTGTCCTGGGTATTATACGAATATCTTAGATACAAGGTGAGTCAATTATACGAATACCTTAGATACAAGGCGAGTCAATTATACGAATACCTTAGATACAAAGTGAGTCTATTATACCAACATCTTAGATACAAGGTGAGTCTATGATACGAATACCTTAGATACAAGGTGAGTCTATTATACCAATATCTTAGATACAAGGTGAGTCTATTATACGAATACCTTAGATACAAGGTGAGTCTATTATACCAATATCTTAGATACAAGGTGAGTCTATGATACGAATACCTTAGACACAAGGTGAGTCTATTATACGAATACCTTAGATACAAGGTGAGTCAATTATACGAATACCTTAGATACGAGGTGAGTCTTTTATACAAATACCTTACATACGAGGTGAGTCTATTATACGAATACCTTAGATACGAGGTGAGTCTATTATACAAATACCTTAGATACAAGGTGAGTCTATGATACAAATACCTTAGATACGGGGGGGGGGGGCTATATCTTTGTTTATTGGAAAAAGTATTGTAAACATGTAAACATGTGGAATATTTTGTCAGATATATATTGTACGGCTCTTTCTTCATTAAGCTACCTTTTAATGATGACTTCTATTTCATGTCATCAGGATCACTAGATCCAAAATGACCTTTTTAAATCGTTCATCTGTGAAGACACATTTAAACTTTTCCAATTCAAAGGTTGGAATAGTCCATGATTAAATTGTACTGGTGAATGAGCTGAGGTCAAGATCATTGTTAATCTAATTTGAGCTCTGCAAAATAATATGAGTTGCACATGTAAACATTTTTCTGTTTTTACTTGCAGATGATAACAATGAGCGTGGTGCTATGTCAGTGTTTCGCGGTGGCCATGTTGTATAAATTGTTCCTGTCGCGGAGTCTGTACTGGGAAATATCAGCTCTATCCAGTACCCTACCTCTGAGGATCGATAAAAACTTTGGTATGAAGGCGTACTCCTGACACAGATGTTTCTGTCAATATGTGTTTGAGAGGATACAAAATGTCTCTGTTCTCTTGCAAGTCATTTATTAATGGTTGTTCATTGATCGAACAAATCTGATAAAGTTTAAATTTCAGGTATTTTAGTTTTAAGTTAATGCTTTATTTCATGAGAGAAAGTGTTTGTGGAGAAATTTATTACATTGGTATTGAACATGAATGATATTTTGCAAGTTGATATTTCTACACTAGTGAAATTGTGTAGTTTAAAACTATTTGTTGCAGGCAAACAATGCTCTATTAAACCTTATGCGTAAATCAGCAAAGAAAACAAAGGAAAAACAAGTTGGCAGAACCACTTTTATTTTTATTTTTTTTTATTTATGAACACTTTGTTTGCTCTCGATGGGTTGTTATTTGAATAGTGAAAGTAATTCTTTCTGGAAGTACTAATTGTTTCTGAAAGCTAGCCGACATTGTTTTGAATAAACTTGGTGATTTACAGAGTCTTAGTCTGAAAGTTTGTTTAGTTCTGAAATAGATATGTACATTCTAGCCAATTATTGTGCTAGTCGTACTGACAATCTGATTAAAACCACATATACCCCTGGTATCCTGATCTTCATACCATTCTGTTAACTCTTTATCTACTACGAAGTGTTGTGGAGATTGAGAAATGGTTTTAATCAGATTGGTCATACTGGTCAATTATCGCCACTTTGAGTTTAGCTTTCCTTGAAATCATGTAAAAAAGGCCAAAGCTGGTGACAACATAATTTTATGCTTGTTGATGTATGAATGCAAGAATGTATTTCAATGTATGAAACATCTGTTGAGACAAGTTCCACCAATGTGTGACATAAGTCAGAACATTAATTATTATTATCTGTTTTATAAATTGTGAAGTGTTATGTTTCCCATAATTTATTTTCAAAAGCACATTTCCTATCATAAAATGTGGTATGTGGTAGGTTGTGGGTGGTTGTGAGAATCTCAAACTGTTTGTTAAATTTGAAATATTTTGAGAAATATTGTTTCCGACATAGTTTTTCTCTGTAATTCTACCAGATAAAACTTGTATTACACCTCTGTATTACTATAGGTCTGTCAGTGTGTACAATAAAATTCAACACTCATGAAATTTCATGATACATTTTTAGTTCTGCAACATACTGTAGAACATATAATTTTAGCGGTAATCATATTTTAGCAGTTTTTGTGATGAAATCATTCTGCTAAATCATCATTGCCCGAACCAAAGCTTCTGTATAATGCTTTCTACAGGAAGCATTAAGAATACGCCAATTCATAGTTGGGCAAATCTGTATAAACTCAGTTATGTGCTGAAATTAGAGCGTTTCCAGTGAATCCAATGTACAGGGTCAATATTTCATTGGTGGCTACAAGTGTTCATAACACTATTTTAAAGTGCGTGTTCCAAGTTGTTTACACTGTGTTCAATATACCTCAATCTTTAAGTTAAGTTTACAATATCCCCACAATGTGTTGGTTATTACAGTTCAATCTAAATGCACATATTGTAGCAGTAGTCTTGTTTTAATAAGTTTTGTGCTGAAAGCATTCTGTTTATTTATGATTACATAAGTACAGTTTCTGTATATTACTACAGCACCAATTCATCTTTATGCTTATCTCTTTAAGTTTGGTTATGGACTAAAATTAAAAAAAAAAAAATGAAATAGAAAATCTATGAGGAGTTAAAGTGATAATTGATAGAGGGAAAGAAAAGGGGATTCCCCAGGGTGTTCCCTGACCCACAAAACCTGCATTTTGACTCCTAAAATTGTCAAAGGACTCCCGAAATTGATCGAATTTGTTAAATTGAGGGTCACAGGGAAAACCCTGATTCCCTATTCCAACCATGTTACATGCCTGTCAGTTATCAGTGTAATTCCTGATAGACGTTCTATTTCATACTTCTTTTAGAAACTTTCCAAATTCTGTTCATGGTTTTAACACTTATTCAAATGTTGATATTCACGGACGACTCCACAAAAATGCAACAGACAAGAATACACCCGGTTCATGTACTAGAACATAGTTTGTGTGATCACATTTCAGTGAATAAGTAAGAATCTGTACACATGTATTCTGTACAAATCTCAGAAGGTGAATTCTTTGTCAGAGTGATACCGGTTTTTGTCTTGTACTTCATCAACTGATATCTTACCACTATTGTATTCCATGTTGATGTTTTTTTGTGTGGAGACTGGAAGTAAATTGTTGAATGAAAAAATAAATTGTTGATACAAAACCTTTCCATTGCGTTTGTCATTTTCTTTTCAATACATTGAACGGGGTTCCAGAACCCTATCATTGTTCACCAAGGCGGCCGTGGTTTCGATTCCCCCGACTGGATGTGAAAAGGTATGTGGGTTACCTGCCTGACCATGTGGGTTACCTGCCTGACCATGTGGGTTACCTGCCTGACCATGTGGGTTTTCTCCGGGTACTGTGGTTTCCTCCTACAATAAGATGCTTCATGCACTAACAACCGGGCCAACAAGAGTGATTAATATAAGTTGGATAACTTGTTTCATAATTATTGTAAAATAAATAAAGTTTATACATGTATATAGGTTCAATTGAGTGGAGTGTGTTGACACCATCCATTGACATTTTACAATCCTTTACGACAGTGTATCAATTGAAGTTCGTTTTATGTTGACGGATTAACAAAAATAATTTGTTCTGTGGAAAAGTTTGTTGTAGGGTACATATAAGCTTAGTGCATACTCCGTCACCTGCCATCAACTTTTTCTCTGAAAATCTTCTTGAGAACTGAAAGACCCACTGTCCTGCTTTGTCAGTTCTGGGATAATGGAAAGTATTCTGGATTTGAGATACAACTTTTTAACAAAAATTGAAACTGTCTATTCATGTAAAGCCCATTAATTTGTACTTTTATGTAAATTCTTCACACATGCCACTTAACTCTTCCATAATACCAGGAAACATTCAAAGGACAAATGGACTACTCGATAACATTAGAATCAATCGCATCAGAATTAGTGTGAGACTGACAACTAAAAAGAACAATGGAGGAAAAACTGATAAGATAATTGTGTCTTGACTAGAAGCTTCTTTCGACAATCTTGTTCGTGTTGTTGTTCCATAGAAACTACATTTCACTAAACTTCGAGTCACTTATAATGTATCACCATTTTACGAAAAGGAGAGAAAAAACAACAATCAGTATTTAAGTGTTTTTAATAGAACTAATGGTTCTGTAAATCATCTGTATTTCATTCATACTGTTTTTTATAAAAGTATCACTTATGTCAAACATACAAGATTCAAACATCATACCTATTCACACACACAACTATTAAACTTGCTTCCTTAAAGATGATTCTTCAAAAATAGTCACACTTCATCAAAATAGAAAGTATTACCATGTAGCTTATACCATGTTGCTGCCTTATTGAAGTAAACATTTCTGATACCTGGGAGAGTAAACATGCACATCTGTTAACAGGAAGTGTAAACATATAATCTGTAAATGTAATTTTTCTCAACTGTTGAAACACTCAGCAGAATGTCAGATATTTTTACCATATTGTCTTACACACGTTCTCATCTGTTCCTGGGCTTCCTATAATCATCGCCACTGTTACGGTATCTCTCCTTTGATCTGTGCCGTTCCTCATCCTCGTAAAATTGTTTTCTGTTGTCTACCTGGCGGTCATCACTTCTATCCCTTCTCCTACCGTCCCCCCTTCCCCGTTCTCGCTCTCCGGATCTGTCTCTATCCCCTCCCCTATCATCTTCCCGGTCATATCGGTCCCTACCCCGTTCCCTCGCCAAGTTATCCCTGCCCTGAACCCTCCCCCTGTCACTGCTCCGGTCTCTGTTTCTTGTAAATTGATCATCTCTGTTTGTCCGCTGCCTTCCTACATCCATCTCTCTATCTCCCCTACCCCTTTCACTGCTACCCTGTCTTTCTCTCTCCCTTGGCCCTCTGTCACCCATTTTTCCTCTATCATTAAATCTGCTCTCTCTCGTGTCATTGTTTGTTTTGTGTCCACTAGGTGGCGCTCCATCACTCTGGTCCCGCCTCCAACTACTGTTGGCTAAAGCCTTGTCGTAACCACGATCCACTTTTTCCGTTTTAACTTTTATATATCTCTTGTCATTATCTGCTGAATCTTCACTACTGTCACTAGAAACTGCTTTTGTGCTCTTCTCTTTCTTTCTTTTCTTCTCCTTCTTCTCTTTCTTTTTCTTTGATTTCTTGTGTTTTTCTGAGGAAAGACCAAATTAAAACCAGATTTTATGAAGTAAACAAATCATAGCTTTGTACGGACTTAATTTCTACTTTTATAGTTCATTTCAAACTTTCAAGCAAATCAAATCGACATCAAAGTCCAGAAACTTCAGTTATATGACTGTCACTAGTTGCATTTTGCTGATATATGTCTGGCCTAGAAGTTAATGGAATCTTTTTCTGATGGTTAAAACTCCCCTTTCACACAACAAAGGAGTAATTGATCCTTTTTCTCTTACCCTGTTGATGTGATGTCATACCACTGTAATGAAGCCAGAAATATATAGGAGAAAATATTATGCTTGTTTTTAATTCACCTTTCTTTTCCTTCTTCACTGATAAAACTAAGTCATCTTCCTCCTCTTCTTCCTCCTCGTCTTCCGACAGTTTTGGTGCACATCCCTCAGCGCGGAGTTTTTGTGTCACCTCATCCTCGTCGCCGTGCTCCTTGGGTTGTCTGTAGCCTTCCACATGGTCCACACGTATCGTTCTGTTCAGTAACTGGTGAAAAAACACAGGTCAACGTCAAGTAGGTGATCAAATAGACCTTATAGATAACACTACAGTCGCTGTGAGCCTATTATGATACATCTAGATACAGAAAGAATGGTTTGTGATACATATCTTGATATATCGGTGAGTATTATTCTGAGGTTCCTTTATGGGCGCCAAATGTTACAGAGGTCTGACATTATTTTTTTCCATGTGACCGGTAAGAGTCGAACCCAGAACCTCTTGTTTACTAGTCTTACGCTTAACTAGTAATCAAGCTAAAGAAGATCTCTCTAGCCAAGCAGTATATTATGGCCAGTATTTACCAGGATCACAACAGCGCGTTTAGATCTGCGAGAACAATTTGTACCTGTTATTGTAAATTTTAAACATATTTATTTTGACACACTCAAATTTTAAAGCATACATACCAAATTTAAATAGATAAGCAAAATGATAAACTGGAGCACTTTACAATACTTGCTATAGAATCAATACAGAAAAAAATCTGAAACTGTACTAAGCACAATCATAATTTCGCAGTTACTTACACTGAATCCGTTAAGATTGTCGACAGCCAACACTGTACTGCGCTGGTCTTGGTAGCACAAGAAACCAAAACCTTTAAATTTGCCGGTCTGTTTGTCCCGGACTAGGTTAAGGTTCACAATCTCCCCGTACCTAGAAACACAGCAAAGAAACTAAAAATAAAACCAACAGATCCTCAATCTTTATTGATGCCATCTGATAACAGTTTTGGTGACTTAGCAGTATAATTTTGTAAAATGGTAATAAATGAAATAGAACGGCAATATAGACTTTTATGGTCCTTTTTTATATATTACTGACAAATTTTCTTTAGCTTTTAGAAAAGCACAGGGAAGATGAATGGAACTCGATAATATTTATATAGGATAAAAAATGTCATACTTTCAATGAGAAGAAACATATAACGTCGTCCTTAGTGAGGTCATACTTACTGTGAGAACACACATATGATGTCACCCTCTGTGAGGTCGTACTTACAATGAGAAGAAACATATAACGTCGTCCTTAGTGAGGTCATACTTACTGTGAGAACACACATCTGACATCACCCTCTGTGAGGTCGTACTTACTGTGAGAACACACATATGACGTCGCCCTCTGTGAGGTCGTACTTACTGTTAGAACACACATATGACGTCGCCCTATGTGAGGTCATACTTACTGTGAGAACACACATATGACATCACCCTCTGTGAGGTCATACTTACTGTGAGAACAGACATCTGACATCACCCTCTGTGAGGTTGTACTTACTGTGAGAACACACATATGACGTCGCCCTCAGTGAGGTCGTACTTACTGTTAGAACACACATATGACGTCGCCCTCTGTGAGGTTGTACTTACTGTGAGAACACACATATGACGTCGCCCTCTGTGAGGTCGTACTTACTGTTAGAACACACATATGACGTCGCCCTCTGTGAGGTCGTACTTACTGTGAGAACACACATATGACATCACCCTCTGTGAGGTCATACTTACAGTGAGAACACACATATGACGTCGCCCTCAGTGAGGTCGTACTTACTGTGAGAACACACATATGATGTCTCCCTCAGTGAGGTCATACTTACTGTGAGAACACACATATGACATCACCCTCTGTGAGGTCATACATACTGTTAGAACACACATATGACATCACCCTCAGTGAGGTCATACTTACTGTGAGAACACACATCTGACATCACCCTCTGTGAGAACGTACTTACTGTAAGAACACACATATGACATTGCCCTCTGTGAGGTCGTACTTACTGTTAGAACACACATATGACGTCGCCCTCTGTGAGGTCGTACTTACTGTTAGAACGCACATATGATGTCGCCCTCTGTGAGGTCGTACTTACTGTTAGAACACACATATGACGTCGCCCTCTGTGAGGTCGTACTTACTGTTAGAACGCACATATGATGTCGCCCTCTGTGAGGTCGTACTTACTGTTAGAACACACATATGACGTCGCCCTCTGTGAGGTCGTACTTACTGTTAGAACACACATATGATGTCGCCCTCTGTGAGGTCGTACTTACTGTTAGAACGCACATATGATGTCGCCCTCTGTGAGGTCGTACTTACTGTGAGAACAGACGACGTCACCCTCAGTGAGGTCATACTTACTGTGAGAACACACATATGACATCGCCCTCTGTGAGGTCATACTTACTGTGAGAACACACACATGACATCACCTCAGTGAGGACATACCTACTGTGAGAACACACATATGACATCACCCTCAGTGAGGACATACTTACTGTGAGAACACACATATGACATCGCCCTCAGTGAGGTCATACTTACTGTGAGAACACACACATGAAATCACCTCAGTGAGGACATACCTACTGTGAGAACACACATATGACATCACCCTCAGTGAGGTCATACTTACTGTGAGAACACACATCTGACATCACCCTCTGTGAGAACGTACTTACTGTGAGAACACACATATGACGTTGCCCTCTGTGAGGTCGTACTTACTGTTAGAACGCACATATGATGTCGCCCTCTGTGAGGTCGTACTTACTGTGAGAACAGACGACGTCACCCTCAGTGAGGTCATACTTACTGTGAGAACACACATATGACATCGCCCTCTGTGAGGACATATTTACAGTGAGAACACACATATGATGTCACCCTCAGTGAGGTCATACTTACTGTGAGAACACACATATGACCTCTCCCTCAGTGAGGTCATACTTACTGTGAGAACACACATATGACGTCGCCCTCAGTGAGATCATACTTACTGTGAGAACACACATATTACGTCACCCTCCGTGAGGTCGTAAGGGAGTCCTCCTAGGAATACCCAGGCACTATCTTTATACTTGTCATGCCACGACTTCTTCCCAATCAGTCCAAGCTCCAACTCTTTCTTGTTCAGCTCCTGGGTATTCTTCACATTTCTGTCAATAAAAATTAATATTCCCTTTACCCACACTGTAAACGTCCTTAATTTGGGGTAATCAAATTTTAGCACATTGTCAGCTTTTTGGCATATTTGGGCAATGATGAATTCGCATATTCATGCATTTGGTATTTACTATATTATAAGAAGCATATAAAAACTCCAATAAACGCAACCATATTTTAGCGCTTTACTTTTAGCGCTTTTCCCACCAAAATAAGATTACCACGAAAATATGTGCGTTTAGAGGATAAGCAATTAGTTTCCTGGACTATTTAACCTATCACCTGGACTATTTGACCTTTAACCTCACTGTAAAGGTTACAGTCAGTGACCTGAATTTATTACTCTAAAAGTTCTTTGTGTGTAAAACAAAGACACACACTCTATTATCATATCTTTGGGTCCCCTTTGACCAATAATGTAAACAGTTGTGTCTTCAGGAACAAAGAAAGAGGAGGGAGGATAATATCCTTGGTAACTCATTTAATGTCAGCTCATTTAAAAAAAACCTTGTTATTCCCAGTCTGGTCACATATTTGTCTTTCTTCAGTTGACCATTAATTAGTTTTTCTGAGTTTCACCTGAAGGACTCAGAAACTGATCACAAGAAGCTTCTTTATATGGTTCCAGAAAATGACCAGATTTAAAATGAAATTTTGAATTGGTTTTAGCAGTTTAAGAGTTTATCCTATATTTGGCTTTAACATAAGAGGTTGCACTGATCGGCCTTTCTATCGGATATGACTTTGCTGATAAGAGCGACATTTACTCCAACAATGCAGGACGTTCAACACAACAAGAAAGTTTTCACAGGCGCTGTGCAACCACAGGGACACATATGTAAGTCTTTTAGGATATAATGAGCAAAAAATGACTATATATAGAAGTGTAGAAAGTGCTTTGTATTGTTAATACTTAACAGTGTAACAATGCATGGGCGCTCGAATCTGGACTCCGCCCTCTTTACTCGCCAAATACTCTTATAATATCAACAGTATTTGGTGAGTAGAGGGGGCGGGATCCAGATTTGAGTGCCCGTGAACAATGTAACAGGAAAGTGTGCTTCCACTGGGGAAGATCTCCACTGGTTCCTAGTCAGATGCTCTATCACCGAGTCAAAGGGAAATTCCCTTTCAATGCTCCAAGCTAGGAGGCGACCTAATTTCTATGTATTTAATTAAAATCTGCCACTACTCCCCTTTTTCAATGTGTTCGCCCCAAAAACCACAACCCAGGTTCTAATAACACAACAGTCCACAAGGAGGGCAATATGGACACCATTTGCTTCCACTGCGGATTGAACACTCGATCTCCTGGTTCCAACTTCCTAAGCTTAGTCAGATGCTCTGCCATTAACCTAAACCATATGTAAATTAAAATCTGCCACAACAGTAGGCCTACACACGATAGTCAAGTGAGGATCTGTATTTTAATCAGATTGTAGTTTCGTTCGTCAATCAAACACCTATTGTTCTAGGTATGAGTTACATGTAGGTTTGTTTCCATTCGATTCCAGATCGACCCTCGTCTGGTCCTAAATAGTTTGGTTACAGTAGCGAAGATATAGCAACCACGAGTTTCCTCTGGCCCTGAAACCTGTCGGGGACCAAATTGCAAAAAAGCGTGGTTTGATCAACCACCTGCCGTCGCTCGCATGGTTATCCAATAAATGGTAATTTTTCCACGGTATCTAAACGTCTCAGTGCCTGGAATGACAAGCGTCAGTAGGTCTTCTGTGGAATTTTCTACTAATATGAGGAAGGTTGTGACAGGAATACTCACGTCAAAGGATTCATCTTCGCCTGAAGAACGTCAAACTAACGGTGCATGTCTGTCTGCAACCGGCACAATCACAAGTCTCAGCCGCAGCTGCGTATTCCTGAACCGGAAATGAACGGTTATAGAAAGTGAAAGTAAAAGTAGATCGATCGCAGAACTAGATCTATGGGCATTTGTGGAAATTACTACTGCATGTTAGGCCTATTTATGACGGATATAGAGAAAGGTTGTTCTCCATGTGAATATCTGTCTCTATGTGACTATCTGTCCCTGTATAACAACCTGTCTCTGTGTAACAACTAGCTGTCTCAGTGTAACAACTAGCTGTCTCAGTGTGACTATCTGTCCCTGTATGACAACCTGTCTCAGTGTAACAACTAGCTGTCTCTGCGTGACTATCTGTCCCTGTATGACAACCTGTCTCAGTGTAACAACTAGCTGTCTCTGTGTGACTATCTGTCCCTGTATGACAACCTGTCTCAGTGTAACAACTAGCTGTCTCTGTGTGACTATCTGTCCCTGTATGACAACCTGTCTCAGTGTAACAACTAGCTGTCTCTGTGTAACAACTAGCTGTCTCTGTGTAACAACTAGCTGTCGCTGTGTGACTATCTGTCCCTGTATGACTATCTGTCTCAGTGTAACAACTAGCTGTCTCTGTGTAACAACTACCTGTCTCTTTGTGACTATCTGTCCCTGTATGACAACCTGTCTCAGTGTAACAACTAGCTGTCTCTGCGTGACTATCTGTCTCTGTGTGACTATCTGTCCCTGTATGACAACCTGTCTCAGTGTAACAACTAGCTGTCTCTGTTAGACTATCTGTCCCTGTATGACAACCTGTCTCAGTGTAACAACTAGCTGTCTCTGCGTGACTATCTGTCTCTGTGTGACTATCTGTCCCTGTATGACAACCTGTCTCAGTGTAACAACTAGCTGTCTCAGTGTAACAACTACTTGTCTCAGTGTAACAACTAGCTGTCTCTGTGTAACAACTAGCTGTCTCTGTGACTATCTGTCCCTGTATGACAACCTGTCTCAGTGTAACAACTAGCTGTCTCAGTGTAACAACTAGCTGTCTCTGCGTGACTATCTGTCCCTGTATGACAACCTGTCTCAGTGTAACAACTATCTGTCTCAGTGTAACAACTACCTGTCTCAGTGTAACAATTAGCTGTCTCTGTGTAACAACTAGCTGTCTCTGTGTGACTATCTGTCCCTGTATGACAACATGTCTCAGTGTAACAACTAGCTGTCTCAGTGTAACAACTAGTTGTCTCTGTGTAACAACTAGCTGTCTCTGTGTGACTATCTGTCCCTGTATGACAACCTGTCTCAGTGTAACAACTAGCTGTCTCTGTGTGACTATCTGTCCCTGTATGACAACCTGTCTCAGTGTAACAACTAGCTGTCTCTGTGTGACTATCTGTCCCTGTATGACAACCTGTCTCAGTGTAACAACTAGCTGTCTCTGCGTGACTATCTGTCCCTGTATGACAACCTGTCTCAGTGTAACAACTAGCTGTCTCAGTGTAACAACTACCTGTCTCAGTGTAACAATTAGCTGTCTAACAACTACCTGTCTCAGTGTAACAATTAGCTGTCTCTGTGTAACAACTAGCTGTCTCTGTGTGACTATCTGTCCCTGTATGACAACCTGTCTCAGTGTAACAACTAGCTGTCTCAGTGTAACAACTAGTTGTCTCTGTGTAACAACTAGCTGTCTCTGTGTGACTATCTGTCCCTGTATGACAACCTGTCTCAGTGTAACAACTAGCTGTCTCAGTGTAACAACTAGTTGTCTCTGTGTGACAACCTGTCTCAGTGTAACAACTAGCTGTCTCAGTGTAACAACTAGTTGTCTCTGTGTAACAACTAGCTGTCTCTGTGTGACTATCTGTCCCTGTATGACAACCTGTCTCAGTGTAACAACTAGCTGTCTCTGTGTGACTATCTGTCCCTGTATGACAACCTGTCTCTGTGTAACAACTAGCTGTCTCAGGGTAACAACTAGCTGTCTCTGGGTAACAACTAGCTGTCTCTGGGTAACAACTAGCTGTCTCAGTGTATCAACTAGCTGTCTCTGTATGACTACCTGTCTCTGTGTTACTTACTGTCTCTGTGTGACAACCTGTCTCTGTGTAACAACTAGCTGTCTCTGTGTAACAACTAGCTGTCTCAGTGTAACAACTAGCTGTCTCAGTGTGACTATCTGTCTCTGTGTTACTTACTGTCTCTGTGTGACAACCTATCTCTGTATGACTACCTGTCTCTGTGTGACTATCCGTCTTTGTGTGACTACCTGTCTCAGTGTGACTACTTGTCTCTATGTGACTACCTGTCTATGTGTGACTACCTGTCTGAATTATGTGACTACCTGTCTCTGTGTGACAACCTGTCTCGATGTAACTACCTGTCTCAGTGCGACTACCTGTCTCAGTGTGACAACCTGTCTCTGTGTGACAACCTGTCTCTGTGTGACTATCTGTCTCTATGTGACTACCTGTCTCTATGTAACTACCTGTCTCAGTGTGACAACCTGTCTCTGTGTGACTACCTGTCTCTGTGTGACTACCTGTCTCTGTGTGACAACCTGTTTCTATGTAACAACCTGTCTCTGTGTAACTATCTCTCTCAGTGCGACTACCTGTCTCTGTGTGACTATCTGTCTCTGTGTGACTATCTGTCTCTGTGTGACTACCTGTCTCTGTGTGACTACATGTCCCGATGTAACTACCCGTCTCTGGTGACTATCACAGACCTCCATTGCCACCATGGAAGCAATTTTCTTTTTAAACTCATCAATTTTATTTACCATGTATATGTTATGTCCTTGAGAATGGTTGTTGTCAGCCCTATCCCTTGTACAATTTTGAATCTTGCTTCATAGGAGTGCTATCAGTGAAATTTACATGTATAGCTGGTATCTATTACATGGTTGGTAAAACCAATTAAGCTAAATAACTCTTTTTGGACCCAACCCTTAGCCCCCATGGGGGTCAACCCAATCATTTGCTCAGCTTTTAATGATGCTTTCAGCCAAATTTGATCAATTTCCAGTCAGCAGTTATGGAGAAGTTGTTTTAAGAAATTGTTGACAGAAGACAGACAGACAGACGACAGACACCACGTATGGCATAACCTGACCTTGGTCATTTGGACCAGACGAGTTAACAAAGAAACAAAGACTAGTTCACTGTTTGTAGATCACATGTATTCATACTCGCATACGTTCATTGGCATACATAATAAAGGACATTTCACTGGACCAACTTTAGTCCACAGTTGACCGCCTTACAGTCAGTATTGGAGGACCTTCTCAATGTTACCAGATCTGTAACTCTGTCTTCATAATGTCTGTAACAAATTTTCTAGTACATCAGTAGCGGATCTTTCTTGGCTCCAGCCCCAAAAATCCCAACTCTTTCCCTAATTTGGAAATTGCTTCAAAAACTCAAGTATTTTTGCAATTTGAAATTAACCCCAGAAATTTTGAGGACACTGCCAGATTGGTATTGGGATCGGCCACTACAAATCATCTGTACCAATATACAGTTGTTTTAAAGTTATACACTAAACAGAGGCTTACTTCCCAACAAATACTTCACTCTAAATAAAAACAAACAGTACTCTTTATCTCAGCTCCTCAGAAAAATATCATTTTCAGATTTTCTGTAGACAGATCATATACCTTCATCTTAAACTGATGGCCATTTCTGACAAAATGGGTACCAAACATTTTTTGCGTAAAAAAGATGATGAAACTTATCATGTTCATCAATTTACATTTGTAGCAATTACCATATTAACTTAATGAGTAATAATTTTAAAAGATACTGCAGTTATGAACATTTTCAGTAAATTAGTATTTTCAATTATAAAGAAAACCCATGCAGCCTACTGACATACTCCTATGACATAACAGGCCACTGGTCAGCCTTTTTATCATCAGATATGATTTTGCTGACGGCGCCTGTCGAAAAGTATCTCAATGTGTTAAACCTCTTACATTGTTGGAATACCTTCTAACAGTGATGTTTCTCTCAATAAATCTTCAACTAATTAAAACTCAAGCTTGCTGATGTCAGATGTGAATTCACGTTTTTCACTATAGATTCAGTAGCTAGTTATCTACTCTTTCGGCTGCAAATGTGGGATTTGTCAGTTTTGTTTTTCAACATTTAAGAAAACACTTCTTGGAAGTAGGTGAATACATCAATATCTGTCAATCTTAACATTTAACAATATCATTTCAATGCAAACACCAACAGTTTGACATTCTGTGACATCATTTCATTCTTTTGAAAGCTTAATGAGTCGTAAACTTGGTTGCACAAGTTCTAAAACATAAACTTTTGAAAAGAATCCTACAGATCAATCTTAAATTCTCTACGTGTAGTTTTAATAACAAATTTGATTATTTAAGCATTGAATTGCTTTCAGTTGGCAGTTACAGGCTAATAATGCCAACTGGACAAATGCAAATTTAGGGTAGCACGCTTCATGTGAAATTTGGCTTTGTCAAGTTGGCATTATCAGCCCATAATTGCTAACTGAATGCGGTTCAATGCTTATATTTACCACTTGCGATTTAAAAAAATCACTTTAGCCTAATTAACAGAGTTCAAGTGTGAGCCTGTTAAATATTTTTGTAAAAAGATTTGTTTTCGGTTAATATACACGGAAGGATTGACAACAGCCTGAACCTTCTAACACCGAACCAAATCACCCTAAACCTGTACTACCTGGTAATAAAAGCAGTTACAATCTACAAACTTAGTGATACTATGCTTCTACTTAATTAAAACATTTATGTAATCCTGCCATTGTTCATAAGTCATCAATTATTTCTCATAATATTTTAATCATCAATATGTGTCTATTTATGTGAGCGTTTGCGATGTAGCAGATCTAGTGATAGTAATTCATTATAGATCCAAGTGAGTGTTTTTAAAAGAGCTGAGAATGATCATACAGTTGGGGGTCTTGTTATTCCCATTGAAATGGCCCATATTCTAATGCTCAAATACCAATTCTGTTCTCTGATGAAATAAGTAAAGAATTATTTTTCTACTTCTGTAACTTAAGTTCTATTTCATAACTTATCATACAAGTCATATGAATGAGGTGGAAGGCACCTGTAATAATACATTATAGGTTGTGAGGTTAAAACCAGAACTCACCACCATTCCTCATATAAAATCACTATTGATGGTGCAGTCTCTAAAATAATGGTTAGTTTTGAAACAGCCCTGATTATTTTGTAGCCCAGCAAGTAAAAAGCTTAATTTGAGATCAAAGTTTGAGCAACTGTTGAAATAAAGTTGAATGAATATGGGCCTGGTTTCTCAGATGTCATTATTTCATCTCAATACACATAATCATATTGAAATTGTTTTACAATCTTCAAAGTCTTGGTTTAGGGAAGATCTACAGTTAAAAGTAAGCTATGGCAACACCATGTAAAGTAGAATTCTAGGCATTCCTGGTACTTAGTATTAGACAAAGCTTAAAAAATAGGACAAATTTTAAGAACCTTTCAAAACTTTTGATAAAAATTTGAATGAAAATACGCCTACAAACAGCATTTATTTATCCTGGGAATGAAAAAATGGTAGAACATACACACTTCAATCATTTATCAATATGTTTGACACAATTATTTATCAACATATAATATTCCCCACATATTCAGAAAACAAAATCCCTCTTTTTCAAGAATTACTTAGGGCAATAGGCTGACCAGTTTAATGCCAACAAAATCCATAGGACATAAATTCTGTATGGAGAAACTTTCAGCAGAAATTTCTGCATTTTTGTTCCATTTTTGAAAAGAATTTTCCTAACAATCACTCCAGATGTCTCTTTCTTTTCTTCATCAAATAAGGAAATTACCAGTACAATGTACTTTTACACCTTAACCCCTGAAATTTCATAATGAACTATTCCAACCTTTGAATTGGAAGAGTTCAAATGTCTTCAGGGGTGAATTGGTTAATATCGCATAATTCCACAAAAGTGCTAAAGTTTTCTGCATTTCCATTCATCCGTGAATGGAGAAAAGTTTTTCATGGGCCTCCCCCAGTTCTCCAACCATCCAAAACTATACTTTCCTCGCTTCTAACCTCACAAACCTTGTGCATTGGGAAAGTGTATAGCATAAAACATGAAAGAAATCAAGACTTTAAATTTTAGTCAAAATAAGACTTTCCAATGTCAACCATACAATCTCCACAGCTTCGTAGTAACACCAAATCACTTCAAGACTTGTATATTTCCTGTATGATGTTTTTTGATACATGTGTAAGCAAACCGGTTTTTTTTCTTTAACAATCATGAAATTCATTTAAAAACAAAGAATATACTCAAAGACTGATGCACAATACTTTACAAGATATTTTCTGTATTTCATAACCTTTCAGTCACATCATGTAATAGATATCAATATATCACAACATACATTCAGACACTTGTATTTTTTTTTCTGAATTTAAAAAAAAAAGTCATTATCTTTAATTCATGTTTTGGGACCTTTCAACTTCACAAATTTCGTTCTTTTGCACATGTACCCTAGGAGCAAATTTAATAACCATGAATAAGTTCACTGAATAAGCATTCTTATATATGTCCATGTGCCTAGAATCTGTAGATAAATATGCTAAACAGTGACCTTCCGAGGACCCAGGCGAATACACACGTTTCTATGGCCAGATGATCCTGCCTGGTTTTACCATCCAATACACCTCACCGTGCCAGATTATTTATGCCTGGTTTTACAATTCACTACATCTCATCATGTTTGCAGTCTGGGACTGTCAAACACCACATTCATAATATTGCAAATATGCATAATATGTAAGATACTGTCAAGGTTTAGAAACCACTCACTCACAGTACGATTCTTGTATTTAATTCAACTTCCTCATAACTTAGTTTAAGTTCATGTTGAAATATCACATCTATTAATGACACTGTGTTAGCGCAGTAGTCCAAAAGTGGTTTCCTCACTATAACATCTGTGCTGCCAAAATACAGACAGAATTATATAAACGGGAACGCATTCATCCGGATAGACATTGCTGTGACTGTCGGTGAATTCTTTGCCGTGTGCAGTCAACGAGAACATTTCCGGATCCCCAGCAGGTAACGGACCGAATCCTTCCACAGTCCAATAAAGTAATTAAGCTACGAACGCATCCTCTTCATAACTCTTTACGCTACATATGTGTAAACTTTCCTGTGGACAGAAATCAAAATCAAATTTAGTTTTAATGCATTGTAAGAGTGACAACCAGGACATATATTTTTAATTTTTATACTTTAAATTGAAACGAAACTGTACAACACTGTTTTTTTTTTTCTTTCTGCTTAATTTGACCACATGAAATCAACAAAATATCTCCAAGTGACACATATTTTACCGACACAAGTTTAGGGAAGACACATTTTTCCACAATTAGCTGAAGTTTTGAGGAACTTTTTTTTTTCATTTTGCTAAAGCCAGAATGTCCAAATAACACTGACTTTACATTGGTTGAATTTTCAAGGTTCAAAGTTTACACTAGGACTGCAATCACGCAAACTAGTGGAAACAGTACAAGTATGAGAGGTACAGAAATATCCCACTATAAACAAACACACCTTGACCGAACTAAAGACAGCTAAAACTCCACAGTATTGGAGGGTAAATAACAACATATCAAGAATAAAATGTCTTTCTCTCAAGCGTTTACTTACTGATATGAAGTATTTTAATATCTACATTTTGATTGACATTGTTTAAGAAAGAACTAACACAAAAGTAGTAATAGTCAGCAATTTCGTTTCGGCCAGGCCCCGGTTCCACCAACGTTCCTTAACTTAACTTGCCTTAATTAAGGAAATTCCTTAACTTTAAAATCTCCATAGGAAAGCATTACAGAATTAAAGGAAAGCTCCTTAGCTATGGATTTTCCCCTTAAAGTCTGTAAATTCTTTCCTATGTAGATGTTTAAGTTAAGAAATTATATTAAGTTAAGGAACGTTGATGAAACCGGAGTCAGGAACGTCTGGAACCCTTAAAACTACATGTGCAGGATTTTTCAGAGGATCAGCCTTAATCCAAATCGATACCTGGTGTTTTCTTTCAGGTTCAACCCTTTCTTTTGTTTCAACCGCATACACGAAAGTTTCCTGTGTTGATATAATCCTAACTATCAGGATACGTTACATTGAAAATTGATTTTCAGAACATAAAACTTGGTTTACAATACCTGTCATCTGGTGTACGAGCTAAGTATTCCCTTTCTATTAGGCCTTCTATCCTCTTCTTGATTATCACAGGACTGGGCAGGAATCGGACTTTGAGTTGTTCAGTAACCTGCAGCAAGGAACAACAGGTTGTTTTATTACCTTTATGATGAATCATTCAACAAATGTTTTGTATCGTATAATAAAATCAAAATCAAATAATTCTGAACTACTTCATGTAAAAATAGAATTGTTCGCAGTGTGGAAATATTTGCTTTTTTCACTTGCATTAAATCATCGCAAATATATCCACACGCAAGCTTATTTAACACCACTTAAACTCTAACAGTATTATAGGTACACAGTACAAAACAGCATGACTGAAGCATGAAAATTTTCAAACTGCAAACAGTTTGGAGGCTGGCTATTAATGAGAAAATTTCCACACACGAAAACACTGGCTTTTACAGCAATACCTCACAGGTTTTATCCACTCTAACCTCATCATCATCAGTACTGTTAAACTTTTGCTTCTTTGGAAATTATTACTCATTATCATCAGTACTGTTAAACCTTTGACTATTTGGAGATTATTACTCATTATCATCAGTACTGTTAAACCTTTGGACTATTTGGAGGTTATTACTCATTATCATCAGTACTGTTAAACCTTTGGACTATTTGGAGATTATTACTCATTATCATCAGTACTGTTTAACATTTGTTTCATTGGAGATTACTACTCATTATCATCAGTACTGTTAAACCTTTGACTATTTGGAGATTATTACTCATTATCATCAGTACTGTTAAACCTTTGTTTCTTTGGAGAGTATTACTCATTATCATCAGTACTGTTAAACCTTTGACTATTTGGAGATTATTACTCATTATCATCAGTACTGTTAAACCTTTGACTATTTGGAGATTATTACTCATTATCATCAGTACTGTTAAACCTTTGACTATTTGGAGATTATTACTCATTATCATCAGTACTGTTAAACCTTTGTTCCTTTGGAGATTATTACTCATTATCATCAGTACCGTTAAACCTTTGTTTCTTTGGAGATTATTACTCATTATCATCAGTACTGTTAAACCTTTGACTATTTGGGGATTATTACTCATTATCATCGGTACTGTTAAACCTTTGTTCCTTTGGAGATTATTACTCATTATCATCAGTACCGTTAAACCTTTGTTTCTTTGGAGATTATTACTCATTATCATCAGTACTGTTAAACCTTTGACTCTTTGGAGATTATTAGTGAGTTACTTACCTCTGCAACTAAAACGTTGTGCTGTAGCTTCTTCCTCGCCTTCATAATTCTCACTATGGCTGCCTCAATCGTAGCCAAGTAGTCAAGGGGAAACAACTCAACACATCAAAACCTACACTATTTATTTCAAACTCTGTTCCAAACTACAGGCACTTATCATTTCATACACCACAAAATTAAGACAAGGAACCTATGCATTTAAGTAAATGGCCTATTAAACCAGTACTGACTTTTCCAAAAGTGGGAACCTTATATAAAGCAGATTACATCCAACCATTTTACACTACCATCCTAAAAAGACTATACAACAGTGAAAACAAAATCTTAACTGCTGATTTTATTTCAAGAATTAAAATGCCTCTCTTGTTCTCTTTGATATAAGTGTTTTGTAAGAAAAAAGATGCATGTACAATTCTATAAGGGTGTTCAAAAGCATACATATGACAAAGATTTAGAAGCATGCAAGTCTTGTAAATTGTACTAAAAGGATATTCATGTTTCCGGTCTTCATCAACCTTTGTCCGGGTTTCTTTGCGTTCTGGTTCTGCCTCTCCTTTACTTGCTGTCACTGAAAAAACAAGCCATGACAAACTGAAATACTGACCAAAGCAAAACAAGAGGTTCATTAGACCTGTATCACTGCCCTGTTTCTATAAACTGACAAACTGAAATACTGACCAAAACAAAACAAGAGGTTTGTAAGGCCTGTATCACTGACAAACTGATATACTGACCAAAGCAAACAAGAGGTTCATTAGGCCTGTATCACTGCCCTGTTTCTATAAAGTGACTAAGATAAAAAACTGAAAATTATTTCCTTGGACAAGCTAACATGTATGATAATGTACATTTAGCCTAGGTTTGTTGAAGATCTGATAAAACACTCATAACATCATGCCTGGAAGTTGGGAAACAGAATGCAGATTGTGTCAGAGTTACTTCTATAATTTAACATGATTATGAGATGTGACTCCGTCATTTAGTATGCCACAATAGCAATCCACTAAAATGGACAATATATTTCCCTATGTAGCTAGTGTGTATTATGACAGGGATAAAATATCAGTTAACTTTACCTGTTTGAATTTTGACCCTACACAGCTTGGATGTGAAGTGGTCGTTCACCATAAATACATGGTCAGGTTCTGAAAAAGAAAATTACATTCTAATTGGAAAACTTTGTAATTACAATGGAAACTATGAATGTTACTGAACAAAACAAAGTTGTTTAAATACTTAGTTTTGATTTCATTTAATATAAAAGTAATATACTGTCAACATACTCATTTTGGCACCAAATATAAACAAAAAGCACAATGATGAAATGGTGTAATCACAATACTTGCCCTAGCAAGCAAAATACAGAAACCACAATAATATTTCAGCGGAAGCTTTCGGCACTAAAATAAGATCATAGCTGATATTTGTACATTTACAGTATACAAACTTAAAGGTATATGTTATTTCCTCATTGATACTTTCAGGAAAATATTCATTGTCAAAAACTGAATTTCCAACAACAAATATGAGACATAGGACCCTCTGGCCTATCTAGTACCTTACCTATGTCCTTTGTCTTGGGCTCCTTCTGTAGGACCCTCTGGCCTATCTAGTACCTTACCTATGTCCCTTGTCTTGGGCTCCTTCTGTAGGACCCTCTGGCCTATCTAGTGTCTTACCTATGTCCTTTGTCTTGGGCTCCTTCTGTAGGACCCTCTGGCCTATCTAGTACCTTACCTATGTCCCTTGTCTTGGGCTCCTTCTGTAGGACCCTCTGGCCTATCTAGTACCTTACCTATGTCCCTTGTCTTGGGCTCCTTCTGTAGGACCCTCTGGCTTATCTAGTGTCTTACCTATGTCCTTTGTCTTGGGCTCCTTCTCTAGGACCCCCTGGCCTATCTAGTGCCTTACCTATGTCCTTTGTCTCCTTCTGTAGGACCCTCTGGCCTATCTAGTGTCTTACCTATGTCCTTTGTCTTGGGCTCCTTCTGTAGGACCCTCTGGCCTATCTAGTACCTTAACTATGTCCTTTGTCTTGGGCTCCTTCTGTAGGACCCTCTGGCCTATCTAGTGCTTTACCTATGTCCTTTGTCTTGGGCTCCTTCTGTAGGACCCTCTGGCCTATCTAGTACCTTACCTATGTCCTTTGTCTTGGGCTCCTTCTGTAGGACCCTCTGGCCTATCTAGTGCCTTACCTATGTCCTTTGTCTTGGGCTCCTTCTGTAGGACCCTCTGGCCTATCTAGTGCCTTACCTATGTCCTTTGTCTTGGGCTCCTTCTGTAGGACCCTCTGGCCTATCTAGTACCTTAACTATGTCCTTTGTCTTAGGCTCCTTCTGTAGGACCCTCTGGCCTATCTAGTGCTTTACCTATGTCCTTTGTCTTGGGCTCCTTCTGTAGGACCCTCTGGCCTATCTAGTACCTTACCTATGTCCTTTGTCTTGAGCTCCTTCTGTAGGACCCTCTGGCCTATCTAGTACTTTACCTATGTCCCTTGTCTTGGGCTCCTTCTGTAGGACCCTCTGGCCTATCTAGTGCCTTACCTATGTCCTTTGTCTTGGGCTCCTTCTGTAGGACCCTCTGACCTATCTAATGCCTTACCTATGTCCTTTGTCTCGGGCTCCTTCTGTAGGACCCTCTGGCCTATCTAGTGCCTTACCTATGTCCTTTGTCTTGGGCTCCTTCTGTAGGACCCTCTGGCCTATCTAGTGCCTTACCTATGTCCTTTGTCTTGGGCTCCTTCTGTAGGACCCTCTGGCCTATCTAATGCCTTACCTATGTCCTTTGTCTCGGGCTCCTTCTGTAGGACCCTCTGGCCTATCTAGTGCCTTACCTATGTCCTTTGTCTCCTTCTGTAGGACCCTGTGGCCTATCTAGTGTCTTACCTATGTCCTTTGTCTTGGGCTCCTTCTGTAGGACCCTCTGGCCTATCTAGTACCTTAACTATGTCCTTTGTCTTGGGCTCCTTCTGTAGGACCCTCTGGCCTATCTAGTGCTTTACCTATGTCCTTTGTCTTGGGCTCCTTCTGTAGGACCCTCTGGCCTATCTAGTACCTTACCTATGTCCTTTGTCTTGGGCTCCTTCTGTAGGACCCTCTGGCCTATCTAGTGCCTTACCTATGTCCTTTGTCTTGGGCTCCTTCTGTAGGACCCTCTGGCCTATCTAGTACCTTAACTATGTCCTTTGTCTTGGGCTCCTTCTCTAGGACCCCCTGGCCTATCTAGTGCCTTACCTATGTCCTTTGTCTCCTTCTGTAGGACCCCCTGGCCTATCTAGTGTCTTACCTATGTCCTTTGTCTTGGGCTCCTTCTGTAGGACCCTCTGGCCTATCTAGTACCTTAACTATGTCCTTTGTCTTGGGCTCCTTCTGTAGGACCCTCTGGCCTATCTAGTGCTTTACCTATGTCCTTTGTCTTGGGCTCCTTCTGTAGGACCCTCTGGCCTATCTAGTACCTTACCTATGTCCTTTGTCTTGGGCTCCTTCTGTAGGACCCTCTGGCCTATCTAGTACCTTACCTATGTCCCTTGTCTTGGGCTCCTTCTGTAGGACCCTCTGGCCTATCTAGTGTCTTACCTATGTCCTTTGTCTTGGGCTCCTTCTGTAGGACCCCCTGGCCTATCTAGTGTCTTACCTATGTCCTTTGTCTTGGGCTCCTTCTGTAGGACCCTCTGGCCTATCTAGTACCTTAACTATGTCCTTTGTCTTAGGCTCCTTCTGTAGGACCCTCTGGCCTATCTAGTGCTTTACCTATGTCCTTTGTCTTGGGCTCCTTCTGTAGGACCCTCTGGCCTATCTAGTACCTTACCTATGTCCTTTGTCTTGAGCTCCTTCTGTAGGACCCTCTGGCCTATCTAGTACCTTACCTATGTCCTTTGTCTTGAGCTCCTTCTGTAGGACCCTCTGGCCTATCTAGTACTTTACCTATGTCCCTTGTCTTGGGCTCCTTCTGTAGGACCCTCTGGCCTATCTAGTGCCTTACCTATGTCCTTTGTCTTGGGCTCCTTCTGTAGGACCCTCTGACCTATCTAATGCCTTACCTATGTCCTTTGTCTCGGGCTCCTTCTGTAGGACCCTCTGGCCTATCTAGTGTCTTACCTATGTCCTTTGTCTTGGGCTCCTTCTGTAGGACCCCCTGGCCTATCTAGTGTCTTACCTATGTCCTTTGTCTTGGGCTCCTTCTGTAGGACCCCCTGGCCTATCTAGTACCTTAACTATGTCCTTTGTCTTAGGCTCCTTCTGTAGGACCCTCTGGCCTATCTAGTGCTTTACCTATGTCCTTTGTCTTGGGCTCCTTCTGTAGGACCCTCTGGCCTATCTAGTACCTTACCTATGTCCTTTGTCTTGAGCTCCTTCTGTAGGACCCTCTGGCCTATCTAGTACTTTACCTATGTCCCTTGTCTTGGGCTCCTTCTGTAGGACCCTCTGGCCTATCTAGCGCCTTACCTATGTCCTTTGTCTTGGGCTCCTTCTGTAGGACCCTCTGACCTATCTAATGCCTTACCTATGTCCTTTGTCTCGGGCTCCTTCTGTAGGACCCTCTGGCCTATCTAGTGCCTTACCTATGTCCTTTGTCTTGGGCTCCTTCTGTAGGACCCTCTGGCCTATCTAGTGCCTTACCTATGTCCTTTGTCTTGGGCTCCTTCTGTAGGACCCTCTGGCCTATCTAATGCCTTACCTATGTCCTTTGTCTCGGGCTCCTTCTGTAGGACCCTCTGGCCTATCTAGTGCCTTACCTATGTCCTTTGTCTCCTTCTGTAGGACCCTCTGGCCTATCTAGTGTCTTACCTATGTCCTTTGTCTTGGGCTCCTTCTGTAGGACCCTCTGGCCTATCTAGTACCTTAACTATGTCCTTTGTCTTGGGCTCCTTCTGTAGGACCCTCTGGCCTATCTAGTGCTTTACCTATGTCCTTTGTCTTGGGCTCCTTCTGTAGGACCCTCTGGCCTATCTAGTACCTTACCTATGTCCTTTGTCTTGGGCTCCTTCTGTAGGACCCTCTGGCCTATCTAGTGCCTTACCTATGTCCTTTGTCTTGGGCTCCTTCTGTAGGACCCTCTGGCCTATCTAATACCTTAACTATGTCCTTTGTCTTGGGCTCCTTCTCTAGGACCCTCTGGCCTATCTAGTGCCTTACCTATGTCCTTTGTCTTGGGCTCCTTCTGTAGGACCCTCTGGCCTATCTAGTGCCTTACCTATGTCCTTTGTCTTGGGCTCCTTCTGTAGGACCCTCTGGCCTATCTAATACCTTAACTATGTCCTTTGTCTTGGGCTCCTTCTGTAGGACCCTCTGGCCTATCTAGTGCCTTACCTATGTCCTTTGTCTTGGGCTCCTTCTGTAGGACCCTCTGGCCTATCTAGTACCTTAACTATGTCCTTTGTCTTGGGCTCCTTCTGTAGGACCCTCTGGCCTATCTAGTGCTTTACCTATGTCCTTTGTCTTGGGCTCCTTCTGTAGGACCCTCTGGCCTATCTAGTACCTTACCTATGTCCTTTGTCTTGGGCTCCTTCTGTAGGACCCTCTGGCCTATCTAGTGCCTTACCTATGTCCTTTGTCTTGGGCTCCTTCTGTAGGACCCTCTGGCCTATCTAGTGCCTTACCTATGTCCTTTGTCTCCTTCTGTAGGACCCCCTGGCCTATCTAGTGTCTTACCTATGTCCTTTGTCTTGGGCTCCTTCTGTAGGACCCTCTGGCCTATCTAGTACCTTAACTATGTCCTTTGTCTTGGGCTCCTTCTGTAGGACCCTCTGGCCTATCTAGTGCTTTACCTATGTCCTTTGTCTTGGGCTCCTTCTGTAGGACCCTCTGGCCTATCTAGTACCTTACCTATGTCCTTTGTCTTGGGCTCCTTCTGTAGGACCCTCTGGCCTATCTAGTACCTTACCTATGTCCCTTGTCTTGGGCTCCTTCTGTAGGACCCTCTGGCCTATCTAGTGTCTTACCTATGTCCTTTGTCTTGGGCTCCTTCTGTAGGACCCCCTGGCCTATCTAGTGTCTTACCTATGTCCTTTGTCTTGGGCTCCTTCTGTAGGACCCTCTGGCCTATCTAGTACCTTAACTATGTCCTTTGTCTTAGGCTCCTTCTGTAGGACCCTCTGGCCTATCTAGTGCTTTACCTATGTCCTTTGTCTTGGGCTCCTTCTGTAGGACCCTCTGGCCTATCTAGTACCTTACCTATGTCCTTTGTCTTGAGCTCCTTCTGTAGGACCCTCTGGCCTATCTAGTACTTTACCTATGTCCCTTGTCTTGGGCTCCTTCTGTAGGACCCTCTGGCCTATCTAGTGCCTTACCTATGTCCTTTGTCTTGGGCTCCTTCTGTAGGACCCTCTGACCTATCTAATGCCTTACCTATGTCCTTTGTCTCGGGCTCCTTCTGTAGGACCCTCTGGCCTATCTAGTGCCTTACCTATGTCCTTTGTCTTGGGCTCCTTCTGTAGGACCCTCTGGCCTATCTTGCCTACAGCCAGAGACTGCATAGCTCTCATCAGATCCCGCTCAGGGATGTCTGTCTCACTCTTCACCTCCTACAAGACACACAGACCAAGATCAGTCAAAACATTTCTTAGTACTGCTACATTGTGGAAAGTAATACGCATCAGTTATCTTACCATTAATAACAATTTTATCTGACATTTTCTAAATATAGAGTACTTCTATCTAGGTACCTGATGTTGGAACAAACTGGATTATAACTGGAAACTAGTTTTCTTGTACAAAAAGTTGGAGACACAATTAAACTTAGTTATCTCAATCTTCAGTAGCTTATCTAAATTCTAAATTCACTATATGGTGGTTTTCACATGAATTTACAAGCATATTCTTTGTTCAAATTTCATGTGTAATTCATGTGAATACAGTAGACTCCACTTAATGTCACGTCGGTTAATATCACTTTTCGGTTATTATCACGTTTTCTTCATGCACCGTTTTTCCTGCTATATAATCTATGTAATGCCATTCTTTTAATATCACTTGTTTCCAGGTGGATTTCGGTTAATATCACTTTTTTTTTTGCCACTGTCATACAAAAATTACAGGTAAATGTTAGAAATAATTTCATATAAATGCCCCGGGGACCCGAGTTTCACACCTGAACTCGCTATGTAAACAACACCGTGGTCAGCTGCGTCTTTTTCACACCTACCTGATCACTGCAGTACTAGTCGAACAATAGATTGACTTGGCAATTACCGGAGCAAAGATTACACCTTTGGGTGAGGGAACCCATAGTTTTGTAATCTTATCTAGAAGTCTAACGCCATGTGTTCCTAACACGAGTTCTATTTTTCATTTCAGCTCGTCTAAGATTGAATTCACGTTGTCGTGGAAGAAGGCTTGCAAGTGGATGGTCTTCCGTAAACATGACGAAATATTGATTGAAATTAAAATAAAAAGTGTCTTTTAAACAATAAATGTCCAATTAATTAATTTAAGCTAATGTTCACGTAAAATGCGAAGATATCGTCTTTGTTTTGATTTTTAAATAGCCGAAGTACGACGCCGACATGCCATGATTCTAGGCCGGCTGGTGAATACGCCTAAGTGCCAAGACTAGATATTATCGCGTGGTTGCTTTATTTGCATAGAGGTCATCCAATGAAACGCCACGTTTCAAAGGTAAAAGTTCATTTCGCGGTAGCGGTATACAACCGATCCGTATACAACTGACAAACTCTGTGAAAACGATGTCGCACTTGCAGCGAATATCTAAAGAAATTAAACATACAACAGATTTCACAAGCGAAAAACCAGTATACATATCAAGATAACGGTAAATTAACAGAGTGTCATGTTTTAAAACACCAATTTGATGCAGAATACCAGCCACTTGTACGCTAACTTTACATCACTACTGCAGTAAACAATCGCAGTACGTTTCGTGTGAAGCTAGCCTACTGATAATATTACGTACGAACAATATATATATGAAAATGTGTGCATTCCAGAATAAAACCAAAGAATATACTGTCACCGGAGTAAAAAAACATTGTTAGTGATAAAATATCTTTATTCAACAATCTTCTCTGTTGAGTCACAGCACTACGACATTTAACCAAGTCCACTTCCGGTTTTGAGGACTGAAAAATGTCGGAAAATACGTTTTCTTTTAATATCATGTTCCGGTTAATATCATGTTTTCCCCGGACAAATGAGAAGTGATATTAAGCGGAGTCTACTGTATTATTTTTAATACATGAAATTGATGTGAAGAAACAGTGGTTGTGTAATTCTAAGCATTCTGACTTGCTAACATTAATAATTCATGTTTTTCATGGTTTCGCTTTCAGACTTCGAGATAACAAGTTTTGTCTGTATTTTCAAACAGCTAGATTAGCCTGAATTAAAGTTCTGTGAAATATAGATGTTATACAGAAGCACTTTGATCTCACCTCATATGTACACTTGTCTCGGTTGTTGAAGAGCATGAGCACACACATCTGGTAGGTAGACACCTGTATGATGTGTTTGCGGTGTCCTTTCGAGTTAGAGCTTGCCCCTGATGACTGTCCAGCATCATCCTTCTTGGGGCCGTAAAACGTGGCATTGAGATCAGCAGATCCTAACTGGGGCTGTAGCGTGAGCTGCCGACCACTGTGTTTTGCAAGGTAAAATCTGGGGACAGGAACAGGGCAATTTGTTACAATAACTGACATAAGTATGGCCTTAATGACCACCTGAGTTATATGATAGGTACTAAAGTTCATTTGTTCAGTTGACATTTGTTCATAATTCATCAAAATTCCAAGTTTTTATAGTGCAAAACTGTAGAATCTGTTAAAAACTTTCATACCACTGAGGTTATGTGATCAGTATGATGGTGTATCAGTAACGTGACCAAGTTCCAATTAAATCGGATATCAATAACACTGTGAAAATGTAACTGTAATGTAAATTCTCAAAATCAGGCATTTTCCCCAATATAGCAGAACCTGTAAATAAATTTCCTCCAAATCTGGGTTTAGAGTTTATTGTGATGGAATCAATATCCTGGCAAGGTTTCACAAAAGTGGAGTTCAACACAAATTCCCAAAACTCCGACATTTCTACCCCAAATCAAATAGATAAATAATAATTTTAGATATTCAACACTTACCTCCGGAAGTCTTCAAAAGCTTTGCTCGGAGCTTTGGGTATGACACATCTTGTGGCAGACTGTGTCGGCCAAAAACCTGTGGTCAAAACCTTCACCACTAGATCGACTCCGTTTAAGTTAACCTGAGAAAACAAATTATGTAGGAATATTATCTTTTTTATAATTGTACTATTTAAACAACAATTTCATGCAGTGAAATGCCCAACATTAAACTTTTCTTTCAATGGTATTGATTTTTGAACAAATCCAAATGATCTTGTCCTACAGTTGCAATAGATTTCCTTTAATCATGACTTTCAATAGGAAAGTATTTCTAAAATTAAGAAACAATCAACAATAACGTTTTCCAGTTAAACTCTAGAAATTATCCTGAAGACAATGAAAAAAATTGTGAAACAGAGGTCTATCTTTGGTGGGTTTTTTTATGAAAAATTGAGTAGACAAATATGATTAAATAACAAGAAAAGTAGGCAGATCTGCTTTTAACCCTGCCTACCATAATATGTCAATACAGGAGCCTCCCACATTCCCACCCAAATTTCATTATGGCCTTATGGCCGATAAGACTTAACAGCTATTCCGATAAGACTTTACAGCTATTTCGATTAAGACATAACAGCTATTTCAATTAAGACGTAACAAAGGTGTGGTTGTACCTCTCCTCGGGTAAGGAAACCCTTGAACTCCTCCATGATTGTGTTGGATACAGTCATGTCTTTGAACATTCCCTCTAGCTTGGATGTGAACTGACAACCACACTCCGTCTGTAACAAAAACATATCCTTGTTATCTCCATATCTTAAACAATAGCTTAATTAAACTCCGCTTTGAATAAAAATTTGCTTCTGATCACACATCACGTTACACATTCCTGTCCTATTTCCTTTTGATGATCTACAAATAACAAAACAATTCCGCGAATGAGTCTACCATCGAATGTGACCGCTCTTCCAATGCCTTCAGCGGCTCTTAATGTACGAGATAGATCCTGGATTAACTTTTCCTTTAATTTAGGTCAAAGGTCAAGATGTAGGTCAGAGTGACATACTTTCGATGCATGACACAAAGTCTCACTAAGATAAACCAGTACCCCAAGTAGGAAGTTCCAGAGAATTGAAGCGTACAAGATAGATAGAACAGACAATTTCCTTTTTTCTTGCAGGTCAAAGGTCAAGATACAAGTCAGCGTAATCTACTTTTTGATGCATCATAATTTATACATAAAGACATGTATCTAGATGTGTATTTACAACCATTTTTCAAAAATAATCAAACAATGAAGACTTGATGAGAAATCTTTTACCTTTAACTTGGAGATCATATTTTTCTCTGAGTCGTCTGACCCACTCTTACTAAGAAGTAATCTTCTGGCTAAATGCTGCTTGTAGTATCGCTCAAATACATCTTTTTCTTGAAGGAATCGGAATAGAACCATGCTTTTGTCTAAAACCATCTCAATTTCTTGTTCTGTCATCTGTAATAAAATAATTTGTATGCCATTATATTTGTATCAATCATACATGTACGGCTAAATCACAAACATCACAACGCCATCAGGTATTGTCAGGTCTTATTTTTCAAACACTCTCAAAATGTTTACGAAGGTCTTCCTTCCTTCAAGATACTTATTTTCTTACCTCGTTACCCCATAATTTCCATTTATAATGTTACACAAGTTTGATCTCCACCGTAACCTCACTTACCCCCTTAACACCCTTCTTAAGTTTGTCGTCAATAAATAGTGACAGGTATTCCGGGGACTTGTGGTTGATATTGATGAAGTATTCAAAATCTTTGGAGATCATCTGCTTGAACTGTTTGTCGCTACTGTACGACTCATGTAGAAAGTGGTCAAATCTGTCTTTCAGATCAAGGAGACTCTGAAAATAAAATTCAAAAACATCAACTCAATGCTTTTAACTAAGCATCAAAAAATATTACTGTTACAGAACAGAACACCTCACTTATTGGTGATGGATATTGTAAGAAATATCATTATCAGTAAAACATTCAGTTTCATATAATGCCCATTATATTATTTGCCACCTTGCTTAACCCAACCTGTTAATTGTCTTTTTCCTAAGATTTCCTTTATACGATTAAATCAATCCATTGCAAAAATACAACTTTATAATGCCAAGATTGAACAACTGATGACTATATAACAACATTAACTTGTTGTACAATTCAAATGGACAGACGAACACAGACAACCTTTAAATAGTTAACACTGTCTAGAGTGTGATGATCAAACATGGTCTTAAAAAACTTTCCTATAACCTCAGTTAAATGGGACGCCGACACTGCTCCCCCCCCCCCCCCCCCAACCCTTACCCAATATTTTCCCAAAAGATGACTTAAAAACAGGACCTACTGATAACAATTTCCTATCAAAATATTCAAACAGGACCAACTGATACCCATCTCCTATCAGCTTATAAAGCTTTACCTGTATATAAGTGATGGCGTTTTTGCCGTCCTCTCCCTCCTCCGAGACGATGGCCTTTCCCTGCTCTCGCAGGTACACGCTGATACAGTCACACATTGTCTTCAGGCCTTCTGGCACACGGATAAACAGCTTGTACATGCACGCCAAGTCTACAACAACATAATACAGGTTTACAGAAACAAAAGTTAGATAAGTCTACAATAACATAATACAAGTTTATAGAAGCAAAAGTCAGAGAAACATGGCAGCACAAGCATATAGAAAATTACTTTTAAGATTTCGAAAATTTGCTTTTTCACTTATTTGTAAACAAAATTGTAACTGCCAATAAAATCATCAAATAACTATTTGCTAAAAACTGATCTTCTAAATTGCTATCACAATAATTGCATTGACTTTTTTTCAAAGCATGCTTTCTGACAAGACATTTCATTTTTGCATTAAGAGTACACCAATATGTAAGGTCTATCAAAATTATTTGACATACAGACTTCTTCCATAAGTTGAGCTATAAAGTGATTTAAGCATATTATTCTTACCGTCCGTCTTGTTATTCTTTAGCATGTTAACTACTCCAGAATTCTCCATCTGGAAAATAACAATATTCATCACTGTGTAAAGGCAACTAGCAGCAGAAAGGAATTACAAATTATAATGAACCAGGAACGACAAAGTTCATTCTCCATCTGGAAAATAACAATATTCATCACTGTGTAAAGGCAACTAGCAGCAGAAAGGAATTACAAATTATAATGAACCAGGAACGACAAAGTTCATTCTCCATCTGGAAAATAACAATATTCATCACTGTGTAAAGGCAACTAGCAGCAGAAGGAATTAAAATTATAATGGACCAGGAACGACAAAGTTCATTCTCCATCTGGAAAATAACAATATTCATCACTGTGTAAAGGCAACTAGCAGCAGAAGGAATTAAAATTATAATGGACCAGGAACGACAAAGTTCATTCTCCATCTGGAAAATAACAATATTCATAACTGTTTAAAGGCAACTAGCAGCAGAAAGAATTAAATTATAATGGACCAGGATCAACAAAGTTCATTCTCCATCTGGAAAATAGCAATATTCATAACTGTGTAAAGGCAACTAGCAGCAGAAAGAATTAAATTATAATGGACCAGGATCAACAAAGCTCATTCTCCATCTGGAAAATAACAATATTCATAACTGTTTAAAGGCAACTAGCAGCAGAAAGAAATTACAAATCATAATGGACCAGGAACGACAAAGTTTATTCTCCATCTGGAAAATAACAATATTCATAACTGTTTAAAGGCAACTAGCAGCAGAAAGAAATTACAAATCATAATGGACCAGGAACAACAAAGTTCATTCTCCATCTGGAAAATAACAATATTCATAACTGTTTAAAGGCAACTAGCAGCAGAAAGAAATTACAAATCATCATGGACCAGGAACGACAAAGTTCATTCTCAAACCTGATGGTTGCTTGATTATAAAGACACAAGTGATAATGTTGTCTTTAACCAGCCAAAGTGTATTTGACTTTTTGTATGTTTTCAGGACAGTTATCGGGACAAAGTCAGAAGTTGGATCATTTTTCTTTGTCATGAAGACTTTGCAAGATTTTTCAAAGTTGAGACAAGTGTGTTACAATTATCAAAGTAAATCACCAATAATCAGCCTTTTTTAAATGTTACCACAAAAATAAAGTTAATTTTAAACTGTAAGAGGACTGACAGATGTTGACCAAGAGAATCTGAGTTTTACACAAATGCAAAGATCATAAGTCTTATTCGGATGATGTTTAAGCTTCATTTTATACTTACATACAATTCAACTTTAAAATAAACAGTCGATCTTGTAATACAAACCTCAACTATTGTCTTCATGTGTTTACTGATCAGCTCTTCTTCTAAAACCTGTCAAATGCAAATTGTTAAATGTGTATATATTTTTTTAAATTGTATTATTTAGTTCAATTTATTCAATATTCAACAATTTATTCAATGTTCAACGAAGTACACACACATTTTGTAACTTTGGATTGGGAAGCGAGCTTGAAGTATTTGATATAGTTTTCAGACAATATGCACACAGCATTCTCAAATTTCTGACAATATTTGCAAAAATAAAAACATTTAAGGTTTTAAAATTGACCTGACAAATTTACACCTCTCTTGTCAACCAATACCCGATATCGTTTCTTTGCTGCTTGACATAAAATGAAAGCCTTAAACAACACTTATTGATAGTCTGTCATCAGGTTTTGTCTATACAGTACTACAATACCCATAATCAGAAACCAATCTCATTACTGAAAAAGAGTTATAAACAATTATCTTGGAAAAATCCACAAATCTGTCTTAAAATAAACAGTTTCATAGTGGAAAATATTCCTTCAATCTCTGAATCAAATTCCAGGCCAATCATGAATCAACCAATGATCAGTTGGGGATTTTTACCATTCAGTATGTCAAGTGTCCTTACCTTAACAATAGGTTCCTCTGTAGATTTGTCGAGATAATGTGTCGCTCTCTCTGCCTCCTCGTTGATTCGTGCCTCTACCTTCTTGATGTACACAGAGGCACTGTTTTCAGCAAGAAACTTCTGACTCTCAGACTGAAAAATCACAAAAAAACTGTATTATCCATCAGATGTCTTATAAAGTCAGTGTTCTCACTAAGTTTCCATCAGATGTCTTATAAAGTAAGTGTTCTCCCTAAGTTTCCATCAGATGACTTACAAAGTAAGTGTTCTCACTAAGTTTCCATCAGATGACTTAAAATGTAAGTGTTCTCAATAAGTTTCCATCAGATGTGTTATACAGTAAGTGTCCTCACTAAGTTTCCATCAGATGTGTTATACAGTAAGTGTCCTCACTAAGTTTCCATCAGATGTGTTATACAGTAAGTGTTCTCAATAAGTTTCCATCAGATGTGTTATACAGTAAGTGTCCTCACTAAGTTTCCATTAGATGTGTTATACAGTAAGTGTTCTCAATAAGTTTCCATCAGATGTGTTATACAGTAAGTATCCTCACTAAGTTTTGCATTAATTGGTTGACTTTAAAAGGATAGCACCTTGAATTGCTTAATTAGTACATGCTATGATGTTGACATATATAAAATTCTGAAAAAATAGCCAGTTCAAAGTTGGAGAATAACAGGCTGCTTTGACTGGCAAACGGCTTTTAATGAGAACACAGACAATTAATAACCTTTTTTTGTGTTTCAATGATCGCTTACCACATAAAAACAATCTCCATACCCATATAGCTGTCATTAACATATATATACAAGACAGCCTATATAGTTTATTTAATTATAAAAGTTTAAATTGAGGGTAAAAAATCAGAAGAATTTGGAAAGAATGGTGTACCCTGTAAAACTCAGCAGACTGTTCCAGGAAAGGTCGTTCAAAATCTTCCTCGTAGACTGTACGCGAGTCTATACCAAGGACCATCAACATCTGACATGCATTCTTCACAGCACCCCTGCAAAAACAACATCTTGTACTTATCATACTAGCTAACTAAATTATAGAAAGACCTTATCAATATATCTATATAATACATTTGTCTACCAAAATTGACCTAAAACTTCTCAAGTCTAATTTGTAGATTTTTTTAAAACTGTTTTTGCAGAACTGGAGGAAAAATTACTATTAGGAAACCAAATGCATTCATAAACATTTATATATTCATTTGAATATGAATATTTTTTTACATATCATCATAAAAATAAAATGCTTAAAGGCCCAATATACGTAACTTTCGCCATAACTGGAAGCGAAAATCAAGCCTAATAACTCATTATATTTATAGATTTAGTTAAGATTAACTGATATCAGTAATATTCAAGATGAATTCTTTCACGGTTACCGGTACAGCAGCAGTTGAAACACGCTATTTGTAAACACGCTTTCATTTCGAACCGTCTTCCACCTTCGGTTTGTTGTTGAAGTGGGCCCCACCTGAATTATCTTTGGATTTTTTTGTCAATAGTTTCTTGTTAGTTACCGCTCAGGTTTACTTCGTTTTAGGCTTATTTTTGCATGGTTATCAACTGGATTTTTTTTCAGAATTTTTCAGAATTACGAAAATTTCCCTGAAGTTACGTATATAGGGCCTTTAAAACATGCACTTCATTCCAGATTTTAAGAGTATCTACAATGTTCAGTGTTCTCTCGTAGTCAATTTTAGCAAATATTTCTTATAATGCTCTTCTATATAAATTATAATCTCACATATACTGACAGCAGAAGAAACCTCTGAAATCTGATTTATTGTGATATGCACACACCTGTCTACCACCTCTCCCCTTCTCTCCTTGGCGACCATTTCAAGAAGTGTCATTTTTAGATGATCTCGAATAGTTGGGTGACGCACAACATGGTCTCTGTAGATCATCAGCCCCAGGTTGTACACATTGTCTACGTTGTTTTGCTGGACATAAACTCGGTCCTGAAAGTTTCACAAGGTAGTTCATGTTACAAATATGAGATCAATATGGCTTCGTATATGTTTACTCCTTTTTACAGGCACTTTTCTCTTTAAGAGATCTGGTTGTCTTCAGATATACAGATAGATATATACACATTCCATATTCATTTGGTAACTGTCAGTAACATACATGTTATAGGTATTAAAGACTATTCACTTAAAATCTTCCACAATTTTAAACTGTTTTAATTTTACATGCTTTCCATGGCAATATGAATTCATTAGTCTTATATATGCTATGCGCTGGCAGTAACAATTTGTTAACAGGAAAAGAGGTTCTCTACACTGCTAATTTCAGAGCATAGATATATTAATAGATATATTAACAGTTTATGTATTCCACACAACAGATTTTAACATAATAGAAGGGTAAAATAACACATTACCAAGAAGCCCGGCTAGCTTACCATGTACATAAGAATGTCCCTGATCATCACCATGGATGTCTGGTGGTCATTCCATGCACTGTTCAGGATCTGGAGGAAATTGTTGTTTAAAGCAGACAGGACGTCTTCTCGTACCTACAAAACCAAACATTTCAAACATGTTAAAACTCTTGTAGGTTACAAAACAAACATACCAATCCTGTAAAAACACTCATAAGGTACCTATAAAACAAAACGTTCCAAACCTATAACAACCCTCGTACCTACGAAACCAATTTTCCAAACCTGTAACAACACTCGTACCTGTAAAACCAATATTCCAAACCTGTAACAATACTCGTATCTATAAAACCAGCATTCAAAACCTGTAACATCAGCTAAATTCGCTCAATCAAGAAGCTTTTTTACATGTGATACATGAAACAGTTATATAATATATACTGCAATTATGGACCTTACAACTAAATTGTATCACCATTTAAAAGCAACTGAAAGAAGAATAAATCCTAATATATTGTCTATATATTATTCTTAAAAAATAAATAAAATTTTATTGAAGGATGAACGTCTTTTCAGACTATCAGTTAACCATATATGTTGTTGCACATTCAAACTATAAAGTATATTGCACAACAATGATTAAAGTTTCAACTTCAGATTAGATTTATACCTTTGTGACCAAGTGATCATGCACAACTTCCTTCAATCCTGTGTAAAGTTTTTCGCCATGCTTGTGCAACACCATTGTATAGGCGTTTCGGTAGAGTTCTTCAAAACTTAGTCCACTGTTGTTTTTCTTCTGAATTTCTTGAATGGCATTTTTCAGAAGAGCCCATATGTTGTTGACATATTTCTCATCCATTGTCATCTGCACAGCAATGATAAAGATTTGAACTGTGACAGTTCTTAGTTACATGATATAACATACGTATTTAAATGTCGATTACTTTTACAATATATGCGCAATGAAATATCATACATAAATGCAAATAAAGCAAATTATCGGGTACATGGATGGTCCATGCCAAAAAAAAATAAAGGAAATGTTTACAAATCAACTGAGCGGAAAGGATTTTAGAAGTTTCTATACGATGACTTGGGATGGAAACATATAAATATAAAGTCTAAACTTGATCAGGACACGAACGTGTATTTCAGTACTTACTGGAAATGCTCTGATCCGCATTTTTGTGTCCTTTCGGGGCTGAGTTCGTATTCCACTCATTTTGGATGGTAGCCCGATAAATGGAGGTTCAAAGCAAATGAAACGACAATAATTATATTCGCTATTTCTCAAATTTGTCCTCCAAAATACAAGTCAAAGTGAATATTTATAACCAAGTCAATTCATATTGAGTTCTCTTAAATGCATTTTTCTTCATCTTGGTCCAAATTACGCGGAAAGGGAAGGAAAATATATCTTGACCGTGCAGATTTGTCTCTTTTCAGTGTCAAGATTGACCGAATTACACTAATATCCCAAAGTGCGTTCGCGTCCAAAAATAGTTCTAAAGAATGGTCATTGAAATTAACATTAGACAAAATATCTTCATTATGATTATTCCGTGATCCAATAACCTGATATTGTTGCTTTATCCAAAGCAATCGATATGTGAATATACATCCATAGTTCAGAATGATATAACGAAGAAATAAAGCGGATTGATATATCGGTTCAATAAGGTCAGTTTTACATAGATCCATACATCCCATAATATAATCTGTTGTGACGTCATTTCCGTTCATGTTGTCATGCTATATATAGATATCAAAACTTCTATTTTTAGATTGTTATATTAGTGTATATATATATATATATAAATGATTTGTTTTGCCTTGGTCGGTCTAATACATGTGGCTCTATAGACATCATCTCAGGTGATAAATTCAATAAATTGTTTATTAAATATTGATCGATTATGGATTGTTAATATCTAAACAAGTTATTAACAAACTTAGTTAATATTTAATGTAGTAAAATTATATATAGGAAGGCATGCATACTGATAGCAGTTTGATTGGTCTCGGGTAAAGAACAAAACTTGAACATTCGATAGGCTGACAACATCCTCGACATCCAGGGGTTACGAATGTCGGTCACCTTCGCTCTCTACACCCCTGGAATAGGTCATGGCAAAACTGAAGGCTCCACGTTCGCCGACTTGTTGATGAGTCAAGAAAATTGGTTCGACCCTAAGTTGATGTACATCGAATTTAAGAATCTCGTAGTCACATGACGGTAAAAATTGACAGGCTTTGAAGTCGATTAATTATATTGCGGCTCATTTGTAATATTCAAAGGACATGCATGCAGTTTAGCAGTTATATACGTATATATATATATACATGAGCGTGCCTATAATGACATATTCCAGGGATGTAGAGAGCGTAGGTAATCGTAACCCCTGGATATCGGGGATATATAATATTACACTACAAAAATCAGCGAATACCAAAGCGTCAATAAAACCATAAGAAAAACTTCAAATCGATCAAACCAGTGGCAAAATTTGAACAAAGAAAAAAGACCATTAAAAAGTACAAAATAATTCTAAATAAGTATAGGATCAGGTGTTCCGGAAGATACGCGGAGACCATTGAAAAGGTACAAGAGAGTTCTAAGTAAGACTAGATGTTTCGGAAGAGTCATCCTCGATATCCAGGGGTACCGATAGGACATCCGTAAGTACCGAAACGCCAGGATACCGAATCGGCTACCGAAACGCCCGGGTTTCGAAACGGCATCCGTAAGTAACGTTTCGCACGGGCACCTAAACGACATCCGTAAGTGCGGAAACGCCCGGGTACCGAAACGCCCGCGTACCGAAACGGCATCCGTAAGTACCGAAACGCCCGGGTACCGAAACGACATCCGTAAGTGCCGAAACGCCCCGGTACCGAAACGGCATCCGTAAGAACCGAAACGCCCGGGTACCGAAACGGCATCCGTAAGTACCGAAACGCCCGGGTACCGAAACGGCATCCGTAAGAACCGAAACGTCCGGATACCGAAACGCCCCGGTACCGAATCTATTCTGTGCCGAAGCGACTAGAATTCGTAATAAAGGGTCATTACTACGGCTCCTGTAGTACACAGTTGCTTGCGTTGCTGTCAGTATATAAAACAAAAGTTTATATATATGGAGCCGCGGCCCATTACAGAATGTAATGGAAGTATTCCAACGTTATTTCTCAAATACTTGTAAACAATGCACATAACTTACTAAAAAAAAATGTTTATTTATATGGAGCCGCGGCCCATTACAGAATGGGAGGCTCATTTCACACATGTATATTTATTATTTACTGACAGAAACACAAGCAACTGTGTGTAGTATATGTGTCGGTCTCTCCTCCCCTCCCATAGTAGGGGATACAGATAACATCAAAGACTGACCTCAACTTTGTAGACTATTTAATTTAGCCACCAATTCACACCACCATAGCACAGTGTTAATGACTATATAGCTGACCACACCACTGTATGGGGCAGGTACCACGAACTGATCTGTAGATTTCGGTGTACGGCGTTGATCAGCAGTAATTGACACATATGATGTAAAAGTTATTTTGTAAGTAATCAGTTTTGACTAAAAAAAGGTGAAAACATAAAAAAAGTCGGATACCCCCTATCTGTATCCTTAATTGGAATATAACAATTTAATTAGTCTGTGATACAACCAGTTGCTGTCAGCGATTCGCCTATGCTTTTAAATTAAATACAGTATATTGAACATATTTTATTGAAAAATGGTAAACTAATCAAAACAAATTACTTTACAAACAAAGGAGATGGTGCGACATATTAACCCTTTTCATAACTGATTCAGGAATTGCATTATCATGATCCCCTGATTTGTCAGTTGAACTTTTAATTAACCCGAGATGTCTATGTCGGTACTTAAAGTTAAGATTTTTTTCCGTCAAAAGCAATGTCAAGGACTTCGTCGATTTTGTCAGCATTAAATAATTAAAAAGATAATTTCAACCTTTTCTGGATTAAAAGACATTTTTTCGGCCCATTTTCTCAAGGATTCGAGTCTAATCAGCGAAAAGACAGGAAAAAGGTGAAGATAAGTGGGAGGTATCGCCAGCGAAAAGACAGGAAAAAGGTGAAGATGAGTGGGAGGTATCGCCAGCGAAAAGACAGGAAATAATGAAGATAAGAGGGAGGTATCACCATGAAGATAAGAGGGAGGTATCAACAGCGAAAAGACAGGAAATGATGAAGATAAGAGGGAGGTATCAACAGCGAAAAGACAGGAAATGATGAAGATAAGTGGGAGGTATCAACAGTGAAAAGACAGGAAATGATGAAGATAAGTGGGAGGTATCAACAGCGAAAAGACAGGAAATGATGAAGATAAGAGGGAGGTATCAACAGCGAAAAGACAGGAAATGATGAAGATAAGAGGGAGGTATCAACAGCGAAAAGACAGGAAATGATGAAGATAAGAGGGAGGTATCACCAGAGAAAAGACGGGGTAAAGATGAAGATAAGAGAGAGGTATCGCCAGCGAAAAGACAGGAACAAGATGAAGATAAGAGGGAGGTATCAACAGCGAAAAGACAGGAACAAAATGAAGATAAGAGGGAGGTATCAACAGTGAAAAGACAGGAAAAAGATGAAGGTAAGACGGAGGTATCAACAGCGAAAAGACAGGAAATGATGAAGATAAGAGGGAGGTATCAACAGCGAAAAGACAGGAAATGATGAAGATAAGAGGGAGGTATCAACAGCGAAAAGACAGGAAATGATGAAGATAAGAGGGAGGTATCAACAGCGAAAAGACAGGAAATGATGAAGATAAGTGGGAGGTATCAACAGCGAAAAGACAGGAAATGATGAAGATAAGTGGGAGGTATCAACAGCGAAAAGACAGGAAATGATGAAGATAAGAGGGAGGTATCAACAGCGAAAAGACAGGAAATGATGAAGATAAGAGGGAGGTATCAACAGCGAAAAGACAGGAAATGATGAAGATAAGAGGGAGGTATCAACAGCGAAAAGACAGGAAATGATGAAGATAAGTGGGAGGTATCAACAGTGAAAAGACAGGAAATGATGAAGATAAGTGGGAGGTATCAACAGCGAAAAGACAGGAAATGATGAAGATAAGAGGGAGGTATCAACAGCGAAAAGACAGGAAATGATGAAGATAAGAGGGAGGTATCAACAGCGAAAAGACAGGAAATGATGAAGATAAGAGGGAGGTATCAACAGCGAAAAGACAGGAAATGATGAAGATAAGTGGGAGGTATCAACAGCGAAAAGACAGGAAATGATGAAGATAAGAGGGAGGTATCAACAGCGAAAAGACAGGAAATGATGAAGATAAGTGGGAGGTATCAACAGCGAAAAGACAGGAAATGATGAAGATAAGAGGGAGGTATCAACAGCGAAAAGACAGGAAATGATGAAGATAAGAGGGAGGTATCAACAGCGAAAAGACGGGGTAAAGATGAAGCTAAGAGGGAGGTATCACCATGAAGATAAGAGGGAGGTATCACCATGAAGATAAGAGGGAGGTATCAACAGCGAAAAGACAGGAAATGATGAAGATAAGAGGGAGGTATCACCAGTGAAAAGACGGGGTAAAGATGAAGATAAGAGGGAGGTATCGCCAGCGAAAAGACAGGAACAAGATGAAGATAAGAGGGAGGTATCAACAGCGAAAAGACAGGAAATGATGAAGATAAGAGGGAGGTATCACCAGTGAAAAGACGGGGTAAAGATGAAGATAAGAGAGAGGTATCGCCAGCGAAAAGACAGAAACAAGATGAAGATAAGAGGGAGGTATCACCAGCGAAAAGACGGGGTAAAAATGAAGATAAGAGAGAGGTATCGCCAGCGAAAAGACAGGAACAAGATGAAGATAAGAGAGAGGTATCACCAGCAAAAAGACAGGAAATGATGAAGATAAAAGTGAGTTATCACCAGCGAAAAGACAGGAAAAGATGAAGTTAAGAGGGAGGTATCAACATGAAGATAAGAGGGAGGTATCACCATGAAGATAAGAGGGAGGTATCGCCAGCGAAAAGACAGGAACAAGATGAAGATAAGAGAGAGGTATCACCAGCAAAAAGACAGGAACAAGATGAAGATAAGAGAGAGGTATCACCAGCAAAAAGACAGCGCCAGTATAAGAGAACAACATACAACCGCAACACAACTCGTGGTGTGAAACTTTATAACGGGAAAAGAACAAACATAGGTACATACTAATAGCCGGAACAACAAAGGGTACATACTAATAGCCGGAGTACGGCCGGACTAACTCCGGTCTATACATCTACTGGCGCTACCACTTTTTTCCATTGAAAAAGAACAGCTGTACATACTAATATGACACCGTCATAGGGTAGACTGCCCTCAGGTGGAGAAAGGGATTATTCTGCCCTTGTACATACACACGCATATCTTGCATATGACGAAAATGAATATTGATACTGTACTGTGATTGTTATAAAACTTCAATAAACACTAAACGAGTCAGATGTCATGAGAGCACCATGACTGGGTAATATACGCATATATTTAAGTAACATAGTCATCCATCCATTTTGGGGGTGCCCGTGGTCGTTGTGGTCTGGTAGGGTGTACTGGGGGTTCACTAGATTTGTCTGTCTGCATAACGGTAGGTAAGTCTGAAATAATGGACGGTATGTCAGGAGGTTGTTCAGGTTGTGGCAGTTCATTGATCATGGAATCACCGTTGGGAGGAAGCTGATGAGGATGGTATTCTTGAGAGGTCTCTGTATCATCCTCCCCTGACGATCCATCTCCGTTCTCGGAGAAATTTTCTCTATGATCAAGTTGTAGCGTCGTTGGAGGTACTTTGAGGAGGTCGGAGTCCTTTACACGGTATGATGTACGTCGTAGCTGAGAACCAGCAAATTTGCAAATGTTACGCCAATGGCCATCATTGGAGACGACTAAATACCGGTCCCGCGCACTGGATTTGTTACGGTCACTGTGAAGGTATACAAGATCACCTACTGAACTATGAGCAGATGTGGGTGAACGGTTGGATGGTGCTTTGGACTTTTCACTATGTGGGTGATTCGCGATTTTCAGATCGTGTTGGCACATGATAAGATTGTGATCATCGAACTTTAATTGCTGATGCGAGAACTGATCACGCTGTGTCCACATTTCACGAGCGGATAACCCTCTATTCCTTATACGAGTATTCATGCGAGCAGTGGCTAAAGAGAGCAATAGTGGGGTTACAGCTCTGCAAGTAGGGTCCTGATGAAGGATTTCGTTCTCGAGCTCCTGAATAGCTCTTTCTGCTACTGGGTTTTTGTTAGGATTTTTACTGCGACCGATTTCGACATGTAGCCGATGGCGGGTTAGACACTCGTCGTTCACAAGTGATGCGAACCCAGGAGCACCATCTGTTCGTATTACAGCATACGGTCCATCAAGAGGGTGCAGTCCCAAGCATAGTTGAACTAAGCCGTCTCGTACAGATTCTTTTCGTTCGTCATCTAACATTGAAGTCACTGTATATGATGTAACACACTCGCGAACTACGAGGATGAGTTGCCGCTCACGTTTAAGTATATCAGCGGCGAATAAGAATCCAACTTTATCAGGGGGCTCACTTGAGCTCTGCTCCTGTACACAGTGTTGGACGGTTTGAAGAGATGCGCACTGATGACAGCCCTTGGTGATACTCTCAACTGCTTTGTCCATATCAAGAGCATGAAAATAGCGATGGACCACTGTTTTGAGTTGGTGATTTGATGGGTGGTCCAACTTGACATGAAGAGAAGTCAGTAAGCCTTCCAAGACATTGCGGGGGACGATGATGCATTCACGCCGAGGTTGGAATGGGATGTCCTTCTTGACAACCAACAAGCCATCATTTGCGACGGAAGCGACCTGCAGGTACCGTTTAACGTCCTTGATGTTGGTGAGTTTTTTGGATGGGCGTGTTCCCTGTTTTAAGTGCGCATGTGTGCGTCTTAGGTCTGGGCATTCTCCCTGGATTGTGGTCCACGCCGGTCTACTGGTGAATGGGAGTTTGACAGACCCATTTAACACATCCTGAGTGGTTACGTGCCTCACAACACAGCCTTCCGTGAGCTGCACGAAGGCACAAATTTGGCAGGTCGGGTCTTCGCACTCTGGAGCATTGCGACTTGAGAAGTCGGATGGAAGGATAGCTGCTCCAGCTACATGTCGAATTGATACATGGTACCGGCTAGCTGTTGACAGAAACGTAGACACGCGTGGGCTGGCAGAAAATTCGCCCCTGCACAGCTTCTCGTGTGCTTGTACACATGGTTTGCTGTCGGTAAGTATGCATGTCCTGGTTGTCGACTGGATAATGTAGGGGCTAAAGTGCTTGACAGCAGCAGCAATTGACAGTGCCTCGATTTCACAGGGAATCCATGTGTTTTGATTCTTGCGTAGTTTGGCACTGAAGAATCCAGCAAGTAGGACTTTATTCTTGCGGCTTGTGTACAGAGTAGCGCCCAGGCCTTTGCTTTTTAGGGCACCATCTGTAACTATCCACAGCTGGTCTGTTGACCGCGGAAGTGTTATGGCCTGATGAGATGATAGTGCTGTTTGAGCTTTTCGGAACGACGCCAGAAGGTCATCAGACCAGGTAATGGAATCCTTCGATTCCCGACCGGCAGTCATGTCATCGAATGGAGAGAGTAGCCTCGAACAATCTTTGATGACACGTCCTAGTACTTTGTACGCGCCTATGAATGATCTTAATGATGACACAGTGGCTGGGGGTTGGCACGAGGCGAGGGAAGCGATGCGATGCGCGCAGGCTTGAATTGTTCCTTGACGCCATTTCCATCCGAGAATAGTTGTCTCCTTGGGAGCGATAACCGTCTTAGATGAAGACAAGTGTAGACCGGACTTGTTAACTGCTTCAAGTAGCTGTGAAAAGTTGGACAGGAGTTCTTCGCTAGTGCTGCCACCGCAATAGAGGTCATCAGCTACTTTGGCAACAGTACCTTCTTGGACAAGGTGTCCCAACACGCGGCATGTCAGCTCTTCTAAGGCAGTCTCGGAGCCGGGCATTCCCATCGCTGATCGTACATAGACTCGGACACCACGATATGGTGTGACCACGCCACAATACTTTTGGGAGTCCTTTGATAGGGGGATTTGATAGAATGATTTGGTGAGGTCGGTGATGGCAATATAATTCCACTGAGCTATCTGTCTCAGGGTAGAGTCCACATCAGGCATGAGAGATGGTTGGGGTTTGGTATACCTACCCACATCGGCAAAGGCTGTTACTAAGCGGAAGCCACCACTCTGTTTCTTTATGAGGAAGGATGGGTTAACATACTCTACGTCAACACCAATATCTTCTGGACGACGGAACACACCTATGCTCTCAAGCTCGTCAAACTTTTCTTGAAGCTGGTTGAGTTGATTTTTGGCGTATTGTGGCATTCTACCCTTGCGCTGTGGTGGTTGTACGGGACCCATGTTAACCCTTGCTTTGAGTGGTCCAACGGCACCATTGTATCCTGAAAATGTCGGATTGAAGACATTATCGTATTTATGCAATATGTCCTTGAACTGTGAGCTGACCTCCTCTGACAAGATGTTGTCTGGATCAAGGCGGACATTGTCGGAGTACTTGGTGTGACTCTTAGTAGTAATAGGCTGATGTCGTTCGACCGGCGTGTAGTCTTCAGATTTGGGCCCTGTACTATCGGGTGAGAAGGTTGACCGGACCTTGCAAAAGTGAAAGTTCCTTTTGATAGTTTGAGGCTCAGTAGTCAGATTGGGAATCCTTATGTTTCCAGATACGCTCGACACTAGCGAAGGCGGAGGCCAGGAACATCCAGCCATCTCATTTGGTTGGTGTGACTCAATAGAAAATATGTCGTCAGCAGGTGCAATATCTGTCGGTAGTTTGACTTCAATGAATTCGCCAGGCCATATGGTAGTGGTTTCAGAGACTGGGGCTCTAAGAACATGTGCTCTACGCACCACAGGTTTGTCATTGTCCTGCGAAAGCGGGCCATATTTATAAATATCTTTTCCCGCTATACTGATTTCATGTCGGGCAGGACGAATTGAAATGTCGTTTTTCTCCATGAACGGGATTCCTGCTAACACGTCCGTGTCCAGGTTGTCAACTACGAGTCCTTCGAAGTAGAGAGTGTGGCCATTATGGTGGAAAGATATTCTAGTCTCACCAGTAACATGTAAAGGGGAAAGGCCGTCAGCTTGGTGAGCAGATTGCGATGTGTTTTTGATTGGTGCACTCAAACTGGCCGCAACGGAAGAACGAATCATATTGCCTGTTGCACCGCTGTCAATTGTAAGGCGTACAGTGTGGTGATGATAAAAGGTGTCTATATATGGAGATTGGCGAATTTGCACCCTGTTGATTGTAGAAGTATCTGCGTCATGGTTATCGGATGTTTCATTCTCTTCATCATCGGACATGTCATCTGAGCCTGTGATGATGCGGGCCTTGGCAAGGTACTTCCGGTCGTGTGAGGGGAGGAAGGTACACTTACTTAGGAAGTGATAGTCAGGGCGACCAGCTTCCTTACATAAGGGACACACTTTGGAGTTAGATGTTCGCTGAGGTAGAGAGCGATTGGGCTTCATGGGGAAGCGAGGGTTTGATATAGCAGCTCTCATGGCTTTCGCGTCTTCGCTAGTTCTAATCTCATCTAATAATGAGTCCAATGCCTGTGATATCTCTGGTTTGATTGAAGCGAGTGATCTCGTACGGAGTTCGGTACCATAGCGTTGCTTGACTAGTCTGGGTAACTCGGTATTTATCAAACGAAGCCACGTCAGCACCGCCATATTTTCCAATGTGGGAGTAAGTTCTTCGTCTTCTTGTAATTCCGCACCATGGTGGGTGATCCCCATATCTCTCCGGAGTAAATTATCCTCAATAAAGGCCATTATTCTTTGGAACAGGTCTTCAGGTCTTTCATTTGGTTGGAGTTTTATTGCAGAAAAGTCGATGAAATGTGCTCCAGTTGATTGGAAACCAAAATGTAGTCTGATAGTTTGCCAAATTTTTTCTAATGACGTTGAGTTCTTAACTATTGTACTACGGGAAATAATAGGGCAATAGTTTGCGATCTGACCTAGCATAAGATCCAACATGTTGACTTTCTGTTCTCGCGTTCGCCTACGGGCCTCGGGGACCCCTTCCCCGTCATTTGTGAAACCCCTGTGGGGCGTGTCTCTAGATTTTTTTTGCCATTGTATTCCATCAACAAGAAATGGGGCGAAGTGTGGATCTAGCGAGAGAGTGTAAATAAGGTTTTGTTTCCAATTTTCAAATGAGTTTACAGTCTCCACCTTGCTTAAACACCATTGTTTTGGTGCCCTGTGAGTATTCGCCATTTTCGTCTGGCCGCTAACACATCCACGCTTGTGACCTGGGTAATAGTTAATTACGCTGCGATTGTCTTAGAAAATGAGTTACACCTACACTGTTTTTTCCATCTGTTTGTCGATAGAGAACGTAGGATCGAATCCCACCGCTGCCACCACGCCAGTATAAGAGAACAACATACAACCGCAACACAACTCGTGGTGTGAAACTTTATAACGGGAAAAGAACAAACATAGGTACATACTAATAGCCGGAACAACAAAGGGTACATACTAATAGCCGGAGTACGGCCGGACTAACTCCGGTCTATACATCTACTGGCGCAGGAAATGATGAAGATAAAAGTGAGTTATCACCAGCGAAAAGACAGGAAAAGATGAAGTTAAGAGGGAGGTATCAACATGAAGATAAGAGGGAGGTATCACCATGAAGATAAGAGTGAGTTATCACCAGCGAAAAGACAGAAAAAGATGAAGATAAGAGGGAGGTATCACCATGAAGATAAGTGGGAGGTATCAACAGCGAAAACACAGGAAATAATGAAGATAAGAGGGAGGTATCAACAGCGAAAAGACAGGAAATGATGAAGATAAGAGGGAGGTATCAACAGCGAAAAGACGGGGTAAAGATGAAGCTCAGAGGGAAAAGACAGGAAAAAGATAAAAATGCCCCTCATTAGTCATAAAAGCTTTATGACCATTGAGTGGGCATTTTTATCGAAAATTGACCTAAACCCCTCAAAAGTGTAAAATTACCCTAAACACCCTAGTTTAGGTCCAAAACTAACTGTTACAAATTCTCATGTCCCTGTGTTTAACGCCACTATAGACACAGAAAAAATATATCCGTGTTACAACCGGCGCTACAGAATAGGGTGATATACATCAAAAGAATCTCACGGTAACATAACGGTAAAATTTGACAGGCTTTTAAAGTCGGTTGTCGCTCCTTTATATTTCAGCCTAGCTATTGATGAAGTTTTTTCCCCCGAGACCAATCAAACTGCTACCAATACCGCTTTAGTTTTGCTATAGCATACCCCCAGGACACAAGATACACTATTTGCTTATTTAACGTCGTATATATAACGATAAACAAGCAAACATTAGCGCTGTAGCGGTATGATTACGATACACATACAGTATGTAATAACAAATAAACAATTAGAAGAAGAAAAAGAAGAAGAAGACGACGACGAAGAAGAAGAATTACACATAGCAAAAAAAATGAAAAATAAAATAAAAAATGGGCAGCATCAAATTAGGAACTTATATACATGCAAGCTATGTTGTTGTCGTATGCAAGTAAAAATTGAAAAATTTAAAATTTAAAAAGTAAAAGTAAGTAGAAATTAAAACTTAATGGTGTAACGAGCATTCATAACTTCTTTCAATGTATGCTTAGCATCAAGTTTTCAGTTAACTCCGCCCAGGGACGTATATATATATATACACACGTCCCTGCTCCGCCTATTTACTTAAATTTGGAAATCGTAAACTTAATATTTTGCATATCAAACTCAGACATCGTTGAAGTTCCCTAAATTATGATCTCTTTAGAGTTAACCTTGTCGAGAGTGCAGCTTGTAATTGTGGTCATCCTTTTGAGAATGTATTTCATTTTTTGGGGAATGTCACAATTTTGCAAATGAAAGACGTATTTTGTTTCAAAATTTAAATGATTTGGATGTTACAATAAGTTTAGAAATAATTTAGTTTGGCAATTTTCCGTGGACTTTAACAAAAATATTTTTTGAAATGTGCACAGTTTTATCAAATCCAGCAAGAGATTCTAAGATCAATTAATATTGTGATTTCAATTATGTACTTTTGTAAACTAATTATTGTAACGCCATGTAAAATGTATATTGGGAGAAGGAGTTGGTAAGTTGTAATAACTTGTGCCTAATCCCCTGTCAACTTTTGGCAATAAATATGTTGTAAAAAAGGGCATTCATGAGCGTAATACTTGGATGTCGAAGATGACTCCTGGTATGTCATTTAAAAGTTAAATCCTTTTTTTCCTTGTTTGAATAGTTTTATGTAATGCAACTTACAATTTCAAAATATAAGATAAACGTGCAAAACAAATACGAGAATAAAGTCCTTTACAAACGTGATGACTTGAAATATTAAATGGGACCAATAAATCAATGATGAAATTAATTAGACGCCCATAATAACTAGTGTACGCGATGACAGATCATGACAACCAAACACGTGGTTTCTGTAGTTTTGTAAACAAATCAGAGTAGCCTCCCTTCGTCACGAGAGTGTACACGAGAGCCACCGCCATTTTGGGAGAGAAAGACAAAACAGAAGTTGTCAGTGTCAAATAAGTGCTGTTTTCTCGCACATTTGGGCCATTTTGTGGCCTAAAGCGTAATGCATGCCTCTCTCAAATGCCAATAAACCAGATCTGCAAGAACAGCAGAAGTTTGACGAGGAACTGAACTGCAGGAAAAGAAAATCAAGGGAAAATCTTTCTCCTCCAAATCACAAAAGGGTTCGTCAAAACTCGGATGAAACACCGATGACAGAATCTCAAAAGCGAGCTAATTTCTCTGCGTTATCGAGTCCCAGCAATGGGTTAAACAGACATGCTTCGCCACTGGCAAACAGCAAGCCAGGGGCAGCAAAGAAACTTGTGATAAAGAATTTCAAAGGTAAGTCTTGTGCAAAGCTAAAAAATATGGTTGATTATATTCCTATTTTCAGTGCAACAGGTTGGACTATCATTATGTTGAAAGTATGACATCATTTTTGTTCCATTTAAATTCCTTGAGCCTTTATTTTACGGTAATTCTCCATTTAGTAATTAAATCGCTCCACCAACAATATCTGTCTATATGAAGGATTCACATGAGAGTTTGTTCCAAGTTAATCCAGTGCATATTAATACCAAATGACATTCACCTTTTCAAACACAATACATTCATAAAATTGTTTACAGTAGGCTATTGACATTTCAGATAGTGGAAACCGATGTTGTTCAAAGAATGAATAGTAGTCGGTAGCCTAGATGTTTTTTCGTAGAAGTTTCTATTTTATGAAATATAATTTGGGTTCATTAAATTAAATTCAGTGTATTTCATCAGTTCATCCATGTTAAATCAGCATTATGAAATAGAGACATTCACTTCATCAAGATATCCACAGAAATTCTAAAAATGAAAAAACATAATGATTAGCTAGTGTTACCAGGAAGAATAATCTGATAAAAATAAAATTGTCACACAAACAGGAAACAATATTCACATGTTTAAAACCAGATTATGCTAATTGTTAAAATTATAGATTATTACAGTTGAGTGTAAGCTAACCTTTACACCCTAGTGAGTGCACTACGTTTAAACTAGTAGTGCACTACATTTAAACTACAGGTAAACTAGTAGTGCACTACGTCCAGCCAGGTGTGACCACAAAAACCCCTACAGGTAATGGGAGGGTCCATACCTACCTGTGTCCTTACCTGTACAGATGTAATATGATTTACCTGTACTTTTATGTTATAGTATTGAAGTCATTAGTTTGTCAGTACTTCAACCTCATATAAGTACAAGAATGAACAATTCTGAGTTTATACCAGAAGATATTTATCATAATAACTTAAATAAATTAATTCACTGCATGTCAAAATTTTAAATAAAATAATAATTTAAATATACTAACTTATAATTCTTTTTAAAGAGGTAACAATTATTCTTTTCTATTTGAATATTTGCATTCTACAATTAAATTGAAAGGTATGTGTTCAAATAAAAAATGGTACAACACATGTTTTATGTTGAAATTCTTAAGTTAATCCTACTAAAAATATATACAGAAAATAAAGTAAACAACAGATTGTAATATAAAAAATAGATATTAGAAGAACATATTTTGTACTTAGTATAGTTGTTTCAATAACAAATTACTTTACTATTTGACATTAAGAAGCTAGCTGTGCAATATCAGAGACGTACAAGGTTTTATAAGTCTCTGGCAGTACTACCTACATGTACCAGTATTGGTATTCTGTTTCACTATACACTCAGGTACAATGCATACAAATGAAAGGTTATATAAACATCAAGTACTAATATAAGAAACGATTACTTTCACCAGAACATTTAAAGCCATTTCCTTCTTCATATCAAAATACCAACATACATCTACATGTAATCCAATTAACTGTAATCAATGTTATCATCATTAATCAATTAACAGGGTAGGGCCCTCAGGGCCTTTAATCAGTCTTGGTCAGTGATGGCTGTGGGGGAGAGGGAGGTGAGAAATTCACACCTGGCTAACTACAGACAGCCTAGGGGTGTCCCCTATCTTGACCTCTGTGCCTGAGGATGTGGCCCAGGCAGGTCAGGTACATGTATGTTATTATGCCTGGAGGGTAAAGGATTCTACCTGAAGATCTATATTTGTCCCTTTTAGTTAGATTTTATATAAGTCATTAGGTTGATTTAAAAGTACAATAAATGTGACTGGCGGCTCATTCCCCGAACACCAACTCTGGTAACTTGAAAGAAAGGTGTTTATATAGGAAATCCTTTGAAGTTTAAGTTATAGTCTGTTTCAACTAAGAATGTCAACTCATTTGATTTGTAGACATGATACTAACTCAGTAATGAAATTAATAGAATATTTTCATATAATACAGCTTTAAGTAATAGAAAATGATCATTAGAAAAATAGTAATTGAAATACATTATTTGCAAAATAAATCTCCTTAATCAAATTATTTAAAGCATATTGATACTAAAATTAAGTTTATATTCATACATGTTAGTCTAAGAGTAATACATATTTAATACAGCACCGAAAGATAATTATTAGACATCAGTATTCTTAAAAGAAAAGCATTAAATGAAGACAGATAACACTAAACTGATATCACATAAATTAAACACAATTAAATCTGTACACGTTTAACTACCATATTCTGTGATATAAATAAGGCATTTGACAGGGTTCGGCAAGTAAGTATTTTGTGTAAACTATACAAAAATGGTATAAAAAGAAAAAAATATATGGTTGGTTTAAAGCTAGATTATCTGAAAGAAAACCAAAGGGAAATTATTGATGGATACCAATCAAATACTTATATTGTATCTGCAGGAGTTCCTCAAGGATATGTTCTTTGGCTCTTTTTATTTCTATCCTTTAATTATTAATATAAAACAGCTGATGTAACTTCTTATATTAACTTATTTGCAGTTGATACTTCTCTATATGTTATTGCAGATAGTGATGATGACCCTAATACACCTGCTGATATACTCAATGATGATCTTTCATCAATCCGTGCTAATCAATGATATGACAAATTATTTTAATCAGACTAAAACAGTAGCATTAACTTTTACTCTAAACCTTCTAATCCTCATCTCCTTCTTTTCTTTAATGACCATACTATAATGCAGCATGACCGCCACAAACATATTGTTTCTATATATGATCTTTAAGGCTATGTTAATTTAGATGTTTTTGAATGGTGTAGTTGGTATGTCAGATGAAATAAATTCAACTATACTAATTATACTAGTTCATACATAAATATACATTTTATATAAAGCACTGACATATTCTGATGTACAAGTAATGCATTCATATTTTAGAGGAGTTCTGATAAAACATGATACTGCTAAATTCCTACTCCATCTACATCGAAATAAAATATTGGATATAAAGAACATTGGTCATCTTTGTTGGTAAAGACTTAAATAGGCTCAGTCTGATATGAAAGAAGGTATATGATTAATCAATATATGACAAAAATTTACACAGATCTGAAACTTTTATACATATCAATAAATATGATAATTTACACATATCTGAAATCAGGTGTAATATATGATTATTTTCCTAATCTGCACCTGTTTTATGCATTACCTATTTATTATTTATTTCCAAATATCATTAGTTAAGTATCTGATTAGTTACCAGAGGTTGATTTACCTGTGTAACTTACCTGTACAACATTTCTGCTATAGACTATAACTCACTATCATCACAACTGATCACCTAAGTAAACATGTTTTATTAAGCAGAGTTGGTGTTCGGGGAAGTCCCCTGACTGGCATAGGCTTAACTTTGTTCTAAGTTAGGTTAATATAACTGCATATTATTTATTTGTTGTATACTTAGTCTTACAATATAGAATTAATCAAAATGATTCCAATAAACAGATCTTGCTTTTTTAAAATCATTATTACATATATTCATAAACCTTCAAGTCATATTTAATACAACCTGTAATTGCCTTCAATATTTAGGCCTAAATATCGGAATATTTTAAAATACTTTTATACTGATAATTAGAATAAAATTAAGTATAATGAATGTTAGTATTTTATTATCAAACTATAATGAAGCGACTGAGCCAGAGAGTATATATTCTTAATTATTATTAATTTCAATGTTATTTTATGTACTATCAATTTATTATTGTATAATTAAATGTTTTGAATGAAACATAAAAATGGATTAAAGTTCTCAAAATATCCACTATTTAAAGAGAAATGTGTAAATATCTAGATATATTCGCAAAGATTTTTAATTTCAGATAAACTTGATAAACCCGAGTAAAAGTTAACATATGTATTATCATATTTATGATCCTGGTCATATCCAGTTTAGCCCTAAGTATTAATCAAATTGGTTTCAAATTTGACCAGTGATAGTCAGATGAGAAATTCACACCTCAGTTATGTCACTGACAGGCTTATGTCAGCAGGTGTTCCTAGACAAGGTTGGGACTGGTCAGGTAATTGCCTGAGGCCTGAGGGTCAAATCAAAACATCTGTCCCATACTGAACAATCTGATTAAATTTTAATTTATTGTTGTATTACTTTTTTTCAACTTCAAATTCGTATATTTATATTAACACTGTTGTATGTGGTGATATATATACATACAGATCTTAATATAGAAAAAAAATAAAAAATAAAGATTATCAAAACTCTATAGCGTGTTCATAAATATATAGATCGAGGCATGAATGTATTTTATAAAAATATATATCTAATTTAATTAAGTCATAAAAGAATATTTATTTGTTTTTTTTCGCAATTAGTTTTTACAATATTTAAAAATATACTTCTAAACAAATAATAACCAATAGATATTCCTTCAATTTTTCAATATACTTGATTGTAAATTAATAAAAATAATCATGTTAATAGCGTATATTAAAAGAAATATAAGACATCAAAACTGCTAGATAAATATTAATTTTCTATTTTATTTATATGATGTATGCAAGGAATTTTGGGGGAAAATTGTAAGAGTAATTATCATGATTTCACAATTTCTAGTTTTGAAATGAAAGAAAAAAGGTTGTTTGAGAAAAATAACTACATAAGATGCATATATATACATTAAAGTTATAAATATTAACTAATGATAAGGCCAGCTTCAAAGTACTAGCAGACGACAAAGGTGAGGTACGGGTAAAAATCACAGGTAGATGGATGGGACTGCCCATTTACCTGTAGGGGTATTTGACCTATATGGGGTTCAGGGTGTAGTGCACTACTAGTTTACCTGTAGTTTAAATGTAGTGCACTACTAGTTTAAACGTAGTGCACTAGGTGTAAAGGTTAGCTTACACTCAACTGTACTTAACAGTTCAAATCACATTTCAGATAAGCAGGTAGAGGATATGTATCTTAAAAGAAACCTAAAAGTGACTCAAGAGTCAAGAAGCTGTATTTAATGTCGCATACATGTAACATAATAACATTAGCACTGTAGTGCTATTCTTGCGACAAACATGTGTATCAAAAGTATTTTAACAAGATATCACAGTACATATATAATTATAACAACTAGATATACAATAGGCATACAGTACATCATAAGACTTTATAGGTAAACACCAGGAATTTGAGAGCAATGGGTCATTTTAGCCAATATCAAGAGGTATATAATTCTAGGTAAAATTAAAAGAAACAGAACATATTGGGGCCACTTTCAATATTAGGGGTCAGTGGCCACAACCGCTCCCCCCCCCCACCCGCACCTCCAGAACAATCCTTGCATTACACCACTAGAGATTGCAGACAAGTGGCTTAGTTTTTCAGTTTGCAGTTTCCTGTCATTAATGGGGAAGCTGATGGACGTGTTAGAGAAAGGAGAATGTTGTAGGGATCTAGATTGGTCCCTGTTATAGGGACCTGGATTGGTCCCTGTTGTAGGGACTTGGATTGGTCCCTGTTGTAGGTATCTAGATTGGTTCCTGTTGTTAGGAATCAAGATTGGTCCCTGTTGTAGGGACCTCGATTGGTCCCTGTTATTGGGACCTAGATTCGTCTCTGTTGTAGGGACCTAGATTCGTCCCTGTTGTAGGGACCTAGATTGGTCCCTGTTGTTAGGAATCTAGATTGGGTCCTGTTGTAGGGACCTAGATTGGTCCCTGTTATAGGGACCTATATTGGTCTGTGTTACAGTTATTGGGACCTTATATTTGGACCTGGATTGGCCCTAATGTAGGGACCTAGATTAGAGCCTGTTATAGGGACCTATATTGGTCACTGTTATAGGGACCTAGATTGGTCCCTTGTATAGGGACCTAGAGGCTAGATTGGTCCCTGTTATTGGTCCCTAATTTGTCCCTGTTTTTGGGACCTAGAGTGGTCCCTGTTAGGGACCTAGGTTGGTCCCTGAAAGAGCAATGTCCCCCTACATTCCCTTAAAAACAGTGATTGAAATGCAGATCCTAATTGTTGCTCCGTTACTTTCTGTCTACATATACATATGACCCGACAACTTTCCATAAGGGGTTATGTTCTGTGAACTTTTGCATTAGCCAATCAAATTACTGTTACAGGTTCAAGGAAGTGAATGTTTGTGGACAAAAAAAACTATCGTAATCCTGTTTGTGTGTTAAGTCATTTTGTCACAATGTTGCAGATGACATCAATTTTCTGTGATTATGAAGTACAGAGGATGCAAAGGTCATCAATTCATGACCTCTTATGGGATGTTATATAATCCTAATGTAATATGCAGAGTGAGAATAAGGATCTTCATTTTAATCAGGTTGTCAATTATCATTGTTGAAGACAAAACACTACTATTCAGAATTCACTTGAAGTTTTAAGTGTGGCTGATTTCATGTAAACAGGAAATTGTATTGTGTAGGTTTCATTGTAGAATAAGATAGCGTATCTTTAAGACAATAGTTTTCAAATATGTTCTTATTTATCTTTCAGAAAAACCGAAGTTGCCGGAAAATTTTCAGCAGCAAACATGGGAGAAGTTAAGAGATTCAGTGGAGGCCATTCATACCAGTCATTCTATCCAGTCAAGTCTGGAGGAATTGTACCAAGCCGTGGAAAACATGTGCTCCCACAAAATGTCTGCCAACCTGTACGACCAGCTCAAACAAGTTTGTGAAAACCATGTGAAGGCCAACATAAAGCAGTTTCTCGAATATCCTTTGTAAACCATTGTCTCAGCTACAAACTTGTACAGAACTTTGTAATCCACCATCAAAGTAACAAGCTTGTTGTACAAAACTTTGTAATCCACCATCAAAGTTACAAGCTTGTTGTACAGAACTTTGTAATCCACCATCAAAGTAACAAACTTGTTGTACAAAACTTTGTAATCCGCCATATAAGCTACACACTTATTGTACAAAACTTTGTAGACCACCATCAAAGTTACACTTTTTTTGTACACAACTTTGTAAACCATCATCTCAGCTACAAACTTCTACAGAACTTTGTAATCCACCATCAAAGTTACAAACTTGTTGTACAAAACTTTGTAAACCACCATCAAAGTTACAAACTTGTTGTACAAAACTTTGTAAACCACCATCAAAGTTACAAAGTTGTTATACAAAACTTTGTAAACCACCATCAAAGTTACAAACTTGTTGTACAGAACTTTGTAATCCACCATTAAAGCTACAAAGTTGTTGTACAAAACTTTCACGCTATTCATTTTTACACATTATATAAATATTATTGCTGTTTCTTGATGAATATTGTTGGGGTTATCAATGAAAATTGATGCAAAGTGGTTTTTGATGAATTAAATTATCTAGACCAATTGCTAATAGAAAATCAGTTTAGAGAAAAAAATAGCACCATCAACTTTTGGTGACTTATTAAGTTATTTTAACAAAATGAATAACTAGAGTTACATTAAATATGTAGTCAAGTGTTCTAAGTAAATAGTTTGAAACAGTAGAATATCCGAGATGGCAGACCTTTGTGAGGGGAAGTGGTGTGTGGGTGTGTGTGTGGGGGAGGGGGGAGGATTCATGATTATGCCCCCTTCATACTTTTGTTTTTTGGATTTTTTTCATTTGGTGTCGTGGCTTATTTGCTGTAAAATACAAGAAGTAAAAACAAAGCAATTTATATAATTTTGAATCCTTAATGCTTGGTACAGAGAATATAGGGTATGAACAGTTTCTGAAGATGATGGATGGTTGTTGGAAGGATCACTGCAGACAAATGGTGAGTTTGAATTTATTACATTTGTAAACAGTTTTGGCTATATACATGGAGGGAGACATACATATATACAGAAATTTCACACCAGCAGGTCGGCAATCATTTCTCAACTTTTTGGGGATTTACCAATTAAACGACAAACTGTATTTAAAAAACATCAGTAATCTGTTATAGAATTCCATGGTTGTAATTTTCATAATTCTATACCATTACCTCCCTCATTATACCGCCATAATTGCCATGAACGACAGGTGGCAATAGTACTGTATACATAAATTGTTCCAAATGAAAAATTTAATTGGACTTCAAATATAGTGCCATTTATTGGCTAGGATAGAATTGAGGGTATGATGCATGGATCAAAGTTTGGCCGTACAGAGAACCATGTCTTTTACCCCTGTAGACACTAATAGACTTGTCCATTTAAACCTATGGTAGAGTCTATTTATGTTATTTAGTGGTTAACCTATTCACCCCTGAAATATCATCATGAACTATTCCAACCTTTGATTCGGAAGAGTTCAAATGTGTAATCGGGGTGAATGAGTGAAAAGGCTTACTAAATCTCTCTAGACTAGGATAAAGTTGTCTTTATATTGTACGTAAGTTCATCCTAAATATTGTAACCGTACCCTCTGCCATAAATTGGAGGGGGTTTATAGTGTAGTGTTGTCCACATCCATCCTGTTTTGATCAATGAAAACACTTATCAACTTCATTCTTTGACATTTTCATTAAACTTTATATAATAATGGTCAGATATGAATAAACCTCAGACTACATTGCATAAGGATAACAGGTTCTCATAACGCCTGACGTTATATATCAGTCTGCTGATTTCAGATAAAAAATTGCTCATTTGACTAGAAATTAAGTTAAGTTAATGTGTCATGTCAGCAATTGGATTGGTTTTGGTTCAACATTTTCAAATGTGATGTAATAGTAATTTGTGAACCACTATAAGACGATGAACTATAGGTTGTGATAGGTTGTGTATAACCATATAAGAACCTCGAATTAACTATTATTTTTTTTGTCAACAGATAATGATACGGAGCATCTTCTTGTACTTAGACCGGACTTACGTGCTACAAACATCTTCAATCATGTCCATCTGGTAAGTACTGATACTATCTGAAACAGAGGTTGGTTTATACTGACACCCTATACACATGTAAAGTATTGTCACAAACAATTGTGGGAGGTGGGGTTTATAATAGACATTAATTATAGTGAAGTTTTATAGGGTTGTTTTTAGGAATCTTACATATTGCTGTGTTAGAGTATGAATTTCCATTGGATATCCATAAAACTCTGTAAGTGTTTTATGTATGGCTACAGTTCCTGGTGTGTTAGTGTATGTATGACTGTAGACCTGATTGTTCATCCTCGATATCCAGGGGTTACGATCACCTATGCTGTCTTCAACCCTGAAATAGATGTCATTGCAAGAGTGAAGGCAACTCGGGGTAAAAACACCTACCCAATCGCTAGGCTAATGTTACAAAGGAGCCGTAACCGTCTTCAAAGCTTGTCAATTGTTATTATTATGTGATCACAAGATTCTTTTAGTGTACAACAAAGGGTCAAACCAGTCTTCTTGGTCTCAACATGGTGATGCACACGTAGCCTTATAATTTGCCATGACATATTCCAGGGGTGTAGAGGGTGTAGGTGAGCGTAACCCCTGAATATCAAGGATGTGATTGGTTAGTGTGTCTATGGCTACAATCCTGATTGGTTAGTGTATGTAATGGCATGTGTTATGCCTGATTTTTGACTCTAAACTAAATCTTGGATATATTGCTGTACAGGGACATGGGACTGGATTTATTCCGCTCTCAGATTGTTGGCCACCATATTGTACAGACCCGAACTGTAGACGGGCTGCTCCAGCTGATCAAGCGTGAACGGAATGGCGAAGCCGTAGACAGACAGTTGATGAAAAGTTTGTTACGGATGCTGTCTGACCTACAGGTGAGTTATCTTATCAGGTGAATTTTTTCACTCATATCTCTCCAAGTTGGATAGAGTTTGCCTATGTAAGAAAGCTTTGTAAGAAAACTCTATCTTACAAAGCATAAAGTACGATGTGACGTCAATATTGCTCAAGAATGACATGACTTCATGAATACAGTAAACTCTGATGCCGAAAAGAGAAAAAGGTTACATGATGAAATTAGGGTTAGAGTTAAAACCTTTCACAAAACTTTAACAGTTTACATGAGAAAAGTGAAATTAATTTTTCTGCGCAAACTTTGCTTTCAAATATGTAGTCAAAAAAGCTTAAGGACAAAGTTGAAATCTGCAAAATGGTAGCCAGTCCAAGGATATTTTCATGGTTGTTGAGCTTATTCAGGTAGCTGAAATGAGGGAAAAATACTCTTTCATGACCAAAGGTGTAAGATAAGGAAATTCCGCCCTCTGGGTTTTTTCCATATCTTACATCCTTGGTCATGAAGAAGTCTTATAATATTTCATCAAGATTTACCAGGAGACCTTTATATTTCATCTAGATTTACCAGGAGACCTTTATATTTTATCTAGATTTATCAGGAGACCTTTATATTTCATCTAGATTTACCAGGAGACCTTTATATTTCATCTAGATTTACCAGGAGACCTTTATATTTCATCTAGATTTACCAGGAGACCTTTATATTTTATCTAGATTTATCAGGAGACCTTTATATTTCATCTAGATTTATCAGGAGACCTTTATATTTCATCTAGATTTATCAGGAGACCTTTATTTTTTATCTAGATTTATCAGGAGACCTTTATATTTTATCTAGATTTACCAGGAGACCTTTATATTTTATCTAGATTTATCAGGAGACCTTTATATTTTATCTAGATTTACCAGGAGACCTTTATATTTTATCTAGATTTATCAGGAGACCTTTATATTTTATCTAGATTTATCAGGAGACCTTTATATTTCATCTAGATTTACCAGGAGACCTTTATATTTCATCTAGATTTATCAGGAGACCTTTATATTTCATCTAGATTTACCAGGAGACCTTTATATTTCATCTAGATTTACCAGGAGACCTTTATATTTCATCTAGATTTACCAGGAGACCTTTATATTTTATCTAGATTTACCAGGAGACCTTTATATTTTATCTAGATTTACCAGGAGACCTTTATATTTCATCTAGATTTACCAGGAGACCTTTATATTTCATCTAGATTTATCGGGAGACCTTTATATTTTATCTAGATTTACCAAGATGCTTTTGAGAAGAAGTTCATAGAGGCTACAGACAGACTTTATGCTGCCGAAGGACAGCGACTGATGCAAGAAAGAGATGTAAGTTATCGTATGAATTAACTCACAAAAAATGTTTACATCCTCACTATCACTCAGCACAGTGGCAGAGATTCTCTTTTTATCACCATTCTGCACTGTGTTTTGCTAGCAGTGATAGACATTCTTCTTCTAGAATTTTAAAAGCGTTGTCTGTCTTGATTCTGAGGGAAAATATTTCAGCATTTTAGCTACAGAGAGATGATCTGCATCAGTGTAGACAATATAACCATTTTATAATAATATCCCACTTAAACTGACTTGAAGATAACAGAACAACCTACCACAAAATATAGAATACCAAAGCATCAACATATTCATAATCTGAACTCAAAATTGATTAAAATACGGACAAAACATGGACACAGCAAATATTTACACGAAACCCTTGAAAAAGTATAAGAGAATAAGACCAGGTGTTCTGGAAGAGTAAGCGTCTTCTGCTTCTTCAATGGCACCAGTCATGTACATCTAGGTCACATTTTCAATTCAATCGTATTGTCCAATCTATAACCATACCAAATCTTCTATAAGACCAAAAATAAATTCAAGCTGACAACAGTTTTGATGTCAAGTTTCGCAGATTCGAACTAAAAGTGGGACTAACATCACATTCACCATTGTCTAGGAGGTGTTTGTCCAACATGAACACCTTAATCTCAAATTCACAGGACAGTTTGGATATACAGAGGAGCAGTATATGTCTCCATTGGCAACTTTGCTCTCAGGGATTTTTATCTTTTGAATTTTGTAGGTTCCCGAATACTTGGCTTACGTTGATAAGCGGCTAAACGAGGAATCCGAAAGATTACTACACTACCTGGATCAATCCACCAAGTAAGTGCGATCATTTGTTTACGTAAAAGATGTGCATTGATATGGCTGCCTTACAAGATATGCATTGATAAGGTTGTCTTTCAAGCGATAGCTGTAGGAATTTCCTTTTAGCTCAGCAGTAGATCAAAATTTGTTGAGTTGCTAAGGGGGTAAATGAAAAGCATTAAGCCAAGATTTTATTGAAAACAGTTGAAGACATTTTTCACATATTCAGTAAGATGTGGACATAGTAATACTCAACATAGACTTATTCCAGTATAAACTTGCTGCAGAAGACATAAAGATTTTTCCAAATCTACTTTTTTTTTTCACCAACAGAAAACCACTTGTTTGCTGTGTAGAGAAACAGCTGCTGGAGCAGCATCTGGGACAGATCCTTCAGAAAGGTAAGTATGGTACACGTCATACAGAAATACTGGGGGGGGGGGGGGGGTACACATACATCTGGGACAGTATGGTACACGTCATACAGAAATACTGGGGGGGGGGGGGTACACATACATCTGGGACAGTATGGTACACGTCATACAGAAATACTGGGGGGTGGGGGGGGGTACACATACATCTGGGACAGTATGGTACACGTCATACAGAAATACTGGGGAGGGGGGGGTACACATACATCTGGGACAGTATGGTACACGTCATACAGAAATACTGGGGGGTGGGGGGGGGGGGGGGGTACACATACATCTGGGACAGTATGGTACACGTCATACAGAAATACTGGGGGGGGGGGGTACACATACATCTGGGACAGTATGGTACACGTCATACAGAAATACTGGGGGGGGGGGTACACATACATCTGGGACAGTATGGTACACGTCATACAGAAATACTGGGGGGGGGGGGGGTTACACATACATCTGGGACAGATCTTACAGAAAGGTAAGTATGGTACACGTCATACAGAAATACTGGGGGGGGGGGTACACATACATCTGGGACAGTAAGGTACACGTCATACAGAAATGCAGGGGGGGGGGGGTACACATACATCTGGGACAGTATGGTACACATCATACAGAAATACTGGGGGGGGGGTTACACATACGTCTGGGACAGATCCTACAGAAAGGTAAGTATGGTACACGTCATACAGAAATACTGGGGGGGGGGGTACACATACATCTGGGACAGTAAGGTACACGTCATACAGAAATGCAGGGGGGGGGGGTACACATACATCTGGGACAGTATGGTACACATCATACAGAAATACTGGGGGGGGGTTACACATACATCTGGGACAGATCCTACAGAAAGGTAAGTATGGTACACGTCATACAGAAATACTGGGGGGTGGGGGGGGGGGGTACACATACATCTGGGACAGTATGGTACACATCATACAGAAATACTGGGGGGTGGGGGGGGGGGGGCTGGACAGTATGGTACACATCATACAGAAATACTGGGGGGGGGGGGGTTAAACAACATACATCTGGGACAGATCCTTCAGAAAGGTAAGTATGGTACACGTCATACAGAAATACTGGGGGGGGGGGGGGGGGGGGCTGGACAGTATGGTACACATCATACAGAAATACTGGGGGGGGGGGGGGGGGGGGTTAAACAACATACATCTGGGACAGATCTTTCAGAAAGGTAAGTATGGTATACATCATACAGAAATATTTGGGATAAACACATACCAGTATTTATCTGGGACAGTTTTCGGAGTAAAAAAACTTGTGTACTAGATATCTTATGAACCCCTGGACAGATTTGGTTCATTTTCGCACCATAGCAACACATGATGAAGTTCTACACCAGATCAGATTTTGTTGGTCATAGGTTAAGGGTGAAAGGTCATACTTGACCACTTTGTTTGGATGGGGGAAATATCTATGTGAGGCTCTGCTCACTTGACAATTATTGATGTATACTATCTTATTGACCAGGTTTAGTACATACAAAGTAATTGACCAGGTCTAGTATGTATGTACAAAGTAATTGACCAGGTTTAGTACATACAGAGTAATTGACCAGGTTTAGTACATACAAAGTAATTGACCAGGTTTAGTACATACAAAGTAATTGACAAGGTCTAGTACATACAAAGTAATTGACAAGGTCTAGTACATACAAAGTAATTGACAAGGTCTAGTACATACAAAGTAATTGACAAGGTCTAGTACATACAAAGTAATTTCCTGTTTAATACGTGATGTATACTTGACCAGGTCTAGTACATACAAAGTAATTTCCTGTTTATTACTTGACCAGGTCTAGTACATACAAAGTAATTTCCCGTTTAATACTTGATGTATTCTTGACCAGGTCTAGTACATACAAAGTAATTTCTTGTTTAATACTTGACCAGGTCTAGTACATACAAAGTAATTTCCCGTTTAATACTTGATGTATTCTTGACCAGGTCTAGTACATACAAAGTAATTTCTTGTTTAATACTTGACCAGGTCTAGACCAGCTGTTATCGGAGAACAGAATCACGGAGCTAACACTGATGTACCAACTGTTTAACCGAGTGAGAGATGGGCTGAAGGACCTGTGTACAGCATTCTCCGTGTATATCAAGGTAAGTAAAACAAAAGGTAATAAAATCTGTGTTTTTACTATTTTGTTGGTCTTAAAAACATATTTATACCCCCCCGCAACGAAGTTAGGGGGGGTATACTGGAATCAGCTTGTCTGTCCGTCTGTCTGTCTGTCCGTCTGTCCGTAGAAAAATGTTGTCCGGACAACTCCTCCTAAACTACTGGATCGATTTCAATAAAACTTGGCAGTATTGTTGGGGACCATATGTAGATGTGCATGCAGGGTTTCGTTTGTCAAAATTTTGGTTGCCATGGTAACCAGGTCACTATACACAGGTTTCCATAATAAAATGTTGTCCGGACAACTCCTCCTAAACTACTGAATCGATTTCAATAAAACTTGGCAGTATTGTTGGGGACCATTTGTAGATGTGCATGCAGAGTTTCGTTTGTCAAAATTTTGGTTGCCATGGTAACCAGGTCACTATACACAGGTTTCCGTAATAACGTGTTGTCCGGACAACTTCCTATAAACCACTGGATCGAGTTTAATGAAACTTGGCAGTATTGTTGGGGACCATGTGTAGATGTGCATGCAGAGTTTTGTTTGTCAAAATTTTGGTTGCCATGGTAACCAGGTCACTATACACAGGTTTCCATTATAATGTGTTGTCCGGACAACTCCTCCTAAACTACTGGATCAATTTCAGTGAAACTTGGCAGTATTGTTGGGGACCATGTATAGATTTGCATACAGGGTTTCGTTTGTCAAAATTTTGGTTGCCATGGTAATGAGGTGACTATACACAGGTTTCCGTAATAACATGATGTCTGGACAACTTCTTCTAAACTACTGGGTCATTTTCAATGAAACTTCGCAGTAAGTAATGTTGAGGATTACTATACACAGGTTAAATTTCAGCCATGTATAAGTCTACCAACACATCGTAGAGGAGGACTGCTGGACCAAATCTACATCAACTTTCCTATGAGGGGTGTCCTGGCCGATATTCTTCCAAAGCACTACTCGGACCATTTTCTCATATCACTGGCTTTCCCATGGGCTAATTTACACCACTATTAATATAAATGTAAGATGCATTGTATTGAAACAATCAGCATTATAAATTTTCTTATTAATATGTATATCACCTTTCTTTATTCATTCAGTGAGTTTCACAAGTTGAAACATACATATGCATCCACATTGTTGATATGAAATCTACACTGTAATGTATGTAAGACCAAAGGTGCCTTCTTTGTTTTTGTTTTTTAGATATGCGGTGATACATAGTAATATAAAATAATACATTATATAATGCATGTTATATACAACTTGTACTACATCATGTTTTTTTCAAAAACATGTCAGACACCTCTAATAAGAGGTAGCGGGGGGGTATTAGTCAGCCATCGGCTTACAGTTCTAGTTCTCTAAAGGATGTTGAAGACTCATTTGTTATTATTCAATCCTGTTTAGTGAAGCTAAATATGTCAGATCAATTCATGATATTTCAAGATTTGTTGATGCTCATATTCAGTGTGACTTTCTCAGAACCAGTCATAAGTCCACAGAACACCAGAAAGTATTTCTCTTACCCTGGACAGGGATTTCTCTTACCCTGGACAGGGATTTCTCTTACCCTGGACAGGGATTTCTGTTATCCAGGACAGGGATTTCTCTTACCCTGGACAGGGATTTCTCTCACCCTGGACAGGGATATCTCCTACCCTGGACAGGGATTTCTCTTACCCTGGACAGGGATTTCTCTTACCCTGGACAGGGATTTCTCTTAACCTGGACAGGGATTTCTCTGACCTTGGACAGGGATTTCTCTTACCCTGGACAGGGATTTCTCTCACCCTGGACAGGGATTTATCTCACCCTGGACAGGGATTTCTCTTACCCTGGGCAGGGATTTCTCTTACCCTGGGCAGGGACATCCACAATTTTGCTGGTGCGAGATCTCCTTATCACACCATAGGGTTGAGACAAGCTACACTTTGCTTCTTGCACATTCTCAACAATTCCATGATGTCACATGGATAATTCAGTTACATCACATCAGCATTGTCTTGCATTGATGTAATGTCAAAGTTGATATATTAGAGGTGCAACAGGGTAATTTAAAAGAAAACAAATTAATTTGCCCCCATGGGAGTGAGACATTGAGATCTCTCGGGAAGCCTCATATTTGGCAACTTTAAAATCTCACCCTTCGGGTTGAGATCCCCCTGTTTCACCCCAGAGGGGTTAAAGATTTCTATGTTTCATCCCCAAGGGACTGAAAGATTCTATTAATCTCATTGTTGTAATTGAAGAATTTTGACCAGTTGACATAAATGTTGTGTCCAATTTTGCAGTCAACTGGGCGTTTAATTGTGATAAACAGCGACAACGATCCAGAAAAAGACAAGGACATGGTACAGAGTCTCTTAGGTAAGTAGTTGATTTATCACTTAACTGACCCGTTCAGTCATGTCATACGGCCATGTCATAAATTTGATATTACACATTGACATATGTAGTAACACCATTGTGACGTCATAAACAAATGTTGTCTTTATGACGTCATTGGATTGTCTTGATAGTGAACGTCGTACCATCAAAAAATATTTGCCTTTTTTATAACAAAAAATGAATTGAGAGTTTTGTGTATATTATGAATATCAGTTATGTGACAATTAGAATCTTCCACTTGTGTCAATATAATATGGAACTTAACATATCAAATGATTAAACTTGTTATGTAAATAAATTCCATATTACATTGACATTAGTGTAAGATTCTCTCTTTATTACTTTCTTGCATGGTTATAATTAATATTCTCTATTTTATCAAATTTTCTATCTATTACATTCTTGTCTGGAAATATATTTTCCTACTTTATCAAATTCTTAATCTGTCATCTTAATATTCAAAATATACGTTCATGAGCATATTTTTCATGTTAAGGCAGGGTCTGTGATAATTGCGGCAGTAATTATCTGTTTTATGTGGCCTTTTGTGACATTAGAGCTTATGTTATTGAAACTATTTTGAGTCTTTGCATTGAAATCTAAAAATAGATACTGTAAATGTGAGACCCCTCACACGAATGTCTGGGCCAACAAGAGTGATTAATATAAGTTGGATAACTTTTTTCATTATTGTTGTAAAATAAATAAAGTTTATATAAATATGCTTATTTTTGGCACAATTAATTTTGGACGCTTGGCTGAATTTAAACAGATATGCGCAGTGATGAATTTGCACACCCACAAAACTTTGCTTAAGGAAGGAGGCAATATACAGTAACTGTAATTAGCGCAATCATACTTTAGCAGGATGCTTTCAGCATGAAAATCGCTAAAATAAGATAACCACTAAAATATGTACTTTAACAGTATAAGCAAAAGTTGTTACAAAATATGCCCATGACTGTTTTAAGATATTGTGCCATCATGTTAAAAATTCCTGATCTCTCTTTTCCTAACTTAACTCTTTACCACTCGAACATTGTTGCAACATTGTATCTAGTTTACTTGGTGGGGTGTCAGAGTTGGCTCTGTTCCAACCTCTGCAACAGTGTATAATTTGTGCACCCATTTCCTCAGGCATTTTTTCAATTTTTATTCAAAATTGATGTGTGTTTTTAAAACTTATTTTTCAGATAATATTCAACAAAATATGGTAATATAAGTATACATTTTTTGTTTCAGTGGAACCTGCACAATAATTTGATACATATTTAAATTTCAAAATCAGAAGTATATGCAAGTTTCAATAGATTTATTGCAAAACATTGATGCAACGGATGGATATTTGCAAAAAAATAGTTTTTCATATTTTTTTACTGTTATTACAGATTTGATCCCTTCATTTTCTAAAGATATGTCTTTAGACCAAAAGTCTTTGTAAGATGGTAATTGAAATACTCCCATAAAGATAAGCATTGTCAGGCAGACATTTCGTTTCGTTTTCTGTAATGTAGTGTACCATATCTGATCTTCTCAACCCTTTTTCTCACATTTCCGCCGGGTGTAAACATTAGTATATCGCACGATATCTACCGAACTTTCTGGCTTAAAGACGAGATTAAACTAATCTAAAGGTGTAGTAGTATCAATATTAAAACCATCACGCAATACTGGTCGAGTTTCTTGCGGAAAAGCATGAACAATAACATCGTTAAGTTCACACGGTTGATCGCCGTAGCAGTGAGTAGGGTTGAACGCTTCCGGGTTGTCTTCGTCGCTCTCATCGCCAACCTGAGTCACTGTCACTACTAAAAACTAAATCACTTTCAATGCCTGAATCCTTCTTGTTTGAAAAACCATAAAATCTATCTGAATCTGAATCGTCAGAGTTGAAAATTTCCTCATTGGAATTCGTTCCCGGCTCGGCCGCCATTACGTTTCTAGCCACGCTTTCACAAGTTGACATTTTGCGATTTCTTGACTGAATTACGTCACAAGGTCAAGGTGATGATCTATAAAAAGTATCTAATTATATTGACCAATCACAGAGCTACACGCAGGTATGCGTCATTCAGCCCAGTCATGTACAGTGGCCGAGATATTTCGTTTATAAATAGGTACACGGGGAAACACGCTTCCGCGGAAAACATGGCCATGCGTTCTCGGTCGCTTGTGAGTAAATACGATGCATGCGTCCAGACACGCTTCTGTGGAAATAACGGACAGGCGTCCAGACACGCTTATGAGTGGTAAAGAGTTAAGAAGCATTAGATTTTCATTTAAATTACTTGAAGGTAAATTATAAATATATTTCTCTTTTCTTCTTCTCAGATTTTAAAGACAAAACAGACAACATCATCACAGTGTGCTTCAATAAAAACGATAAATTTGTCAACGCAATGAAGGAAAGTTTCGAAAACTTTGTCAACGTTCGACAGAACAAACCAGCAGAACTTATTGGTAAGAACTCAAAATAAAAATAATCGTCAAAGCAATATAACTTTATGGGGAAGCCAGTCAATGTGGGATATCTTTACTGGTGATGCTGAAGTATTTATACCCCATCAACAAAGTTAGGGAAGAGGGGGGTTAACTGGAATCACCCTGTCTGTGGAGAGGGGGGTTAACTGGAATCACCCTGTCTGTGGAGAGGGGGGTTAACTGGAATCACACTGTCTGTGGAGAGGGGGGTTAACTGGAATCACCCTGTCTGTGGAGAGGGGGGTTAACTGGAATCACACTGTCTGTGGAGAGGGGGTTAACTGGAATCACCTTGTCTGTGGAGAGGGGGGTTAACTGGAATCACACTCTCTGTGGAGAGGGGGTTAACTGGAATCACACTGTCTGTGGAGAGGGGGTTAACTGGAATCACCTTGTCTGTGGAGAGGGGGGTTAACTGGAATCACCCTGTTTGTGGAGAGGGGGGTTAACTGGAATCACACTGTCTGTGGAGAGGGGGTTAACTGGAATCACCCTGTCTGTGGAGAGGGGGGTTAACTGGAATCACCCTGTCTGTCTGGATGTCTGTCGTCCAAAGTAACTGGTCCTGAGATTTCCATCTTAACTAACAGACAGATTTTGATGAAATTTCACTTGAATGATTAGTACATTATGTAGTTTTCAATCAACATACCTGGTATTAATTTGAAAGTTTCAACCTTTGTAAGCGAAAATGCTGTATGTTAATTAATCAAAATTCTACATTAATTGATGGATGTTAAAGATAGTTCTAGGGATTGATTTGGAAATCATGTGCAGTTAAGTAAAATAGTCTTTTTGATCACAAATCTGTGATGGTTAGTTTATGTTTATTTTTGTGTAATCTTTTCCAGCCAAATACGTTGATTCCAAGTTACGCGCTGGAAACAAGGAGGCTACGGAAGAGGAGCTGGAGAGACTTCTCGACAAGATCATGGTCCTCTTTAGGTTTATACATGGTACATACTTTTCAAACATTTATCAGACTTCTTGACAAGATCATGGTCCTCTTTAGGTGTTTACATGGTACATACTTTACAAACATTTATCAGACTTCTTGACAGATCATGGTTCTCTTTAGGGTTATACATGGTACATACTTCACAAACAATAGTTTGGTTGTTTTGTTTGTGTTTTACGTCCTATTAACAGCTAGGATCATTGAAGGACGTACCAGGTTTGAGTGGTGTAGGAGAGCCAGAATTCCTGGAGGATGTCCATCGACCAAACGCCAGTAACTGGCACCTCCCCACATAGGTCTCAAACCTGTGACCCAGTGGTAGTGCTGCTGGTGGTGGTGGTGGGGAGGAGGCTAGTGGTAATAGAATGTCAGACACCTTAGCCAATTGGCTATCGCGGCACCTCACAAATATCAATCACTGTTACTTCATGTACAATGAAGAATATTTGGTCAAAATGAACCTCCTGTGACAAGAAAATATTTTTAAAATTGCTGAAATTTATCACAATCTTTTATAAAGTAAGATGTGGTGAAAGTTCCTGTTTTGACTTGGATTTGATCTGTATGCACCCAAGTTTCTGATTTGGCACCACATATTAACATTTCATTTCTAAAACAGGTAAAGATGTGTTTGAGGCTTTCTACAAGAAGGACCTAGCCAAGAGGCTCCTGGTGGGGAAGAGTGCCTCTGTGGACGCTGAGAAATCCATGTTGTCTAAACTCAAACAAGGTAGGAAAGATCAGGTTTGAAGTCTTTCACCCCTGAAGACTGATTTAAGCACTTCCAATTCAGCCCAAATTGCAGGGGTGAATGAGTCAGTCTCTTTACTTCCTTTGTAATATTAGTTGACATTTCCTTAAGTTGGATGTTATGTTTATTGGTGAAGCATAAGTTAATCTCATTTAAACTAAATGCTGATTTTAATAAATAAATATGTTTGTTTGTCCTGTATGTGGCAATGTAAGAAAAAGATTTGGTAAGATGTGATGGTTTGCACCATGTTAGCTATAAATGCCAGCTGAAAGCAAATCAATGCTTTAGTTAACTGATATTTTTTGCTTATCTCAACATTTTGTCAAAGCCTAGAACCATATATCACACTGGCCTGACTGTTTAATAATGAACCTGCCATCACATCCCCGGGCTGGTTCACAGGCAGACATAGAAGTTGTGCATCTGTATACTTAAATATATTTTTCTTGTTACTTCAGAATGTGGTGCTGCCTTCACGAGTAAGTTAGAGGGAATGTTCAAAGATATGGAGCTGTCCAAGGACTTCATGTTAACATTCAAGCAGGTAGTTTACCATTGTCTGTTTACCAAACCATTATAGTCCGGATTTGATATAAATGAAGCAAAACATGACTTATTAGTTGTGAATTTGTTTTTGGTAGCTATTACTCTCTAAAACTGATTTTCGGTTTGTTGCCGTGGTGACCGTGTAGGTGGATTAACTAATTTGTTCATGTCTGGTTTATCTACTGCAGACTTAACTTCCAAATCCCTAAAAAATTACAGGTCAAATTGTCTAAACCAGTCCCTGTCTAATCTGAAACCCTGTCCATTTGGCCTTACTGTTTGATCCCAGCATTTCCTTGTTAACTTATATTCTTCCGCTCAAAACCAGACACTTGTGTAAACTGACCAAAACCTTCGGTCCTGTTAACTTCAGGTTCCGACAAGTTATAATGTACATCACTGTCACAATCTTCACTTTGTAAAAACTGAAGATTAAGGTAAAACTGAAGAATAAGTTCATAAATCTGGATGGGTCCTGTATATTATCCATGATCCGTTCGCATAGTGGTGAACAAGTCAAAAGATGTCATTATTGAAATCTAATAACAGTTTTGCTTAGGGCTGTTCCAGAATTAACCATGTGAGAGGGGCAAAAGGCACTTCTAGAGACCCCACCACCTATGATATATTTAAACAGGTGCCTCCCATCTCACCCCACATTACTATTATTGAATAACCTTTATGCTATACAGAGATATATCATACAATTGTTTTGTAGCTATTTTGGGAATTGTCATTATCGTCATCCCTAAGTTTGGGGGAACTGTTTGGCTGAGACTGCTAGGGTGAGGGGAAACAGCTGCATGGGACTCCTCCCTCCCCCCCCCCCCACCCTACCCCCCACCCAAGGATGATCATTTTGACCCTTTCCCAAATAGCATCAAATATATGTGTTTAATTACTAACTATAGGGTTAATTCTTAGCAATTCTGCTAAATTGTCTTTCAGTTGTTCATGTGAAAACACTACTGAGTCAAGGTCAACCAAATGCTTTAAAGGGGAATTTTTCGCATCAAATTAGCACCGAGTAATAGTTCGCCCTGACTGGGAAATTAGCTTTGACTGTTTTGATACTTCAGTTGAAATGACTATTAAATTATAATTTGTAAGACAATTCTTTGTTTCATCAATGACCTATATGTTTGGTTCCACAGTATATGCAGCACATCGATTCACCAGGAGGTATAGAATTGACCGTCAACATCCTCACAATGGGATACTGGCCGACCTATACCCCCATGGAAATACACCTTCCCGTGGAGGTAAGTCTACACACAAGGTAAACCTATACCCCCATGGAAATACACCTTCCCGTGGAGGTAAGTCTACACACAAGGTAAACCTATACCCCCATGGAAATACACCTTCCCGTGGAGGTAAGTCTACACACAAGGTAAACCTATACCCCCATGGAAATACACCTTCCCGTGGAGGTAAGTCTACACACAAGGTAAACCTATACCCCCATAGAAATACACCTTCCCGTGGAGGTAAGACTACACACAAGGTAAACCTATACCCCCATGGAAATACACCTTCCCGTGGAGGTAAGTCTACACACAAGGTAAACCTATACCCCCATGGAAATACACCTTCCCGTGGAGGTAAGTCTACACAAAAGGTAAACCAATACCCCCATGGAAATACACCTTCCCGTGGAGGTAAGTCTACACACAAGGTAAACCTATACCCCCATGGAAATACACCTTCCCGTGGAGGTAAGTCTACACACAAGGTAAACCTATACCCCCATGGAAATACACCTTCCCGTGGAGGTAAGTCTACACACAAGGTAAACCTATACCCCCATGGAAATACACCTTCCCTTGGAGGTAAGTCTACACACAAGGTAAACCTATACCCCCATGGAAATATGGAAATACACCTTCCCGTGGAGGTAAGTCTACACACAAGGTAAACCTATACCCCCATGGAAATACACCTTCCCGTGGAGGTAAGTCTACACACAAGGTAAACCTATACCCCCATGGAAATACACCTTCCCGTGGAGGTAAGTCTACACACAAGGTAAACCAATACCCCCATGGAAATACACCTTCCCGTGGAGGTAAGTCTACACACAAGGTAAACCAATACCCCCATGGAAATACACCTTCCCGTGGAGGTAAGTCTACACACAAGGTAAACCTATACCCCCATGGAAATACACCTTCCCGTGGAGGTAAGTCTACACACAAGGTAAACCAATACCCCCATGGAAATACACCTTCCCGTGGAGGTAAGTCTACACACAAGGTAAACCTATACCCCCATGGAAATACACCTTCCCGTGGAGGTAAGTCTACACACAAGGTAAACCAATACCCCCATGGAAATACACCTTCCCGTGGAGGTAAGTCTACACACAAGATAAACCAATACCCCCATGGAAATACACCTTCCCGTGGAGGTAAGTCTACACACAAGGTAAACCAATACCCCCATGGAAATACACCTTCCCGTGGAGGTAAGTCTACACACAAGGTAAACCAATACCCCCATGGAAATACACCTTCCCGTGGAGGTAAGTCTACACACAAGGTAAACCTATACCCCCATGGAAATACACCTTCCCGTGGAGGTAAGTCTACACACAAGGTAAACCTATACCCCCATGGAAATACACCTGCCTGTGGAGGTAAGTCTACACACAAGGTAAACCAATACCCCCATGGAAATACACCTTCCCGTGGAGGTAAGTCTACACACAAGGTAAACCAATACCCCCATGGAAATACACCTGCCTGTGGAGTTAAGTATACATAAGTCTACATAATTTCAAGTGACTTGATTTTGATTTTGTCTGTTCTATAACAAGGTGACCATTTTGTCCGATAAACTATTTTGAGTGGACATTTTGTCTGTACTGTTTGTTTGTGTTTTCAGATGATAAACTATTTCAGGTGATCATTTTGCCTGTACTGTTTGTTTTTGTTTTCAGATGATAAAGTTTCAGGAGATCTTTAAGAAGTTCTACCTTGGTAAACACAGCGGGAGAAAGCTTCAGTGGCAGCCCACGCTAGGCCACTGTGTACTGAAGGCTTCGTTTGAAGGGGTAGGTTAACACCAGTATCTCTCTCACTTAACCGTGTCTAAGTGTCTACATGTTTAAGTGTCTACGTGTCTGCATGTCTAAGTGTCTGCATGTCTTAGTGTCAGTGACAGCCCGTGCAAGGCCAGTGTGTACTGAAGGCTTCGTTTGAAGGGGAAGGTTAACACCAGTATCTCTCTCACTTAACCGTGTCTAAGTGTCTACGTGTCTAAGTGTCTACGTGTCTAAGTGTCTACATGTCTTAGTGTCAGTGACAGTCCACGCTAGGCCACTGTGTACTGAAGGCTTCGTTTGAAGGGGTAGGTTAACACCAGTATCTCTCTCACTTAACCGTGTCTAAGTGTCTACATGTCTAAGTGTCTAAGCGTCTACGTGTCTACATGTCTAAGTGTCTACATGTCTAAGTGTCAGTGACAGCCCACGCTAGGCCACTGTGTACTGAAGACTTCGTTTGAAGGGGAAGGTTAACACCAGTATCTCTCTCACTTAAACGTGTCTACTTGTCTAAGCGTCTACGTGTCTACATGTCTAAGTGTCTACGTGTCTAAGTGTAAGTGGCAGCCCATGCTAGGCCATTGTGTACTGAAGGCTTCGTTTGAAGGGGTAGGTTAACACCAGTATCTCTCTTACTTAACTGTGTCTAAGTGTCTACATGTTTAAGTGTCTACGTGTCTAAGTGTCTACATGTTTAAGTGTCAGTGACAGCCCACGCTAGGCCACTGTGTACTGAAGGATTCGTTTAAAGGGGTAGGTTAACACCAGTATCTCTCTTACTTAACTGTGTCTAAGTGTCTACATGTTTAAGTGTCTAAGTGTCTACATGTCTAAGTGTCTACGTGTCTAAGTGTCAGTGACAGCCCGTGCAAGGCCACTGTATACTGAAGATTTTCTTTGAAGGGGTAGGTTAACACCAGTATCTCTGTAACTTTTGTTGTCTCGCCTTGGCAATAGTCAAGAAAAGCAAGACTAAGGTGCTGCTTTCTGGCAGTGGCGGCGTCAACATTTGCGTTAAAGTCCACTTTTCACAGTGTTATAATTATCCAATTGAATTGAATGTTGGTCACATCGCTCAAACCATCAAACCATCATACTAAATACCCAACTTCAATTTAAATGAAATCGTGTTACAGGTTTTGGTGTTTTGGGGCAAAAACATGGGAATTTTGAGAATTTGTGTTAAAGTCCACTTTTTATATTGTTACTAATTTCAAATCAAATTGAAACTTTTAGTTAATAATATTATCATACTAAACACGTTACTGAAATTTGAAGGTAACTTATTTATCCCGTTATTCTGTTTTGGGGCAAAAACAGCAGAATTTTGATTATTTACATTATCATCCACTATTTATAGTGTAATTGATATGTAATTAAATTGAAACTTGGCCAAGTTACTGATATCATCTTGCTGTATGTATTTTACTTAAACACTATCAATAAAATGGTAAAGGCGAGATTTAAAATTAAGCGTTATTCTTGACTAAGTGCTAATTGTGTCTTAAGTTTTAATCAAGTGTCTAAGTTCGTATCATGTAGATCCGGGAGGTCTGATTACTTTCTCAGTGTATGTGTTGACTGGTAGTGTAGATCAGAGTTGCCAGAATTTTTTTTTAGAATGATATATCTATACACGAAATCATGTCTCAATTTTTACCCTGACAAAAATCATGATTTTACCATAGTTCTCGGTGTCGTCTATTTTCAGGGTAAGAAGGAACTACAAGTATCCCTGTTCCAAACTCTGTGTCTTCTCCTCTTTAACGACGGAGTCAAGTACTCACTGGAGGCCATCAGACAGGCAACCGCCATCGGTAAGTCAGAGATAATACAGAGGATGTTAGTGGTAACGTGTGTCTTCTCCTCTTTAACGACAGAGTCAAGTACTCACTGGAGGCCATCAGGCAGGCAACCGCCATCGGTAAGTCGGAGATTATACAGAGGATGTTAGGGGTAACGTGTGTCTTCTCCTCTTTAACGACGGAGTCAAGTACTCACTGGAGGCCATCAGGCAGGCAACCACCATCAGTAAGTCGGAGATTATACAGAGGATGTTAGGGGTAACGTGTGTCTTCTCCTCTTTAATGACGGAGTCAAGTACTCACTGGAGGCCATCAGGCAGGCAACCGCCATCGGTAAGTCGGAGATTATACAGAGGATGTTAGGGGTAACGTGTGTCTTCTCCTCTTTAACGACGGAGTCAAGTACTCACTGGAGGCCATCAGGCAGGCAACCGCCATCGGTAAGTCGGAGATTATACAGAGGATGTTAGGGGAAACGTGTTACTGGATGTTTGTTAGGGGTCAGAACTCATATGAGCTGTAAAGTCAGTATATATATAAAGTAATAGGACAAGGAAAAGTGCTGCCCTTGGCTCTCCATCCCAATGCTCTACCGTTAAGCTAAAGGGGAATTCCCTACATCTCACGTTGTAAGCCAACCTAATTAATGCATATCTTTTACACTTACACAGACCGAAACGCAGAAATGACTGGAAAAACAGGCTTTCGAAAAGATTTTAAAAGGAACATAAATATGTGGCAGAGATATCGGAAGTACTCAAATAGTAGACTTTAAATATTTCATTAAATTTTGTTTCATTTCGTCCCTAGGCTCTACAATTTTAGGCTATAGATAGTCTGAAACTGCCTTTAACCTTTCATTCCAGTTCTTGATCATAGTTTAATGTCTGTACCTATTTCATTGGTAATTAATAGTTTAATGGATCTTCCTATGTCATTGATGATTAACATTTTGATGGATCTACCTATTTCATTGGTAATTAATAGTTAACTGTCTGTATCTATTTCATTGGTAATAAATCTTTGGGCTGGAACTTAAAATGCCAGTATTACAAGCTGTTAAATCTGTACGTTTATTGCATAATGGTTAATGGTTTATTCTGTGAACAGAGGACGGAGAACTGAGGCGGACCTTACAGTCACTGGCCTGTGGTAAAGCCAGAGTGTTACAGAAACACCCCAAGGTCAGTAAACAACCCCTATAGAACATAATGGAATGACCCAGATCATTGCCTGGAAGAGTTCACTGGAGTTTTACAGGGGTGGAAGGGTTGATTAACCCCATTCTTCCATACAGGTGTAAACTCACACATAGCTTGTGTTGTGTTTTACAAGGAATAGGTTAAGAATTGTACCTGCTGCCCCCATTACATGATCTTAATAGGAGACTAAGTTTGGGATCTTATCTTTTCTCTTGCTAAAGTCTCCCTTGTCACCGCCCTACTTTTGGCCTTTTCTTGATAAACAAAACCAAATGTGGATTAAACTTGAGACACATTTTGATTGGCTGACACTGACCTTTGACCAGGACTACATTTATAATCACATGGTTCAGTGCCATGTGCTGATAGTTTGTGTCATTATCATTTGGCTGGAATATACAATACGATTTGTCTGCAGTTCGTTAATATTTGATATAAAACATTATGTTTTGCCTAGTTTGGTATTGAAATGCTTCCATTTTCTTTAATTTTGTAATGAAGTTGTTGCTAAAAGAATGACTTTGAAAACAATATATATGTAAAACAAAGTCATTTTTGAATGTCAATAAGTGACTTTTTATATGAAAATCATATCATTATGCCACAAAACGTGTATATGTGTATTCAAATCAAATCATACTCTGGTTTTTTCCATCTGAGATTGTAGCAGAAAAAGAAGCTTGCTATAGCTTGATCTTCTGTAACTTTTGAAAATCAACAAACTCCAGTGAAATAAATACCATATTTAACAATCAATTGTTATGTAACTTCTATTTAAGCCACTAAAAAAAATGTGTGTATACAATTTGCCTGTTTCCTGTTTGCAGAGTAAAGAAATAGAAGATGATGATGTCTTTACATATAATGAAGGATTCAAACACAAGCTTTGTAAAATCAAAATCAACCAAATACAAATGAAAGAAACGGTAAGTATTTCCTGTCCTTTCAAGGTAATCCTGTACATACAAGTAGAAAACTTCTGAGATAAGTAAGTAGAAACTTCTGAGATAAGTAAGTAGAAAACTTCTGAGATCAGTTGTTATATTTTTCAGAAAAACAACTGATTTCTGTTTATGTGCTGGCAAAGAAAACAGTCCAAGTTTAAAGCTAGGGTAGCTTTCTTTACTTTAGTCCACAGTTCTGTTACACACCAAGTTGAAACAATTCTATGTTTGAATACAATCACTAGGGTTCCAGGTGTTGCAGATATTTATCATTGCATGGCATTGCCTCTATATAACCCTTCCGAATTTGGTTGGTATTAATAGGGTCATGAATGCTATTGACAAATTGTTGACGTCATCATTATTATGATGTCATAATTGTTACCTTAGATACCACTGACCACCCCGGGGCGATAGCTGTTCTATTCATGGAACTAGCATACCCGATAGATATTTGAGCTAAATGCTGAAAAATAAAAAGTGTAATTGAAATTATTATTTGATGAACAGCTTCTAATAATGATAAATATAGTACATAAAATTGAACTGCTTTTAGTCGGCATTCATTGGCAATATGAATGCCAACTGGTTAAAGGCAAATCCTACATGAAGTGCTAGCACGCTTCATTGAATTTGCCTTTGTCTGGTTGGGATTCATATTGCCTATGAATGCCAACTGAAAACAGTTAAATGCTTAATAAGATAGCATTGCTGCTGAATAATTAATGCTTTCATTTTGAATTTATGTTTTTGTTTTGGTGATTGCAGCAAGAAGAAAACACGAGTACGACGGAACGCGTGTTCCAGGACAGACAATACCAAGTAGACGCTGCTATCGTCCGCATTATGAAGACCCGAAAAACACTTACACACATTCTTCTAATATCAGAGCTTTATAACCAGCTCAAATTCCCAGTCAAGGTAAAATATTACAAAGAATTATTCCTAGTTACGGACAAGTTTAAGATTTTAATAATGAATTCTGTTGTTATGAAGTATTGTAGCCCAGGTTTTTCTCTGGCCCCTGAAAACATTTACAGTGGGGGTGGGGGGGGGGGGGGGGGGCCAGAGCGCACTGCTTTATGAAAATGTGGAATTTTTATGAAAATGTGGAATTATTCCGACACCAAACTGTATTGGAGAGTGATCAACAAAAAGAATCGGTTTGGAAATCTTCCAGACAAGAATAATTAAACAACTTCATTTAGCAATGCACACTGACCCCACACCAGTCATCTGTCAAAATGTCTAAGCCTGGTGTCAGGGTCAGAGGACACTCAGGCTAGGATTATTGATGTGTGTTCAGAATATGTGGAGGTCAGCTTTAGTCCGTCTGATTGTGTAGAACTCAATATTAGCCTGAACAAATTTTGACATACTTTTTCCTTTGTAATTCTACACATAACTTTGTCCTTGTATTTCATCACATAGGGATGTACATGGAAGTTTTTACATAAACTCATTTGTGATTGGATACATTCTTAAGGAGTTGCTTTTGTCAGATGTCATGTAATCAATATTTACATTAATTTGTTCAGAGCTAATTCTCAATTTGCAATTATGTTTCAGCCTGCAGATTTGAAGAAAAGGATAGAAAGTTTGATTGACAGAGACTACATGGAACGTGATAAAGATAATCCAAATCAGTATCATTATGTTGCTTGATTCTTATGGACTATATTATGCGGTGATAAAACATTTATTTGACAGAGACTGTTTCTGTCCCACAAACATTTTGATGAGTATTTCTGTCAGACATAAACATTGTGACAGATTATATCACAGCCATCTGTCTAACGAACGTTCCAGTGATACATTCTGTGCGATTATTTCAGTGCTAAAATTATCATTGTGTGGAATTCATGCTGTATTCGTGGAAAAGGATGTTGGGAAGTTGCAGACGTTAGTTTCTATGTTATGCGAGACAGTACTCCGGATCAATGCGGGCAACAGACATTTCCAGGCCCTATAGGCCTCAAAAGTGACGTGATGGTCTGAACGCAAACACATGGACACAAACAGTGTGAGCCTGTTCTCATACTGAACCAGTCAAAATACTGATAAATTAATATATCAGTGTATTTGTTCAGAGCTAGTTGCTAATCTGACACATTATTCTTCAACAATTATCAAGAATTACTATTTCTCCTTAACATCTTACAATTGACAAAATTGGATCGCTTTACGGCATCATCTTCCGTAAAGTGTCTTTCAGGTCTTTGCCAATATCTTTTATATTTTGAAACATATGTACACATTATCATAAACAGACTTTTCACCATGCCCCAACTTTCAGTTATAAAGTGACTGATTGCTAAAGGAAGAGCTATCCAATTAAATCATATTTTGATCTCCACGCCATTTGATAAACTCTTCTGTCCATGACAGCAGAGATTGTGGATGATGCTGAGATCAAAATATGATTTTAATTAGATTGAAGGAAGGAATTATAAAAGATAATGTGAAAAGTTATATTCTTATGGCCATGCATTTGTAAAACCATATATTAAGTATTATAAAGTATATTTATTGAAAGCTTGAGTGGAATTCATCCTGAACATTCTAGTTGTCTTTGACTGAATCCTGAACAGTTTTTACTGAACAGTAAATATGAAGAGTAATTTGGTTTCAATTTGACCTCAAAATTCTTCATAATGAGATTTAAGTCTGATTTTAAATCTTTAATTACTTCTGAATTTAGATTGCTGTAATACATTTATCGTAAATATGAACCTCAGGCTCTCAATACAGATTTTTTTTCTGCTGGATAACCGAACTCCTCGGTAGTGAAATGGATGCAAAACCTCCCTAACAAACAAACAAACAGTCTACCTACACACTTTGTTATTAGTAATTTCAGTTATTGTTGTGTTGTTTTAGATTTCCATGAGCTGTGAGGCACTTTTCTTGGTAATGAGAATGGCTGATAAATATATACACAGTTAAATATTGTACAATATTTATTTATTCTAAACTAACGAGAAAAGAAAAAATAAACACAAAATTTTGTTTCTACATTTTCAAATTAAGATAAAATGTAAATTGCATTTGCCAAAATAAGAATCACAGACAACGCATTTAACTGTGGTCTACATTTGTACTTCGTAAGTTTTTGTTGATTTCCAATGATGCTTTGAAATAGCCATACAGACTTTTTTCAAGCAGTGTTTAAGTCTTTTCATATTTATTTTGAATGAAATTGCATACAGTAAAACCCCACTTGCTCAAACCCTGTTTACTTGAATACCCCTCACATTGAACAGTTTGTTTGGTTCCGACCAAGTTCTTACATATTCAACCAATCTCAGATTACTTGAATACCATGTTTTCCTCGAACTATTGTTCAGGTCACCACAAGTTCGAGTAAGTCGGGTTTTGATGTAGTTATTTTATACATGGCACAGATCTCTAAGCCCCCTCCCCTTCCAATTATTTCACCCACACACGCAGACTGAGGGGCAGGGATCTGTGTAGTATATGTCAGACAAGGCCATGCTGGGCTATTATATCCTTGTATAAAACAGACTGTAAAATCAGAAACTAGTTGCTCCTGTCCTGTTTAGACAACTTCACTCTAAACTCTGTTACATTTTCCAGGTAGTTCATATTCAAAAATATTGAGGCTAAAGTAACAATGTAAGATTACTTTTATTGGCACACCTCCTAAACATACAAAGCACTTACATTTAGAGATGTGGCAAGCACTATGTGTGACAGGCATCAATTACTGCATATAAAATGAAAGTAAACTAATGATTGTCTTAATTATATAAACTTATATTATTAAAGACTCTAATATGGAAAAGAAGCAATAATATAGGGTCCGACCTTTTTACGATCATATTAATCATTTCAAGTACCTCAATATTTCATCACGCATGAATTTGTAGGGTTGGTTATTTTGCAGCCAAACTTTTGGAAATATTTTTAGTTTCTTTTAATTTTTTTTTTTTGCGGAAATATTAAAAAAAGTAAACAAAATATGCGTCATATTTTCTGATTTTACACAAGGTGTGAATGCAGAGTATAAACTATTTTTCACATTTATCATTTGTACAAATTCTTCTACATCTATCAGAGTAGAAATTTCCACTTTTACTGGTATTACTTAGTAACATAATTAGTTGTTTCACAATAGTTTTAACTCATTCACCCTCGAAATTTCATCATGAACTCTTCCAACCTTTGAATTGGAAGAGCTCAGTTGTGTTTTCAGGGGTGAATTCATTAACTGTATGGTGAACAATTAGTCTTTGTACATTTTTCAGAATTTGTGATATACAAATTATGGGTAAAGTGAAAGTAGAGAATGTTTGAGTACACCATATATAAAATATCATAGATCGGTAGATATTGGGTCTTTTAGCAGAAATGAAATGACTCAATAACCAACACATATTTAGCTTAAAAAAGATTTTGTTGTATTCAGGTATATCTCAATGTTCTGTCAAAACAAACACATGGATATACAAAGTCATACCCTGTGTAGATTTGGATGTTGATTTCTGTTTTTCTAACTCAATTCAGTGTAAAAATTTACTTCTTATCTTCTTTCACTGGTTAAACTGTCATATCTATTTTTTTAATCTTATATAAAGTAATTAATATAAAGTGCTAATGAGGGCTGTTCTAGAGTGAACCAAATGGGAGGGGCAGAAGGCACTTTTTAGAGACCCGCCACCAATCAAATATTTAAATGATTCTATATACCGAGTGGTTGGCAGATCTGGTTTTAACCGTATGACTCTACAGACCTATAATATATTTATACAGGTGCCTCCCTCATCTCCCACACGGTTAGATATGGAAAAGCCCTTAATGAAAATTTGACCCAGTGTTTAGATTTTACATGGCAGTACTACGCTAGTAAAATATTTACCTGGACCTTTGATTTTTTTTTTTTAACAAATTTCACAAATTAGATTGAGTTTCTGTCTTCTTTTATTACTCTAAGGAAAGCTTTTTTTCTTTCTTGATCTGTGCAAGTCGACAGCGATCTAAAACGTGGCTTTGTGAATGAGGTTTATGAGTCACCAGAATTCTGTTTATTTCCAAATACATTCGGACCTCGTTATCTTGAACTCGTGTAACTCAAAGACCTCGTTTAATTTTAAGTATTTTGTCGGTCCCAGCAAATCTTGCATTAAACTTCAAACTCACTCAACTTGAATACTCGGATTATTCAAAGTTTTCCTATGGTACCACTTACTTCGAGATAATGAGATTTGCTTGTACTTGATTTAGTGGAAATGGTTGATAACAAATTCAGGGTGGTCTTTTGGGATTTAAATTTGTACATATCAGATTACTGTAAACCAATGTAACTTATCATCCCCAGAGGATGTAAAAATATGTTGTGATTTAAAAAATGTATGAAACGATAATTTCTTATAGAGAATTTACGTGTGTTTTGTTTGAGAAATGCTACAGGAATTTGAGCGACAGTCGTTTAATATTTAAAAATTGTATATTTCTTCTCATGTAAGTCACGAAATATTTGATACATTTTCATGATACGTTTAGTATCTTAAAATCGGATGTATCTTCTCATGTAAGTCATGAAATACTTTTTCATGATAGGAACTTTTTTGCTTCATCTATAATAACAATGCAAAATATATTGTCTGTTAATATAATCATAGAAAATTAAGTGCCGCACGGTAACAGAATTTCAAATCTTTGCTTCAGAAGGGATTTGTACATTGTAAATTTATTTTTCAGAATTTCACATTACAAACGAAATGTCCTTTTTTTCTGAAGATAGTATAAGATAACCTCCTACATGATGTTAAAAACTCTTTTACAATTCTGTATATTTCTTAGATCTTGTTACTATACCATTTTGGAAGATTGAAATTAATTGTTTTTAATCATCCAAATTTATCAAATACATTGTATTCATGAGTAATCCAAAACTCTTTCATTACCTGAATGTCCAGCTTATATTTAATGATGGTTCATTAACACACACTCTTTCCTAGATAATACTTGTCCTTATTGTGTCTTTCTGAGAAAGATCTAGAGGATGTTCTTGCTGGGCTGGTGTGTCTAGTATTTATAGGTTACTGTTGTCGGGTGTGAGATCTAGCTCGCGGTGTGAGATCTAGCTCGCGGTGTGAGATACTAGCTCGCTCGTGTGAGATACTAGCTCGCTCGTGTGAGATACTAGTTCGCTCGTGTGAGATACTAGTTCGCTCGTGTGAGATACTAGCTCGCTCGTGTGAGATACTAGTTCGCTCGTGTTCTGTGCTAAGTGATATTTTCAGGAATTGTATACATATAAAAATGAAACTATTGATCAGAATTAAAAAATCTTAAAACGCAATGACATTAGTATTTTGTTTTGTATCAGTGAGTGTAATTAATTGTAATCAATTTTTGAAATTCATTGATTCCAGTGATCTTTAAAGTAGAAATATCTTTTCTTTGCAAAGTTTATCAGGTTTCAATCTATAAGGCTGGCTGAAAAGTTAAAATGAACTAGAATGTGTGAGGCACGGTAGTCTAGTGGTAGGACGCCAGGCTCATGATTGAAGGGTTGCGAGTTCGAGTCCCAGCACTCCTGTTGTATCCTTGAGGACTGACCCCCTAGGGGGCTGAGGGGCGGGGCCAAAAAGGGTTATTTAGCTATATTGGTTTAATCGACTTCTTCTCCATAACCATTGATTGGAAAGCAGCCTTATTTGGCAGGAAGCATCCCTAGCTGCTCGAGATTCAAAATTGTACTCGTGGTGGGACTGATCCCCCAGGGAGCTGAGGGGCGGGGCCAAAAAGAATTATTTAGCTATATTAATATTAGCGACTTCTTCTCCATAACCACTGATTGGAATTCAGCCTTATTTGGCAGAAAGTATCCTTAGGTGCTCAAGATTCAAAATTGTACTCATGGTGGGACTGACCACCTAGGGGACTGAGGGGTGTAGGCCATTAAAAAATATTTAGCTATATTGATATTAGCGACTTCTTCTTCATAACCTCTGATTGGTAATCAACCTTATTTGGTAGGAACCAGCCCTAGGTGCTCAGGATTCAAAATGGTACTCATGGTGGGACTGACCTCCTAGGGAGCTGAGGGGCGGGGTCAAAAATGGTCATTTAGCTATATTGGTTTAATCGACTTCTTCTCCATAACCATTGATTGGAAATGAGCCTTATTTGGCAGGAAGCATCCGTAGGTGCTCAAGATTCAAAATTGTACTCGTGGTGGGACTGATCCCCCAGGGAGCTGAGGGGCGGGGCCAAAAAGAATAATTTACCTATATTAATATTAGCGACTTCTTCTCCATAACCACTGATTGGAATTCAGCCTTATTTGGCAGAAAGTATCCTTAGGTGCTCAGGATTCCAAATTGTACTCATGGTGGGACTGACCCCCTAGGGGGCTGAGGGGTGTAGGCCATTAAAAAATATTTAGCTATATTGATATTAGCGACTTCTTCTTCATAACCACTGATTGGAAATCAACCTTATTTGGTAGGAACCAGCCCTAGGTGCTCAGGATTCAAAATGGTACTCATGGTGGGACTGACCTCCTAGGGGGCTTAGGGGCGGGGCCAAAAAGAATTATTTAGCTTTATTGGTTTAAGCGACTTCTTCTCCATAACCACGGATTGGAAATCAACCTTATTTGGTAGGAACCATCTCTAGGTGCTCAGGATTCAAAATGGTACTCATGGTGGGACTGACCTCCTAGGGAGCTGAGGGGCGGGGTCAAAAATGGTCATTTAGCTATATTGGTTTAATCGACTTCTTCTCCATAACCATTGATTGGAAATGAGCCTTATTTGGCAGGAAGCATCCGTAGGTGCTCAAGATTCAAAATTGTACTAATGGAGGGACTGACCCCCTAGGGGGCTTAGGGGCGGGGCCAAAAACGGTTATTTAGCTTTATTGGTTTAAGCGACTTCTTCTCCATAACCACGGATTGGAAATCAACCTTATTTGGTAGGAACCATCCCTAGGTGCTCAGGATTCAAATTATACTAATGGTGGGACTGACCCCCTAGGGGGCTGAGAGGCGAGCCAAAAAAAAAAAAAAAATTATCATGATTACTTAGATACCAATGTTTCCAAGTGAGCGATACAGGCCCTCTGGCCTTCTTGTTCATTGCTATGATTTAGAGACATGCAATTCATGGTCATGAAAATAATCATTTTCATGGCCATGATTCATTTTCAAAAATGTCAAAAATAAGTTTTGAATCTGAGAAATATCATGGGTGGTTTGGTATTTAAAAATAAGTAGTTTGTTGATATGTTTGATCCCTGTGAATTTGAAAGTAGTTAAAGGTCACTTTCATTTGCAAACTTTGTTCAGGGTCTTCCAGGTATGCTACCAGTTATTATCATGTCTCTAGGACTTTGGTACTTCAAAAGAATTTGACCTCTATGACCTTAAAAGTAAGTCAAGGTCATTTTCATTTGTAAACTTTGTTTAGCTCTGGAAAAGCTTCTGGCAAATAGCAAGTCCCTAGGCCATCAGTGTTTCAGAAGAAGTTTTTTAGCTCAAATGAGCTTATGCTGTGGTGCAGCGTCTGTCCGTCTGGCGTTAACTTTTCCATTTCTTCTTAATAACCAAAATGCCTAGAGGCATGATATTTGGCTGAAACGTTCCTTGGATAAAGCTTGACAAAGTTGGCCCAAAAAATGACCTTGACATGTATTCAAGGTCACATGGACCAAATCTGTTTAAACCTTCTAACGACTTCTTCTTATAAACCAGACATTGATATTTGGCTAAAAGGTGTCTTGGATGAAATCCGACAAAGTTTGTGAAAAAAATTACTTTGACCTATATTCAAGGTCACAGAGGTCAAATCTGTTAAAACCTTCTAACGACTTCTTCTGTAAAACAAAAAGGCTTAGAAACTATATATTAACTGAAAGATACCTTGGATGAAGCCCAACAAAGTCTGGAGAAAAATAACCTTGACCCATATTCAAGGTCACAGGGGACAAATCATTAACAAGAGGCCCAATGGGCCTGCATCGCTCACCTGGTATCAATCTCTGACTTATATAATAGTGTTACCCTAAAGTCCCCAAAAATCTTTTACTATAAGACATTTAGAAGAACATGTTAAGATTTAAACATATTTTACCCCTGTGACCTTATAAGACAACATCATTTTCATTTTCAAATTTTGCTTGGCTTCATCCCAGGATGCTACAAGCCAAATATCATATCTCTAGGCATTTCAGTTTATCAAAAGAAGTCGCTCAAGCTTTTAACCACTGATTTGACCCCTGTGACCTTGAATATGAGTCAAGCTCATTTTCCTTCCCAAAGTTTGTCGGGCTTCATCCAAGGAACCTTTCATCCAAATATCATGCTTCTAGGGCTTTTGGTATTTCAGAAGAAGTCGTTTAAAGGTTTTAGAAGATTTGACCCCTGTGACCTTGAATATAGGTCAAGGTCATTTCTTTTCGCAAATTTTGTCGGGCTTCATCCAAGGAACCTTTCAGCCAAATACCTTGTTTCAATACCTTGTCGGGATTCATCCAAGAAACGTTTCAGCCAAACATCATGCTTCTAGGGCTTTAGGTACTTCAGAATAAGTCGTTTAAAGGTTTTAACAGATTTGACCCCTGTGACCTTGAATAAAGATCAAGGTCATTTCTTTTCGCAAACTTTGTCGGGATTCATCCAAGAAACCTTTCAGCCAAATATCATGCTTCTAGGGCTTTTGGTACTTCAGAAGAAGTAGTTTGAATGTTTTAACAGATTTGATCTCTGTGACCTTGAATGTAGGTCAAGGTCATTTCTTTTCGCAAACTTTGTTGGGCTTTATCTAAGGAACATTTCAGCCAAATATCATGCTTCTAGGGCTTTTGGTATTTCAGAAGAAGTCGTTTAAATGATTTAACAGATTTGACCCTTGTGACCTTGAATATAGGTCAAGGTCATTTCTTTTCGCAAACTTTGTCAAGCTTCATCCAAGAAACCTTCCAGCCAAATATCATGCTTCTAGGGCTTTTGGTATTTCAGAAGAAGTCGTTTAAAGGTTTTAACAGATTAGACTCATGTGACCTTGAATAGAAGTCAAGGTCATTTCTTTTTACAAATTTTGTCAAGCTTTATCCAAGGAACATTTCAGCCAAATGTCATGCTTCTAGGACTTTTGGTATCGCAGGAGAAGTCGTTTAAAGGTTTTAACAGATTTGACCCCTGTGACCTTGAATATAAGTCAAGGCCATTTCTTTTCGCAAACTTTATCGGGCTTCATCCAAGGAACATTTCAGCCAAAGATCATGCTTCTAGGGCTTTTGGTATTTCAGTAGAAGTCGTTTGAAGGTTTTAACAGATTTGACCCTTGTGACCTTGAATATAGGTCAAGGTCATTTTTTTTCGCAAACTTTGTTGGGCTTCATCCAAGAAACCTTTCAACCAAATGTCATGCTTCTAGGGTTTTGGTACTTCAGAAGAAGTCATTTGAATGTTTTAACAGATTTGACCCCTGTGACCTTGAATATAGGTCAAGGTCATTTCTTTTTGCAAACTCTGTCAAGCTTCATCCAAGGAACCTTCCAGCCAAATATCATGCTTCTAGGGCTTTTGGTATCGCAGAAGAAGTCGTTTGAAGGTTTCAACAGATTTGACTCCTGTGACCTTGAATATAAGTCAAGGTCATTTTTTTTCGCAAAGTTTGTCAGGCTTCATCCAAGAAACATTTCAGCCAAATGTCATGCTTCTAGGGTTTTTGGTATTTCAGAAGAAGTCGTTTAAATGTTTTAACAGATTTGACCCCTGTGACCTTGAATATAGGTCAAGGTCATTTCTTTTCACAAACTTTGTCGGGCTTTATCCAAGGAACCTTTCAGCCAAATGCCATGTTTCTAGGGTTTTTTGTATTTCAGAAGAAGTCGTTTAAAGGTTAAAATAGAGTTAACCTCACTGTGACCTTGAATATTGGTCAAGGTCATTTCTTTTCGCAAAGTTTATTTGGCTTCATCCAAGGAAGCTACTGGTCAAATATGAAGTCTCTATACCTGACGGTATTTTAGAAGAAGTTGTTTGAAGGTTTCGACATTTTTGACCCCTGTGACATTGAAATGAGGTCAAAGTGATTTTTTTTCGCAAACTTTGTTCAGCTCCTTCCAAGAAATTTACCAGCCAAATTTCATGTCACTGGGCCTTTCAGTATTTTAGAAGAAGTCGTTTAAAGGAAAAAGTTGACGGACGCAGGACGGACGGTCAGACGACGGACGCTGCACCATCACATAAGCTCACTTGGCCCTTCGGGCCAGGTGAGCTAAAAACCTTCGAGTGCCTTCTTCTGAAAAGTCAAAAGACCTAGAACCTTGATATTTGAGTAAAGGTTCTTTGGATAAAGCCAAACAAAGTTTGCAAAAAACAATTACCTTGATCAATGTTCAAGGTCACAGGTGTCAAATCTGTTAAAACCTTTAAATAACTTCTTCTGATTAACCAAAAGGTCTAGAAGCATATTTGACTGAAAGTTTCCTTTGATGAGACCAACACAGTTTGTGAAAAGAAATGACCTTGACCCATATTCAATATCACAGGGGTCAAATCTGTTTAAACATTTTAACGACTTCTTTTGAAATACCAAAAGGCATAGAAACCTTTTCAAATTGCCCTGCCGGCACCGTGGTCTGTCCGTCCTTAAATAATTATTTTTATTGCTATTTCTTGAGAAGTTCTGAATGGATCTTTCTCAAATTGCATATGTAGGTTCCCCTTGGTTCCAAGTTGTGCCCTCTTCATTTTGGGACTGGCCAGAAAAACAAAGTGGCCATCTTGGAATTTGACATGAACGTTTGTTATCGCTATTTTCTTGAGAAGTACTGGATGGATTCTACTCAAATTTGATATGTAGGTTCCCATTGGTGCCTAGTTGTGCATTGTACAGTTTTGGGCTGATCTCAAATACAATATTGCTGACAGGCAGCCATCTTGGATTATGCATTATAGTTTGTGATAGCTATTTTTTGAGAAGTTTAGGATGGAACCTTTCTCAAATTTCATATGCAGGTTCCCAGTGGTCCCTAATTGTGTATTGTCCAGTTTTTTGAGGTGATTCATTAAACAATTTGGTTTCAGACGGCCATTTTGGATTTTGATAGCGATAGTTTATGATCGATATATCTTGAGAACAACCAGGTGGATTCTTCTCTAATTTCATGTTTGGTCCCTTGCCAGTTGCGCATGGTCTAATTTTTAGGCTGCTCCAGGGCACCAAGATCCCTCTGGGATATCTTGTTGGCTGATAGTTTCCTTTGAAGAATCCTAAAAAAACTTGCAAATGAAAATGACCGTGTCTTTCTTTCAAGGTCACAGGGATAAAATATGTTTAAATCTTAATGTTCTTCTGAATGTCTTGTAGGAATAGATTTTAAGTGACTTATGGTTGACAAGTAAGGAATTGATACAAGGTGAGTGATGCAGGCCCATTGGACCTTTTGTTTACAAATTTGACCCCTTGAAGTAGGTCAGTTTTTTTTTTTTTGCTTTACCCCAGGAAACTTCAAGCCAAATAACACGACTCTCAGAAGAACTTGTTTAAAGAATCAACAGAGGCTGCACCATAGCATATGCTCATTTGGCCCTTGGGCTAGGTGACCTCAAATAATAACAGTGACCAAGTATACACAACAAAACTAGATCAAACCATATATTATTTGTTTTTATTTCTCGTTTCTATATAAGTGTGAGTATAAATCGTAATATTCTAGTAAACAATTTAATTCTTGAGTATATTTCTAAATATACAACAATAATTTCACTATTAGGCTTCACCATTCCCACAGAATAGGTAAGTGTGCAGGAAAACATGTTTTCAATCTCAACAAGTACTGTGCTAGTTCACGATAATTCAAACTTGTAAGAAGTGAAAATTAGTTCTACAAAGGACGTTTGGTGAGTAAAGTCCAGTGAAGTTCTGTTGTTTCTTTTACAACACTAGGAGAGAGATCTTTATACCACAAGCATTGATTCAGTGTTTATAGTATATAGTATATGCAACAAAATGTCTTTCCAACTGCCTACACATAGTGACAGAATTACAGATTTGTTTTGCATCTCCGACAACAGCTAGTCTCCCGACCAAGACAAATCTGAGCTGAGACCTAAAAGTAGGGGGTGGGCTTATTACCAGACACCCAATCCTAATGCAGGGGGGTGGGCTTATTACCAAGCATGGGTTTATTGCCAGAGAAATAGTGTATAGTATAAATAGTGTATTCAAAACTTAATACAATGTAACTAATACCGGTATACCATCTACATATAACATATTACTCCATCATATCATACCCTCTGTAGCATAATTTTACCTTAACTCGTTCACCCCTGAAATTTCATAATGAACTGTTCCAACCTTTGTATTGGGAGAGTTCAAACGTGTCATCAGGGGTGAATGAGTCAATGCCAGTTGACAATCACATCATATGGTGATAGGTAGGAAAAGCCCATCATAACTAATATGTACATGGTATATCACACAAAAGGATAAATAATAAATGATCACCTATTTTGGATTTCATTAAAACCACAATCTACTTAGGAAAGCATATTCAATATTCCTTAAAGACGGTCCAATTCATCTCAGGAATATTTCAGATTCAGTTCCTCAGCTGTCATAAAGTTATGATTTTTGCAGGAGTTGAAAGTAACTGTGTCAGTGATTGGTCGACAGATCCTCCTGTTGATGATTCTAGCTATGTGATTGGACGACAGATCCTCCTGTTGATGATTCTAGCTATGTGATTGGACGACAGATCCTCCTGTTGATGATTCTAGCTATGTGATTGGACGACAGATAGATGGACGGATCATTGGATGAACAGATCAATGGTGATGAGAGAAGACAAGATGGAACCATACAAGTTTCCATTGTGCAGTATGTGACTGATTCTTCAGATGTATTTAGCACCAGATATATATAGGCTATAATAACCATATGACAAGTGGATGAAAAAATGATGAGTGCTTGGCACTTCTAACCTCTACCTCTACGTATAGCTAGCTAGTTTTACCTATAACAACTACTGGTATACAAAACATAGTCTTTGTTGTATAAATTAAAATCATCACTTGCTAGTCTGGAGGACATTTTGATTCCAGAAAAAAATTCAGATTTTTTTTTCTCATATTTAAATACTGAGATCATTGGCTAATGATTATCATTGTGTTATATATATTTTCAATCTGATTAAAATGCAGATCTTTACTCTCAATCTGTTACTTTTGGATCTTACAACATCCCACTAGAGGTCATGACCTTTTTAGCGCCTCTTCACACTCCAGTAGAATTGTGAAATTGGCGACAGTTGACGCGGTCATCTGCACCAAGTCATTTTGTCACAGCACTGCACATTAGCTTGTGATGAAATGACTACACATAAAATAGGATTATACAAGCTTTTTCGCCAACAAACATTCACATTCAAGACTCTGTAAGCTGTAATTTGATCGGTTGATGCAAAAGTTCATCAGAATGTGACCCCTTATGGGAGTAGTCGAATCCTACATTTGTGAAGCGTAACGGAGCAACAATGGATCTGTATTTCAATCAGATTGATATATTTTACCACAAACATCAACAGCCAGGGTCATTTTGGATTTTCCATAAGTTATAATTCTCTAGATTTTATTAAACAGGGATCAAGCATGGTAGTTAGTATAGTTGATTTGCTAACACTGCGATCATCAGTTTCTGTTCCAACAGTATTATACTGAAATTTTCATCTCAACTGAGCACTAATGGGTTGGCAGATTCTAAACGATTGAGAAGTAAATATATTAAACATAGATAATTATAAAACATAATACTCGGATACATATAAAAGGATTAGAAACACACTTCACTAGTAGAAATAAAGAATAAAACTAAGTAATAAATTAAATTATATAAAAATCAATAAATATATTTATGTTATACTGTATATGACACAAAAAGTTCAGGGTACTTTCCCGCATGGTTTGAAGCATCGTCAGATACCCTCGATTGATTGCACTATGCTACATTTTTATATTAGTGTAGCTTAGCATAGTGCAACAGTGTAGCATCAATTGTTGGTATATGTGTTTGAAGCCATTTCGAATTGTTTTTGGTTCAAAGCTTTATGGATATTCTGCATCAACAACCAGCTCACAATGATTTCTATTTTTAAATTTGATGCTTTTATTGTCTTGGTTCATGAAAACCAGGGATGTTTATTCGAGATGCATATTTATTTTATGTTATACAGTAGTAATCTGCTTAATTTCTAAATCAATAAATACACATGATATATAATATCTTACTCCAGTAAATTTCACTCAGATATATCAATTCCTATAAATATTTTCAAAAATTTAATATGATAATCTAGCTAGCTATCAAAATACATGTACATGTAGTCAAACCTGCTCAAGTGAACACCTGCTTACAACGGACACTTTCAGGTCCTCCCAATGCATTTTACTATGTAACACCCCTTTATAAAGCGGACACCTCACTAGTTATAACAAGGACAGACTTTTTGAGTCTGAAATAATACATCTCGTCTCTCAGAACAGCGGACATGTGCCATTGGAATTTGTTTACATTCCCTAAGAGTTATCTCCCATACACCATTTAATTTTCCTAACAATGAGACTGAGAGATTCTTGAGTTCAGTAAAAAATAAATTGTTCAAACTTTCAAAACTGCATTGAATTTAGTGCTTTGACTGAGAACTATATAAAAACTCTTGAAAACTGGTCAAGGAAAGATATGATAAGCATTTAACCATGAGCCACATCAAAACCAGTGAAGTGGATGACCAATGGTCAAAAGATTGCAGAGGCAAAAACAAGGAGAAAGGGTCAATCAACTCATTTATCCCTGAAGACACATTTGAACTCATCCAATTCAAAGGTTGGAATAGTTCATTATGGAATTTCAGGGATGAATGAGTTTAGACCAGAAACAATGATTTATCAAGATATAAATGTAGAAACATTTTAAATATCAAACAATTACAAAGTTTTGTAATGTTGCAGAGTTACAGTTACGATAATAACGGTAATACATAAAATACAAATGAAACAGTCTTTAACAAGTGAATAGTTTCTTATCCAGGTAGCTATGTACCCTTAATCATTCTGAACCCCTTAGGAATACCCTGGATATATATGTACATGAATATCTTGTTAATGAGATACAGTACCTGGTAAATGTTATCACCAGAACACTCTAAGCATTTCATGATAAAAATACAAAAAAAAAAGAAGAAAGAAAATCTACATTTTCTACTTTTGATACTTGAAATCTCCACATTTTTATCACATAAACAAACCTTAAGAAATTAACTGAAAACTGGCCTTGAAAAATCTTGTCACGCAAACTTGTCACAGCCAGACTGTTTAGACAGTGAATCCAATTCAACACACCGTTTCAGAGATACAACTTTCCGGAATAAATGTCATGTAATTGGCAGTCACATGGTACATTAAGGGGGGCATGTATACTTTCAGTGAAATGATAAAATGGTGGTCAACCAACTTCGTTGTAGTAAAACGACAGTAAACAGGATAAAAACATCTAAAATTTAGGACGCTATAATTTGAAAAAGAAATTTCTACTGACCAGTACACCATGTAGATAGACATGATGTCGGAAATTTGAAGAACCTCTTTTTCCTATATTTTTCTCTGCTACTGATGCTTTGGCAGCAAACTGGAAGTACACATCCCCCAATCACCTGAACAAGTATCTCGGAAACAACGTATTGTTCAGATGCTGCAGTTTACATGAGAAAACCATGAACAACTTGTGTTTGAGTGGATGTATGTGTCCTACTTAGCTGAGTGGATGTATATGTGTCCTACTTAGCTGAGTAGACGACCCATAAACAACTTTGACATTTGAAATGATAGATATAATATTGATTATCTTTCCACGGAAAGTTCTAACAGCTCAATATCAAAATATCACCCAAAAGCATTTTATTTTTTATCTCAACTTTACAGATCACAAAGCAGTGCTTCAGAGACTGCTAGTATTCATAGTAAAACTTTACTGTGTAACTTGTCTAAACCAGATGTCATTGGGACCAAATTTTATGTTTAGACGGAATAGACAGGGATTCAGATAAGACAGGGGCCGCTTTAGACAAGTTATACTGTACAACCTCTTCACATACTCTCTTATCTCTGCATAAGTATTAATAATGTTAGTGTCTTAGAGCGAGATATAAATTAAACTTCTCACAATAAAATATTGTCACCCTGGTTTGCAGTACTAGTTGCTTCCTGCTGGCTCAACCAGGCAAAATCTCTCTAGCTCATTTGGTCGAGTGCATAAGACTACAAAATCAGGGACCTGCTTTATGCAGAATAATCAGTTTTTCCTTCTTTCAATGTAAAATGTTCAAAGAATAAATCCTGGCAGACCTTCAAATGTTAATGGGGGCCTTGCAATACAGAAAAGCCCTAATTTGAATAAATCAGAGCCAATAATTAACTGTAGTCATTTGAGCGTTTGACACAGGGGGCATTCTTTTTGTAATCCCAAGCAAAGCAACAAGACTATCATTGAACAAGATTAATCTATGACATCATAAGTAAACCAAACCATGTGTTAAGTTCAAGGAATTCATACTCAAATGAAAAGCATTTCTGTTGGTTACTGGTGATAATGTTCATATTGTGGGTTGCACGGCAAATGCAGCTACAATACCATGAATGGCTCATTAAAATCATATCAACAAAAATCATGAAATTAAACATGCTAGCAACAAATAAATACACCGAAATACAGATGTACATGATTTCTTTCTAATGTTGCACCAACTATTACCTGGTAAGTGTAAAATGTCTAACAAATGTCTCATTGGAAATAAAAATCCTGACCAGCAACAGTCTGAGTTAGTCTGTTCTAATTGAGAAAACAAAAATATCTAAAAATCTGTCCTTTGATATTCAGTTTTTGATTCCTCAACATGGCAAGTGAAACAATAACATTACACCCAATCATTTTTATCATATTTGTAATTGCAGCAAAAATGATTTTTTACCATTTATTTAATTATGAGTACATATATATACCAATGTGAGAAACAATACAATGCATGCAGGAATGTATGGCAGCTTTGGCTCATCATAAAATTTACATTTTTCTATGACTTTTCGCTGTATGAATGAGGACATTCCTAAAAATATCATTTGCTGTTCATCTTATACATCATCACTATAGCTATCTATATCCATAAAACAGAGAATATATATTACTTTTAACCTGTTTTAGCCAATCTTTATCTATCTATTGAACAGAAAATAAATTACTTTTAACCTATTTTAGCCTATCTTTATCTATCTATTAAACAGAAAACATATTACTTTAAAGTTATTTAGCCATTCTTTATCTATCCAGCATTGAATAAGAAATATATTACATTTAACCTATTTTAGCCAATCTATTTATCTATTGAATAGAAATATAAACTATCCATTGAATAGAAAATATATTACTTTTAATCTATTCCAGTCAATTGCTTACTTTCTATTTGTTAATAGCGAAACTTATTCCTAATTTCTATATATATTATATCAATAAAGTTTTAGGCATTATACACATTTACCAAGTACACAATGCAATGTGGTCACAACCACGTTCCTGAATGTCCTCAAATTCTCAAAAGGACGGCAATTCATGGGTAGAGTCGAATCCACAACTTAGAAACTTTCGTCCTCTGATCCATCGTCCCAATCACATGATTCCACAGCGTCATCAAAACTCACTTCCTTGTTGTACTCAAATCCCTTGTCTCCGGGTTTGATACGATTTTTCTCAAATGTATCGTCCATCACCGCTTTCTTTCGAGTAAGTGTTTCAGGGTCAACTTTATTCAAGTCTTCTTCTGGATCTAGTTTATCAAGCTCAGCATTTCGAGCGAGGCTAGCTTCCAGACTCATTCCCTTCATTTTATCACTGATGATGGTAATTAGACGTTCTAGCTGGCTCTTTGGAAGACAATGGACGTACTTAGAGTGGCGCGGATTCTTTAACAGTTCCTCAGCTGCCCTATCAATGTCAGAGTTCTTTGTGAAATTTCTCAGGGGCATGGATCTACGCCGAAGTTTACCGTCTTTTTCATAGCTGACAATTATGCAGGGTGGGTCAAACTTAACTCCACACTTCTTCACTTCAATTCCATTCTCCATTTTGTTCTTCAAAAGAAAAAAAGACAGCATTAAGACTTGACATGAACATTTAAGTACGCTCTAAAATTTGAATATTACACATGTGAGCATATTTTTCCCATGTGACCTTTTTTTCCCATGAGCTTTTTTTCCTCGTGTGAGCCTTTTCACATGAGCTTTCAGCTTCATTTGCATGTTAAAATGTACACATGCAAGTTTCTCGTGTGCTGCTCATGTGCTTCTTGTTAGCAAAGTTTGGTATGGGCATACACAAAAATCTTTATACTAATCCATCCCACTTGCTAATGACAAAATATCACCAGCCAAGTTTATTTGAGGACATTTAAGAGCACTCTGTTTGAAGTACCTACTAGACCAGTATCATTACTCTGGGCCTCCAAGTTCATCAGAAGAGGTTGTTTCAAGGTTGTTTTTAATTATTTGACCCATGTGACCTTGAATGTAGATGGAGGTTCCAAGTTTGTTCTTAAATATTTGACCCATGTGACCTAGAATGTAGATGGAGCTAGGTTCTAACTTTGTTCTTAAATATTTGACCCCTCTGTGACCTAGAATGTAGATGGAGGTTTCAAGTTTGTTCTTCAATATTTGACCCATGTGACCTTGAATGTAGATGGAGGTTTGAAGTTTGTTCTTAAATATTTGAATTATGTGACCTTGAATGGAGGTAATCTATTTAAGGAAACTCCATAGCACTCTGTCAGAGGTACCTACATTGCCATATGTAACCACCATAGCTCTTTTGGTTATTCAGGTTTTTTTTTTAGATTTTTACAAATTCTACACCTATGACCTCGTAAATAGGTCCAAGTCATTTGTTTGCGAACACTTTATAGTACTTCATGCCAGGTACCTACTGACCAAGTATCAGTACTCTGGGTCTTCTTACTATTCAGAACAAGATTTTCAAAATGTGTTCTTTTTTAATATATTCTGTCCCAGGTACCAAACATCACTCCCCTGGGTCTTTAGATTATTGAGAAGATGTTGTTTAAAGTAAAAAGCAGACACCTAATGGGAAGATGACAGATGGATCTGGATACCGTATCGTGACATCAGCCTTTAAGGCAAGGTGAGCTAAAAATGATAGATTCTGTTGTCACTTCCATTGATCACAACTGGACTTGGTGAACATTGGCAACCAGGTATAGCCTACTCCTATAACATAAGAGGCCGCTGGTCGGCCTTTTTATTATCGGATATGATTTTGCCGACTACACGGCGCCTGTCAAAAAATATCTCGCCGTGTTAAACCTCTAACATTGGTGGAGTAGGTATAGCCTAGTCCGAAGGGTTCTGACTCTCTGACCTGCTAAATATGTGGATGACAGGCTAGGGGGTCTCGCACCCGCTTGTCGTCCAAATATTTAGTGGGTCAGAGAGTTGGAACCCTTCGGACTAGGTCAGCCAATATGGTAGAATGTTTGAAAAAGAGTTTAGCCCAATGTCCAGGTTTGAATCACGGTCTGGCCCCTACTCTGTCTCTTTACCCTGTTCACTTATACTGGAGTAAAGCTATAAATACTATGTCATTTTAGTTTATCTGCGGCATGATTCGCTGATAGCACAGATATTTGTGCCAAACCTGTTAAAAACAAAGAGGGTTTATTGAACATGGAATGCTGAGTCAATTAATTCAGCCGTAATAATAAGAGAAACCCAAAAATGTTTAAGGTTTACCCAGGGTTACCTGATACTTTTGACAAGCGCCATATAGGCCTAACTATGTCTTATAAAAAATAACCAACTAGAAACCTATATATGTGGATTACCAAAGGGGAGAGAATTCACAATGATAGATGATAACAAATAATTACAATTACCGTTAACGCATATTTGTGGCAGATAATGCTACTTGACTTTGATCACATCTATGTTAACCTGAATTGTACGTCATGCCATCTATTAAATAAAAGTTGACACATATTGATAAGGATTAAACTACAGTAAGCTTACACTTGTAAACGATTTCCCCCCAAACCCAAAAAGAGTCAAAAATGAAAAGTACCTTCTTATTATCTCTAAATTGGCAGTATCATTATCGACATGTTCCTGCTGTTCAAATTAATTTCAGGATGACGGTTGACAGCAAAATGTCCCCTTCTATAATTCAACACTGCCTGCAAACTAGAGAGTGTCCTCCATATTGAAACAAAAGTTGTAAGCATGCGCAGTAGATAACAGTTTTTTTACAGTACAAAGTAAGTGATAAGAAAATGTAATAACACTCTATTTGTCATGTACTCATGTTAATTTATCTATGAAATTAAAGAAGAAAAAGGATTTACAATGTTTCAGATGAAAATAATAATTGAAATGTAGTCTAGTGTGTTAATTAAACTAATTATGTTTCTTTTAATCACTACTTTTTTCTTCTTTAGACATGCGCAATCGTCACCCGCCATTTCAACATGGAGGTCATGTAGAACTGTGCGGACGCAGCGGATGAAAAATCGCAAGAATTCTCCTTAAATAGAGTTTTATTTGGTAAACGAACAGGTAAATATGCATGAATTAGCCACCAACAATAATTTGATTCAATGGTATTTTTGTTGCAGAGCTAATGCATTGCAAAATCCAGTGTTAAAGTATCGGTAAACAAGATGTCGGCCGGTGGTGCGGCGAGGCTAAATCAGTAAATGAAAAAAAAATAGAACATGCCATTCTGTTGCTCCTGTCATTTTCAGAAATATTTCAATATGTCGATATATATTCAATTCAGTTGTAAAATATTATCAGTAACAAGATGAAAATGTTATTTTTGCAGTTCAATGAATATTGATGCTTAGAAAATTTGTTCCAAAGATATTTTGTGTCCAGTGAATGACCTAGTCTATTGAGTAATACTATTAATATCCGGCCCCTTATGGCTCTGCTCCGATCGTGTTTTGAATCGACCCCATGCCCCGTAATGAAGCGAGCTTGGTGTGATGCAAACCGGGCGTTTTTTTTTTGCATCACTTATCAACCGATTGGTTCTTATTAATAAAACATTTGAATTTTGCACAATTTCTGCTGATCTACCAAACTTCAGAACAATTCAAACGTTTAAAGGCTCTTATAAACATTCCTTCTATCCTTACACTATTCCACAATGGAATTGTCTCCAAAAGGAAATTATGTCTTCAGAAACAATCGAGTCTTTCAAAGCTGCTCTCTCAATAACTTTCATCTGTGACACCTATCTAGAGTAAAATCCCCTCTATGTAAATAGTTTTATTATATGTGTAGCGAAACTGGACTGGGTCGAACATCGGCAACCAGGAAGCTCAGTGGTAGAATGTTCGTCTAGAGTTCAGAAGGTCCAGGGTTCGAATCCCGGTCTGGACGCTACATTTTCTCTTGTTACAAAATTGGCGAGCTTGTCAACCCTTGTAGCATTGAGAGGTAACACTTGTCTTGGAGGGCCAAGACTTGGAGAAAAAGAGGGAGGAATGTAGCGGAACTGGACTGGGTCGAACATCTGCGACCAGGTAGCTCAGTGGTAGTGTTCGTCTAGAGTTCGGAAGGTCCCGGGTTCGAATCCCAGTCTGGACGCTACATTTTCTCTTTCTCCTGTTACATATGTACAAAAAAAACTGATCATTTTTAACATTGTTTTTCTTAACAGCCCATGCCATATAATCTTTCAATTTGAAGGAAGGGCATTATCCCCTAAGAAGAAGAAATTAAAATCCACCTAAAATGATGTTAAATATCAACGAGGCATAGACCCATTGTACCAATGCTCACTCATCTAATGGAAATTTCATTGTTTCTCTTTAAATACTTGCCGATTGCTGTCATTATCGTGTTAATTTCTTGGGATTGACATTTTCCCACATCTTCATGCTGAAGAGCTCCATTTCAAGTAGTCCGAGTTTGCTTTGGCCCTGACACCATATCTGGTTTGGGGCCAGAGCGCACAGGCCTATAAAAACGTAGAATTTACCGATACCAGACAGTGACTGGGGATCCCGAGTGACTAATTAACAAAAAAGTGTGGTCCGGAAATCTTCTGAACGAAAATATTACCTTCCGTTTTCTGTTAAGATCAGTATGGTTTGCTGATTAGTCACACCATGGCCTACTTATGACTCTACTGATAGGAATTTTGAGCTGCTGGTGATAATAAGAGTGGATTTGATAATCCATTTATCGATATATGTGAGGTATGTAATGTGTCACAGTCAATTTTCGTTGTCAGCATCTCAAAACTCTCTGTTGCAAACGTTGTCGGATAATTCCATGTTTTGATATAGGAATGAGCTCTGGCCCCACACCAGACATCTATCTGTCAAAATGTCCCATGTCTTGTGTCAGGGCCACCGGAAACTTGGGCTACATTTCAAGCAAAATAATTTTCAATAAAAGCAGACGACACAGCTGGTGAGAAAAACACATTTTGGTTATGTTGTATTTACAAAAGATGTGTACAGAACGAAAAATATTGTGTATGTAAGATCAAGTAAATAATAAAATAGTTTTAAGATTAACCTTAATCGTATCCAAAATTTTATGTTTTGTGAGTAAGGTCTCGTTTATAATCAATACCATCACAATGCGTGAAGGGCTTTCGACACTTCTACTAAAGTCATTTGAAAAATGACATTATATTATTTTTCAATGGTAGATCTTAACATGAATTGTTATTTTTATGAATACATTACCATTGATTTTAATTCTACATTCTCCTTTGTTTCATTAAAAAAAACTGGTGAGGGAGCAGGTGTACTGCCAGGCAAAAAGCCATGTGTCACTTACTGTCACATGATTAGTTGCCAAAATAGGATGCTGCAAGTCATGGGATTATTTTTTTTTACCGGACATAACCTTTTCTATCGTGTCCTGATTTTCAGGGTTAGATTTTTGAGCGAACATTGGTACACTGAGTCTATAGTCTATACTGAAATGAGAAGCGGCAGTCATGATCAAGATTTTAGTCTTTCTCTGGTTTCTTTTCTGAAGAGCTCCTCTCAATGTTTGAATAAACGATCATATGCGGACAAAATATGGAATTTTTTGTAAGCCGTAGTAATTCCATATATGGCCTCGAGGCCATATATAAAAGAGATTTGAGATAACATCACAAATGATTTGTCATGGCAGTAGTTTCTTTTGTTTGTCAAGAAGAATATTTCTAGTTTGACTAATTTTGTGGAAATGAAATTATCATGGTAAAAACTCATATATTTTCAGCAATTCTGTATTATTTTGACAACATTATTCTCACATGAGGTGCTAATTAAATGAAATCTTACAGTTTAAACACTTCTGATGTTGCTCCATTAGCAGACATGGGATCATTTCGTAGCTCTAATGATGTAATATATAACATTTATTTATATGATATAGAAAATACTTAAATATCATTTCAGAAAAAATGTGGCCAATGTTGCTGGACATGTCTCGAGATGAATGTAAACGCGTCCTGAGACGCCTTGAGTTGGAAGCCTACTCCTCACTTGTGTCAGCGTTCAGGGCGCAGGGCGATCTCAACAAGGAAAAGAAGCGCATACTGCAAGACCTACAGCAAAACCTTAGGTTTGTACACTATAGAATCAGACTCACAGTTCACTTCTCTAATGACTAAATTTCAAATTTTGATAAATGGTGCAATAATTCACACAGTTTATTGTCTTGTCCGAAAGAAATCATTTCAGACTGGTAAAATATTTTAAATACATGCCTAAATGTCCGGTTAAAAATCAGAACAAATCCCGAAAAAATGACATCTAATGGTAAAACTTTGCATACAAACTGGCAAAGTTACAGTCATAAAAAGAGTGGATGTTGATGAACATCTTTAAGAAGGATAGGCGTAAAAGTTTTCATAATTTCAACTTATCTTATCATTTTATTTCCCCTTTCCCAGTATTCGTTTCTTTAGTTATACAGAAGCCATGGCAAATTTTTCGTCCAGTCAACCAGAAACAAAATTAGTGGTGTAAACATCTAACAAAATTGAAGAAATCCCTGTTTAATTCAGGTTTTGTATGAAAATCATTGCAACTTTAAAACTTTTTAAACATTTTTCAGTGTTTTTCCTGCCTATATAACTGGGTACACCAAACGACCCCATTCCCAATGCGTTTTAGTGTTATTTTTTCCCAAAATCAACTTGAAAATTCCCAATTATTATGACTTTTCAAAATCCGGAAAAAAAGGACACGCACATGATGTTATAATGAAAAAAAAATCATTAAAAGAAATATCAGTGAGTGAGTCTGTGACTCAGACTCGACTCACCACGTAACTCCCAGTTCTTTGTTTTCATTGTTTACCATACCAAAAAGCTAAATGATATACTGTGCACTGTAAAATTAGTTAGCATGGAACATTTGATGAGTATGGTTGGGTTTAAATTTTTTCCCAATTTATTACCTGTTCACGCTAATTTTTTTCCAATTTGGCAAATTGAATTTTCCCCAAAATTCCCAGGAAAAACACTGTTTTTTTTTTTTTTTTTGACGTGTAAAAATTATTTTTGACCTGTAAATTTTTCGGATTACCTGCTCAAATGTTCTGTAAAGGTTTTGAAAGTTTGGCTCACACTGAACTAAGGTTTTACTTTTCCGGCGACATCCGTGGCCATGTCATTTAGTCCACTTTTCACTGTGTTATAATTATTATCCAATTGAATTGAAATTTGGTCATATGACTCAAACCATCGTACTAAATACCTAACCTTAATTGTGCTTAATATATATTTTGGTGTTTTGGGGTAAAAACATGGAAATTTGCGTCAAAGTCCATTTTTATATTGTTCCTGAAACTGATACCATGTTGCTGTATGTATTTTGTGATACTATTATATTCTGTTTGGACTTTTAACATTATTGACAAAGCAAGAAAGGTAAGACATATAATTATGTGTAATTCTTAAGTTTTATCTGTTCTGTAATTGTTTTCACAGTATATCGACTGAGAGACATCGTGCTGAGGTTAGAAGAGCCATTAATGATGAAAAGCTTTCAACGATTGCTGACAGGTAAATATTTTACTGGTGTTGTAGTTGATAAGACTTAGTAGTTATCATTATTTCATTATTTTAACATAGGCTTTTGTTGTAGATATCTGGGCACAGTTGATCAAAAGGTGATCAGCTTATTCAGTGATAGTGAAAATTTTGATTTTTAATAGCTTAATGACTTACTTACGACTTTCTAGCGATCGGACAGTCAGAAGAGTGAAATTACATGCAAAATTGTGTGATGCTACCTTGTTCATTGAAATGATCATGAACTGTTGAAAATTTGTTAAACAGTGATTAAGCTTGTCAATTAAGCTATTCAACTTTTGAACAACTTGGCCCTAAACATTAACCCTTTCATCACTGCGAACCATATGGTAGGGTCTAGTGTGGTGTGTGAAAGGGTTAACAATGCTAATTTTATTGTGGGAAAACCTGCAGGGCAACAACATTTTGGTGCAATTCTAAACCAGTATCAATATGGAGAGGATATATTATTTTTGTTATTTTCTCTCAGTATGGCTGGCCCTAACACAGAGTCTGAGTGGCTCATTGAGGGGCGGAGACTGATTCCCTTGATGCCCAGACTTGTACCACAGACGGCATTCACGGTCACCGCCAATCATGCTGCCAACATACAGGCCGAGAAGAATGCCAGCATGCCCAGTCCGTCACACACTGGCAACAAAGATGGTGAGTTCTGATGCTTACAAAAAGACAGTGAGTTCTGATGCTTACAAAAAGACAGTGAGTTCTCTGATGCTTACAAAAAGACTGTGAGTTCTGATGCTTACAAAAAGACGGTTAGTTCTGATGCTTACAAAAAGACTGTGAGTTCTGATGCTTACAAAAAGACAGTTAGTTCTGAGCTCAGTGAGTTCTGATGCTTACAAAAAGATGGTTAGTTCTGAGCTCAGTGAGTTCTGATGCTTACAAAAAGACTGAGTTCTGATGCTTACAAAAAGACGGTTAGTTCTGATGCTTACAAAAAGACTGTGAGTTCTGATGCTTACAAAAAGACGGTTAGTTCTGATGCTTACAAAAAGACTGTGAGTTCTGATGCTTACAAAAAGACAGTTAGTTCTGAGCTCAGTGAGTTCTGATGCTTACAAAAAGATGGTTAGTTCTGAGCTCAGTGAGTTCTGATGCTTACAAAAAGACGGTTAGTTCTGATGCATACAAAAAAACAGTGAGTTCTGATGCTTACAAAAAGACGGTTAGTTCTGATGCTTACAAAAAGACAGTGAGTTCTCTAATGCTTACTAATCCATCCTAGCAGCAGAAATCCCATGATTCAGGCAGTATAGCCGAATCTTGTGTATCTTGAAGACCCCGTTTTATTAAGTATTTCATTGTCCTGGCCAGACTTCACACTTAAATTCGAAACTCACCTATCTCGAATACTCGGAAAACTCTGAAGTTTTTTCAGTGGTTTCAAGGTTGGACTGTATTTAAGGAAATGAGAATATGGTGACTGCATGAACAATGCTTCTCTGAACTTTTTGGAAATTATACTAGAAGATTTTAACTGGAGCAATACAGGATGGCATTGCATTTTCCAAATTTTCACATTCCAGGAGGTTTGAAAGTATGGACTAAAGTAAATGCAGAAATTTTCAATTTCCTTTTCAGAGTAACTGGCATCTTCTGAAAAATTCTACATGTTCAGTATTTGTGTGCTAAATTTTGATTGCGTCAAAATAGGTATGATTACAGTATATATCTTATTTAAATATCATTAAATGTCACCTTCTTCTTTTAGTGAACACTGTGACGAGTCCTACCACCCCAGTAGGTAGTGGTATCAGTAAAGTGTCACGTCCCACCAGTCCTAGCTCTAACGTGGTCGTCCTTCCTAGTGGCATGTCCATACACATCAAAGGTAAGACTGCCCAGTGCTGATTATCAGTGTAGTTTCTTATAATAAAGTTTCTGACTCACAGCTACCGACACAAAGGCTTTTCTAATTCATTCACCACTAAAGACACATTTGAACTCTCCCAATTCAAAGGTTTGAAGGGTCCATAATGAAATTTCAGAGGTGAATGAGTTAATAATGAAGAGTAATTCTCTGTCAAAGGAGTTGAGAGTTCGAAAGTACTGCAAATAGATTATTGCACAGATGAATTCTACATCTTAAACAGTTCCATGACATTCCAAAACAACATTATCATTACTCTACACATGATACATGGTTAACTTGTAAAATAAAAATTTCGTCTGAATTTTATTTTAATCCATGTTTGTGATGATGCAATTTGAAACATCATACCAGTTAAACACTTGGAAGATGATGCCCAAGGCTGATTGTGGAGATGTTTTACAGTTAAACACTTGGAAGATGATGCCCAAGGCTGATTGTGGAGATGTTTTGTGTTTCAGGAGGACTCAACACTGAAGAAGATGAAGAGCCAATCAGTCGCAAGAGGCGACGTAGTCAGTCCACTGAAACAATCGTATCTCCTTCAGCATCCACCCAAACACCACGAGTCACGTATACCACGACGGCCGCCAGTTCAGTTTCAGGAATGTCACCCATGAAAATCACCATCAGCAAAAGTCCTCAGGGGCGCTCCCAAGTATCCTCCAACCTTACACAGTCACAAAAGGTACTTTCAGAATCTCATTATCTCACTCATATAACTCTTGAGACCCCATCTAGTTTCAAGTATTTTGTTGGTCCCAGCCAAGCTTCATGCTGACTGATAAGTTATATCAAGGTCCTACTTATTTCATGATAACGAGATTCAACTGTTCAGTGAATCACAAAAGGTACTAAAAAATATGTCGGACAGAAACATTTAGAATTTTAAAATAAAAAGTTGTAATTCAGAATGTGCAGTTCAGAACCTCATTATCTTGAACTTTAACAAGTCAGAATTTAATCAGAAATTGCTGTCTTTGAGATAACATTGTTCAACTGTAGATGATTCGTGTAATATTTCTGTGAATTTTTTTCCTGTTTTTGATTAGGTCATCCTCGTGTCCAGTTCGAACCAATCGTCCTCCCCCAGCGTGCTCCAGAAGTCCATCACAGTCCCGGTGGTGAAGACTGTCGGTTCTCTAGCAGGCAGTAGTGGTCACAGCAAGGCTTCCATCATACTTCCCAACACATCCGTCAACTCTTCCAATGGTAACCTTGGCAACATCGTCACCGTAGCAACACCCACCATGTCTACAGCTACTTCTACGTGTAAGTCTAAACAGAATCAAATTGGATGTTGAATTTGTTTCTAAATCTGACTGAATTATTTTCACTAGTCACTGCTCTCCCAAGTTAGAAAAACAATATTTAGAAAGGTGAAAGACTCCAGTTTATTTATCAGAGTGTGTGTATGTGTATGTTTGATTTGTGCATATTTTGGCCTCTGAATGGCGGGAATACATCAATGTTCAAAACCTTTAATACGAACTTTCAAATGGGTATTTCTTTAGTTTTAAGTACATCACAAATACTTTCTTAATTATTCCATGGTTTCAAATTCAAATGGTTTCATTTCATAACCATTTAAGATGTCATGTTTTGTAAAAAAAAAAAAAGAAGATGGATGTCCAGTATCACATTTAATTTATCCTCCAAGCTCCAATATAACAATAAATTCTGTTCTGTTTATTAAAAAATGACAAGTGAAGCCAAAATTAATATGTTTGCTGATGAATGGGAATGAAAAAATTTAATTCTCATAATCTTCATAGATTTAAACCAACATGAAAGGATATCTGGTGCCAAATTGAATAAGATTAAAAAAAAAGTTTGTACCTGGTTGCAGAATAAGACCACTTGATATCAAGGAAATCACTTGGTTTGGTTTTCATGTTGTTTAATGGGCCATTGACAGTTTAAGTCGTTTAGGTTAGAGAGAGTAAAGGCTCTTGGGGTGATGTTGTGGAATAAACTTGATGACATTTGGGAAGATTAAATAAAAATACTTTTTATTACATTTTCATTGAAAAGTAACTTTTACTGAAAATGTTTAATTTCGATGGATTTGGGCACTAAACAAGTCCAATCTTTTTGTATGTGTGTAGCCTTGTACAAAATTCACCGACAAGATCTTAAATTGTTTATTGTTGTTTATAGATTATTTATTGTTGTATAAAATTGTTTATTGTTGTTTTGCAGGTACCACACCTACTGTGGTGACAACATCCACCATGACATTTCTTACTCCAGCAGTCAGCGTTCCTAAACCCAGACTGAAGACAACCATTCCCAGACAAAGATTTACAACGGTACGTGTAGATTTACTTTGTTTCCAGAAATCACCTGGAGGGAATTACTAAAAATCACCTGGAAGGAATTAAAACATTTTGATATTAAAAACAAACATCAGAAGTTTGCAGTCAACTGTGAAAAACTTAATTCAAATCAATTTTCATTTTACATATTCTAATTCTAACTTATAATGCAGGTAGAATATTGTAAATGTACTTATTTTCTGGGGAACTTAAATTTTAGCACTTAACCAATTTTAAACATACACTAGCAACTATGAATTAGCACACTCACAATGCTTGTGCAGAAAGCAGTATACAGTAACTAATTAGCGCAATCGTAATTTAGCGGAACGCTTTCAGCGCAAAATCACAAAAATAAGATTGCCGCTGAAATATTTTCTTTTACAGTATTTATTGACTGACGTGATATTACTGGCATTATCAGTCGTTTGTTTTTGGTTGTCTAGTTCACACAAGCTGGCCAGCCCAAACCTGGTGTAGTAATCCCCATGGGTCCACAGCCTGTCCAGCCAAGTCCACAGAATATTCAAATCAAACCTGTTACTAAGGCATCGGCCATACAGATACGACAGGAGGGAGGTAAGAGTTACACCCCTGAAGTTTCATAATAAACTATTCAAACCGTTGAATTGGAAAAGTTCAAATGCTTCTTCAGGGATGAATGAGTTATGCTGGTATTAAGCTAGAAAGTTCCTCTATTTTCCCTGAGCTTTGCTTAAGTGACCTTATTCTGATCACTTTCTTTCTATCATTGACAGTCATATGTAAACTTTTACATTTTCAAAGTTTTCCCCAAATTTAGTGAATGAAATATTTTCATGATAAATTAATGATGAAAAATAAAATGTTTCTTTCTTGCTCACTATTTTCTGTGATTTTGAACCATTCTTGAAAAAGTTGTCAAGTTGGAGCTCAGGAGCTCAATAGATCTCCATTTAACTAAAGCAGACATTTGTATCATCAGACTTAGTTCTGATCATCTTAAATGTGTGTTGTTGTGCTTTGATATATAGGGGGCCGTGGTGGCTGAGTGGTTAAGGTGTCCAAACATTTTACCACTAGCCCTCCACCTCTGAGTTGTGAGTTTGAAACCCACATTGCCAGGTACTGACCTTAGGTCAGTGGTTTTTCTCCAGGTACTCCAGCTGTCCTCCACCTCCAAAACCTGGCACATCATTAAATGACCCTGGCTGTTAATAGGATGTTAAACAAAATAAATTAACCAATAAATCTTGGGGAAATCTTAAGTATTTAAAAAAAATAGCCATTCAAAATTGATGAGTGGCAAGGCTACCACAGGGACCGTTTTAGCTTCTTGTCTAGTACAACTAGTAGTCGGTATGGAGTGTGGCTGTACTTGTTAACAGTGTCCTGATCGTGTTCATGTTTAACCTGATTTAGGTATGAAGATCATTACCCAGAGTGTACCAGGGGGCGGCACTAGTAAAATCCTGCCCAAACCTACCCAACTATCCAACAGCAGTGGCACACCCGTGGTGGTGGTTAGTGCCGGCTCATCTGCTGCCACCTCCAGTGTCACTATGGTAACCAGACCGGTCACATCCATTGGTAAGTACACTCTGTCAGTGGTAGTCCCGGCTCATCAACTTCCACCTCCACACTCTCACTCATTATCCTATTCAATGTCAACATTCCCTTGGTCAGGGGTCTGATGTTTTCTGGCAGTCCACATGCTTTGTCTACAGGCATCATGAGGTTTCCATATCTCACGATCATGACTTATTGTCTGCTTCCAGTGTTGCTTATCCTTGACTCTGAATTTACCAAACTCATAAAGATGAAATATGTTTAAAGAAAAACCAATATGTTGAAGTGATGACTGGTTTTAACTTGTAGCTCTTTAATGATTTCAGGCCAGTCTGGTACAAAAATACTCAACATAACACAGGGAGGCAAGGTGATATCGGGTGTGAATCGGTCCGGCAACGTGGTGACCGTCAGTCCAAAAACATTACATCTGACAGCGGTGAAGTCTCAATCTGGAGGCTCAGGTAATGCACATGCTCAAACAGTCCAGCTTGTAACTTGATGTCTGAAAAAAAATTCTTGCACATCTTCATAGATCGTAAAAAAAAGAAAACTCAATGAAATCAGGCAATTTTCAGTACTTGTTTGTAAAGATGATGAAGTAATTGAAATGATTGATGTACTGTAATAGGGAGAAGTTGAATTTGTTAAAACACCTTTTTTAGGGCTGATTGTATTGTCAGTTTGTTAGTGTAATTGAAATCAAATAGCATCATCAACTTTTCTTAACTTAAAAAGTTTTTCATAGGAAAGCATTAAAAAGTTAGGGGAAAATCTGAAGTTAAGGAACTTTCCTTAAATTCTGTAATGATTTCCTGTGGACATTTTTAAGTTCAGGAATTTCCATACTGTGCTCACTCTAGTCTGAAAAATGTTTTAGCAAAAGTCACTAAGACCCCTTTTGTCTTTTAGCAAATAATAATTTCTTTTAGCAACTTTTACTCATTAGTATAGAGTCAAAATTTATGTGTTAATATTAATATAAGTTCTGATGTATTTAACATACCATTCATTGAATTGGATCAATTTTTATTATACATTTATAGGGAGTCAGTGTTTATGAAAATGGTTTTTTCAACACAAATTCCATTAGCAAAAGTAGCTTTTAGCAAATAAGCATTTCATTTTGTTAATAACAAAAATGCTAATGGCTAGAGTGAGCACAGCCATAAGTTAAGGAACGTTGATGAAACCCAGGCCAGTAATTGTGATCCTCACCTATCCCAGGGGTTGGCCAAAGAGGAAAATTGACTTATCTCTACAATGAAATTAAGCTACCAGCACCTATAATTCATGTGGCCTGATGCTTGGTTCTGGTCAGATTATGTGAACATCTATTTCTGATGCTCGGTTCTAGTCAGATTATTTGAACGTTTATTTTCGATGCTCGGTTACAGGAAAGCCTAATGTGATTGTGGTACAGAAGACACAGCCAAAGAAATCTCAGAGTGGACTGAGTGGCACCTCTAAAACCATCATCTCTAGTCCTTTTGAGAAGGTGAGTTAGAAGCATCTTTCCTCTGTATGTAGGGTTTGACCTCAGAAGACATCAAAGCAAGACTGTTAACAAAGATTGTGTAAAGTCACTCTGATTTACTGTCAACTTATTCTACTGAAATGTTAAAACTACAAGGGAAAGACAATCTACCATCATCTCAGGACAGTTGCTGAATTGACTATGTAGTGTGAACTTTTTTTATCAAGATGAAATGGTAAAGTAATTTGATAGAAACTACTATGTGGAAGCTACTTTTTGGAAATTAAAAGTTAGATAAAAGATAAAAAGTCATATAGCTGTATACCTGGTGTAACTGTTCAGTTGCAAATGAAAGAAAATTGATCCAAATATTAAATTTATTTCCCAGGAGTTGGTGAGTTTCCTACAGAAGCAGGACTCCACCAAACACATCGTAGTGACCACACCGGGCAGCCAGAGGACGGAGAGGAAGGTCATAGTGACCACGCCTGGTCAGCTGGAGGCGGTCACTCGCCAGGTCAGTAGGGAAAGAAGTAGCTATACCCTGTCAATAAATAGCATAAAGGGGCCCGAATGATGTCTGGAAAGGCACTTCCTGCTAAAATCAAATTAGATTTTAGAATTCAATTTCTGCTTCAAATTTTTACGATTAATGTGAAGTTTAAAGTATACTTAGAATCTTTTCTGGAATTTAACTGTGGGCTTAAACTGTCACTGAGAAAGATGGAAACCATACTTATTGGTACACAGTGTACCATATAGTGGTACTTGGCATACCATATAGTGGTACACAGCGTACCATATAGTGGTACACATCATACCATATAGTGGTACACGGTGTACCATATAGTGGTACATGACATACCATTTAGTGGTACATGGCATACCATATAGTGGTACACGATGTACCATATAGTGGTACATGGTAAATATTTTTTCTAGTTATGTATTTCAGGGTATATAATAGTTACTGTTTGGTTTAACGATTCCTTATTTATAATAGAGTTGTATAAATTCTTTATTCAGAGGGCGAGATCAGAATCGGATGGAAAAACGACATCTCTGCTAGCAGATCTCATTCATGCGGCCGGTATTGTTCCAGACAGCACGTCGGAGGCTGGAGGGGATGTCACCATCAATCTGGACGAGGCAGCAATGGCCGCTCTGTCCGTCAGCTCACAGGACAGCGATACATCTACTCAAAGTAAGGCTCACTGACCAACACTAGGGTCAGTAATTCTTCCTCTCAAATGTCCGATAGTTCACAGGACAGTGATACTTCTACTCAAAGTAAGAGACACAGACCAACACTAGGGTCAGTAATTCTTCCTCTCAAATGTCTGATAGTCAGTTCACAGGACAGCGATACATCTACTCAAAGTAAGGGACACCGACCAACACTAGGGTCAGTAATTCTTCCTCTCAAATGTCTGTGGTGTTAGTTGGTTCACAGGACAGCGATACATCTACTCAAAGTAAGGGACACCGACCAACACTAGGGTCAGTAATTCTTCCTCTCAAATGTCTGTGGTATTAGTTGGTTCACAGGACAGCGATACATCTACTCAAAGTAAGGGACACCGACCAACACTAGGGTCAGTAATTCTTCCTCTCAAATGTCTGTGGTGTTAGTTGGTTCACAGGACAGCGATACATCTACTCAAAGTAAGGGACACCGACCAACACTAGAGTCAGTAATTCTTCCTATAAAATGTCTGGTGTTAGTTGGTTCACAGGACAGTGATACATCTACTCAAAGTAAGGGGGACTGACCTACACTAGGGTCAGTAATTCTTCCTCTCAAATGTCTGTGTTATTAGTTAGCTCACAGGACAGCGATACATCTACTCAAAGTAAGGGGGACTGACCTACACTAGGGTCAGTAATTCTTCCTCTCAAATGTCTGTGTTATTAGTTAGCTCACAGGATAGCAATACATCTACTCAAAGTAAGGGGGACTGACCTACACTAGGGTCAGTAATTCTTCCTCTCAAATGTCTGATAGTTCACAGGACAGTGATACATCTACTCAAAGTAAGGGGGACTGACCTACACTAGGGTCAGTAATTCTTCCTCTCAAATGTCTGATAGTTCACAGGACAGTGATACATCTACTCAAAGTAAGGGGGACTGACCTACACTAGGGTCAGTAATTCTTCCTATAAAATGTCTGTGTTATTAGTTAGCTCACAGGATAGCAATACATCTACTCAAAGTAAGGGGCATTGGTGAATTCTAGGGTCAAAGATCATAACTTAAGGGCAATAAAATTAATAATGACAAATCAACTTTTGTTTGTATTTAATTGTAATGTGTGTAAGTCTTATATAGCGGTTGTGACTACTCTGATTCAAATGGGTAACATTTTGTGACATTTGAATTAGAAAATCTTCATTTTTGCATAAACAGGTACAACATCTCAAGCCCTACCTAATAACGAGTGGTTTGAGTATGATGTCACAGACGAGACAAGTCAGAACTACCAGACTCCAGGAATGGAGTCAGGAGTCGATATACAGACACCAGGGTCAACGCAGGCAAAACCCAAGGTCACAGTTCAAAGGTTAGCAAAGAAATGGTGTTTTTTTCATGGGAAAATAAAATGCTTCTTTACTAGACATCTCATGAACCCCTCGACAGATTTAGTTCGTACAGCATAGTATCATATCATAATGTACTACACCTGATTAGATGTTGGTGATGGTTGGGTCAAAGTTCACACTTGACCACCTGTAAAGAATAAAGAAAAATACTTTGTGTACATGATATCATTTAAATACATCACACTCGGTTCACTTTAGGCGCTACACTTAATTTTGGTGGGGGAGGAGTATGTCTTTATGAGCCCCTGCTCACTTTGTTTTTATCTGGAAAGACATTTTCAGAAAAGTTATATCTAAAGGATATCTTAAAACGTTTTACAAGATTACAGTATTTTTGTGTGTTGTTTTAGGTCTGCGAGTGTTGACCTGAGTCAGTTATCAGACCAGCTTTCTCAGCAGCAGTTTTACTCCATAGGTAAGTTCTCTCACCAAGCTCTTGTGCTGTTCACTTCTGTTTAGAAGATATAATTTCAGCACTTATGAATTTGCTTGAGAGTTTTGGACTTTACTTACATATAGGTCCACCGGGCTGCTATCAGACAGCTATTTCATTTGAAGATGGACAAACCAGTTGTTCCACTTAAAACAATATTACCCCTGGCCTTCATTGGATCTGTTAATTATGATATAAAGCAATCTGTTTATTTTGTCAGTTTGACTTGATTTTGAGATAATTGCAATTTAAGAATATTCTGCTGCTTACTGGTGGTTAAAGAAAATTGTCTTCTTCAAAGAGCGATTTTAAAGGTATTTTAAAAGTTAAAATTGAATTGTTTCCTATAAGAACAAGCAATGAAGATTCTGAACCAGCCCAATACAGAAGGAACAGCCCCTCCACCTGATCCCGTGTCTCTCCTGAGGATGGAGGGGTCGGAGAGTTCACAATCTGACCCCGGCACATCAGAAGTAAGTGGTCATTGGATTTGTTCACCGGTGGAAATTTTTGCTTATTTCGCTTGCATTCAATCTCTGCAAATATTCACATGCGACCACATTTCACACCACTCAATCTCTGCAGTGTACGATAGTATTATAAGTACACAATTCAAAACAGCATGACTAAACAAAGCGAATATTTTCACACCACAAACAGTTTGGAGGCTGGCTAGTTGAAAAAATCAACACACAAAAATACTGACTTTTACAGTACTGGTCATTGGTCATTTGTTCTGTTTCAAACTACCCATTCATCAGGGTATGAATGCAACAGAAATCTCACTTTCATTGACAGGAAAATGTTGTGAACTTTTGAATGACTGAATAGAATTGTAGCAGAACAGCTTTCAATGTGATCTTGAGTGAAATAAACTTGAACAAATTTTAAAACTAATCCAAAAACTTCTGAAGACCCATGTTGATATGCAGAATTACATAATCTGTGCAATAAAAAAACATTAACAATCTAATCTATTTTCCAAGAATCTTAATCAAGATGTGAACAGTCTTAAACTGGATGTTCATGGTCTTGCACCAGCTGTTTGTTATAACTCACTTGAGTCATTAACAAATAATCTTTATACAAGAGAGATGTAAATTAAGAATTGTGTTAACACAGAGCCAGTCCTCTCTGACAGCAGACAACACAGAAGTGGACACCACCACCAGTATGCCATCCTCTCAGAGTTCGGTTGAAGGATCCCAGCCGGAGCTCGAACATCTCGCCCATGGTCTGAACTTTCAGGGCGAGCTTGACCCTCAGACCGGAATATTCTACACCGTGGCGGCCACTTCCGGCACCGACACAGTGGTGGTGTCAACGCCGAGTCTGGACCGAACGCAAATCGACGCCGCACCCGCTGGAACAAAAACATTTGATCTGCTCAGTAGCTCTCTGGCTCAGGCCCAAATAGACCTTGACCCCTTCCAGTTCATAGAAGAGGATGTTCTTGTGGAGAAGGCAGACGTTCAGTCTGGAGAAGATGTCCAGACTGATTGTCAGACTTCAGGTAAGTTGTTGGGGTGTCTTGTCAAAATGAGAAAAAGCTGAAGATAAGGCTGTTACAAGGGACATTTAATATTAATTTTGTTTATTTGACAACAGTTATGAAACAAGTTATCAAACTTGTATTAAATACTGTTGTTAGCCGAGATATAAGCGCGAGGAGTGTAATTGTGGGAGGAAACCAGGGTACCCTGAGAAAACCCATGTGGTCAGACAGGTGACCCCATACCTTATCGAAATTGAACCCTGTCGCCTTAGTGAAAGGCAAGTGTGCTATCTACTGCACCACCCAACCACCAGGGTGATATATGTATTGAAGTGTTTTATAATAAAAACCTTTTGTGCAAGTGAAGTAGGAAATAGCCCGTAATTATGGTAGTAGGACTAATGCATAATGTCTTACATTTTCTCTGGTAACAAAATGGGCTTCTTAGGGCAATGGAGGGCTCACGGCCTGAAAGTACTGAAAGAAGGGCTGATGAGAGTATAACGGGTGTTTTATGTAAAATTGGCCTATAACATGTATGCCTGAAGGATAACATATTATTTTTGGTACAGATTCCGAGACAACACCTACAATACCATCCGAGGTTACACTAGGGGAAGGGCCAAGTGGAGGTCCAATCATCCGTATCAAATCCAGCAGCTTCATCCCAATACAGGAGCTCAACAAGTCCCGGCAGAACGCCACCATCAACATTACCAGGCATCAGGTATATTCTCAAAAATAGACTGTTCTCTGTATCTCATGCTTCAGACTCTTTACGTAATATCTTTCAGCGGTATATATGAGCCTTAGTATCACTAACTCGAATAACATGAAGATCCCAGTTAATTCAGAGTATTTCGTTGGTCTTGGGCAAACTTCACACTCAACATTTAAACTCGCTCAACTTTGATAACTCGATAACTCAATGTTTTACCACAATAACTCAATGTTTTACCACGATCCTGCTGACTTAAATTATTATTTTACAACAATTATGAAACAAGTCATCAAACTTATTTACTAAATTACTTCATTAAAAAGTAACATTAATTTCATGTGAAAAATATTGCCTGTGTAGTTCATACCTGAATGCAGTTCGTCTAAATTCTTTGAATTCTGGATAATCAGAATAAATTGAGAAATTGGATTTAACCATCATATTTGCTGACTTTTGTGTTTGTGTGACCAGCCGCTAGCCCAGGGAGTGACGGAGCTTGTCCTACCACAGGATGGTGTGTATGCTGAAGGAGTAGAAGTGATGGGACAGGAAGGCACACTAGACGATTTAGAGTCGCACCTAGGAAGCAGTCTGTCGGACAGCATGTCCAGCGGAGTGTCTAGTGCGGTCACCGTGGAAACTGCTCAGATGGTGGACCCGGCAGACGTACGGGCCGAAATGTCCAGTCTGGATGACCTCGGGGTGGTCACTAGTCCCTCGATGGGGACAGGAAACAGTTCGGACAGCCAGGAGGTGGCTGGACTTGATCTCAGTGCCTCACTGAGAATGAGTAAGCGCAAGAGAAAGGCACCGACGAACATTGATGAGACTCCATCGCAAAACCAAGGGTCCTGGATCAGGTCATGTATAGGGTAAGCATATCACCCTTAAGTTAACATTTCACAAAAGTATTCATGTTTTGTACTTGATCACCATTGATTAAATTAAAACCCAACATAATGGGCAAATATTAGGCCACAAATCATGAAACTCCATTCTTCAGAACATTCTTAAATCATTCACCCCTGGGATTTCGTAATGAACTATTCCAACCATTGAATTGGAAAAGTTCAAATGTATTATCAGAGATGAAGGAGTTGAAGATGTCGTTTTATGCCCCCGCCATGAAATAGGGGGGTATATAGTGTTACCCATGTAACCAGCTGGGGACGGGGGCATTTATATCTCACAGACATTTCTAGTTCTATGTGTTTCAGTCATTAGTCCACTGTTTCAAGTCAAAAGTTTAAAGTATTCTGTTATTTTAAGACATTTTAGAAAAAAAGTATTTTATTAAAAATTTGAGGTGATTTTCTGTCCAAATGTGGGTTGGAACTTGTTAGCTCATAATGTTATTGTAAAAAAATGTTACTTATTTTATATTTCATAGATTGATTCAGAGGGTGTCCCGATACCGAGGACTGAACCGAGAGAAAGGAGATCTGAACGCAGCATCATGGTTCACAGAGCCAGGTACACCAAACAAAATTCTGTTGTCACATTAAAACAGAATGATAGGTTTAAAAAGGTTTTGTTGTTTAAGGGGTACCACCAGCAGAATTTTATTATTTGTTTACATTGAAGAAATAGACAACCAAGGACAGAAGTGATTAATTTGGAGTCCTGGGGTCCGGGAGAAATTTTACTGGAATAGCCCTCCTGGGGTCCGGGAGAATTTTTACTGGAATAGCACTTACTGTAAATCTGTATAATTTAATTAACGTCCTATTAAGCTAACGTGAGTTAAGAATGTGCCAATGTGTTGTGTAAGCGTGCATGTGTTTGGTGGAGACAGGGTATGTTGGTGTATTTACCTCCTTGTGATAAAGCAGATCTGATGCCCACTTAATAGGGCTATTCTCATCTGTCACATTATATTTACAACGGGTGAACCAGATGGTAGACTAACGCTAAATGCTGAACTTCATGTAGGAATTAGCAGGGAATAACAAGTATTAATTTTCATAGCTTTAGCATGTCCTGGCCTTGGGACAACCCATCACCTTTCTTACCTAAGCCAGCGTTCAATATTAAGGCCATTGTGGGGTATTACAATAAGGACATTAGGAAATAAAAGGGAAAAGAAAGATCTCAAATGTTGCAATGGTTGTTAATGTTGGTGTAATTAGCTATTTTATCCTGTTCACAGTGGATCGCAGTGAAGTCCCCGACTATTACACAATTATCAAAAACCCTATGGACTTTGGGACAATACGCAAGAAACTTGAGGTTTGTATCAAATACAGTATATTGTCACATTTACTGGTTTTGGAATTTTAAATTCATTAATTACAAGATAATGACATTTGGTCAGGGTCAAATTAGGATAACTTTATGCATTGTGCATCGTCGGACACTACGGTACACTTCTCTGACGTTTGCATACCGTGGGCTAGAATCGATATACATCTTCGTTTCCTCGAATAGAAGTTTATTCGGAGATTTCGACCAGTCAGAATGGTTGTTTCTCATGACACTTTGTTAGATCATTTTACTGTGACCACAACCAGTATATTTCTGTAGGCATGACGCCGATGTCAATCTCTGTATAGCAGGACCTTATATTTTAATCACAATCGACACAATTATAACACAATCGACAGGTTTTGTTGACAGGCGGTGCTACAAATTAAAAGGGATACCCCGGTTGTAGTCACTGAGGAAACTATCGATATGATTGGCTACTATTTTAGTACAAAAACGAGGGTTTCTGTCGATTCCAACCAACAGTATGCAAATGTCGGAGAAGTATACTGTGGATTTCCGACGATGTGTATTGTGTAGAATCCCAATTTGAATTTTCCAAAAAAGGGTTAAAGGTACTGAGAAGAGAACAAGTTATCAAATAAGGCATAAAAGTGGAAGTGCTTTGTTGAGCTGACAGGCTGTCATGTTCTAGTTTCAAGCAGATGCATTGTATTTGTTAATTATTCTTGATTAGCTTTCATGCAGGTGCACAAACAACTGTAACATGTGAGGTTATGTTCTTACAGGCCAGTACCTACCTAGACCAGGAAGATTTCCACACTGATATGCTCCTGGTGAGAGACAACTGTCGCACCTACAACCCTCCAGGGAGCACCGTCCGCCGCGACTGTGATGAAGTCTTCGCCTTTTACATGTCGGAGTATGAAAAGCTCCTAGACAAATGGCAAAAGGTACAAATATCTTTATATTTATCAATACTGGACAAATGGCAAAAGGTAAAATATCTTTATGTTTATCAATACTGGAGTGGAAATGTTCTCCTAAATCTGTTTGTGTCAGATTTATAAAAGGTACAAATATCTTTATGTTATCAATACTGGAGTGGAAGTGTTCTCCTATATCTGTTTGTGTCAGATTTATAAAAGGTACAAATATCTTTATGTTATCAATACTGGAGTGGAAATGTTCTCCTGTATCTATTTGTGCAGATTTATAAAAGCTATCATTCAGGTGTAATTTAAATTTGAAGATAAAAAATTGAAATTAAGCAGCAGTTATAATAAGAACACAGGGAAGAAAACAGTATATCATACTCTAGCGACGAAGTAGTGTTTATAGGTATCTGCCCGTACATACTTTGATACGTGTCCAAAACAATATCACCATTATACAGACTTCATTTCTTTACCAGTTGTCACGAAACTTAAAACATATGTTTGTAAACATCCCTTGTACAATTTTGCATTTCCATCATTTTGGTGTCGCTGTTCTACACAGACTTCATTTTTGTGTCGCCTGAAAAGGTGTCATATAGGGATCTTTATGTCGGCGGCGTCTGCACCAACAGTTTCCGTGCGATAACTGGAGTTTCCTTGGGCCAATCAAACTCAAACTTCATACAGTGCTTCCTTACCAAAAGTTCTCCTTGGGATTGCTTTTCATGGTCAAAGGTCAAGGTCACTGTTTCTATTCCACTTGGAACTGATACAATGCATATCCATAGATAGCTCCTAAATACTTATCTCCCAACTTGCTGCGTAGGCGACACATCCACTTCCGTGGAATTCATGTTTAACCATTTGTTACGAAACTTAAAACAAGTGTTCACAAACAGAAATTCTTGTACGAGTTTGTGTTTCACAAGGATATTCATATCGTCTGCAATGCCTTTAATTATGTAGATATGGAGGATAGTAATTCTGTGTATAGTGGAATATTGACAGGTGAGAATGATATTAAACAGAGATAGTGATGTGGAAACCTTGCTTTTTATTCCAGGCTCTGGTCTCCTCACCATCTCCAAAGAAATCTCGCCTAGACAAGAGTCCGGTCCGACCCTGATGAACGGGATGTAAATAAGTTACAGAGAAGTGATATTGACAATGCTCTGTGTGGAATTCCTGTGACAAGGTGATCATGGAAGGACATCAATTCTGACAGTGCCAAAATTACAGAACGTAAAACAGTGATAGAAAACGTTCTGTTGGTCAGAAAGAGATGTCCAGCGTGGTCTGCAAGCTGGTGCGTCAAGCAATGAGGTTGTAACTGATAAGAAATGAACCCCACATTTCTTTCCAATCGAACGCCCTGAACAGGATGTTGGAGTAGATATGGAGTACATACAGAAATGTATGGAGTAACTGTAGAACTGATCTTTCTCCTGCAGTTTAGAACTTCTCCATTTCCATCAATTCACATAGGGTACTGGTCTTTGAGTTTAGAACATTCCTGTCAAACTCGGAATCAAGTACCTCACAGGCTACGTAGCCAATGATAACAGTGACGACAAAAAACAGCTGACACAGTGTAGAATCATTCTCCACGGAATGCCTGTTTTCGGTGTGAAAACGGCCTGTAAAAGAAAGTGCTATATAGAGAAAACAAAGTGAACTGTGTACTGAAAGTTACATACTGTGGAAGTAATATGTAACATTTCTTTCTTACAAAGTGTAAGGTTTGGTTGATAACCCAATGGTATATAGATAATGCTGTATTCTTATTTAAGGTCAAATTTCAGTTCATAAATCATACACCCTGAAGACACATTTGAACTCTTCCAATTTAAAAGTTAGAATAGTTCATTGTGAAATTTCAGGGGGAATGGAGTTAAGTAAAGAGAGATTTTACTGTCGGTAGACCATAAGTTATATAAAGATTATGAGGTATAACATTAGAAATGCTGGGTGAAAAAGATTTTATCTTAAATCTTGCATTTGGCAAAACTGTTGGGCAATGGAGCTATGATCTGAACAAAGCATTTACCACAAAGCTATATACAGATTAAGATGGGATCACGGATGGAATAGAAGTTATTCAATCAGTAGGATATTTAAGTGTGACATTTAGATGACTTTATCAGACTGATGACCATTGTCAAGTGTACCACAGTAGTACTGACATATATACGATGTAGTGTACAAAATGGTGAGGAATCTTCCAACTGTTTTGGCAGTAATGTTAACCTATTTACACTATAAAGGTAGAAAATAGTTTGACAAGACGGGTAAAATCTTATACGACCAAAAAAGACAAGATTGTAATAATGTACTTTGATTCAGCTAGGCTCTGTACTAGTATGCTTCACACTGGTCATTAGTCTGATAAAGTCATCGAAACGTCGCTCCTAGATATCCTATAGGTCGTGTTATATACATGTCTTACTTCTATTTTATGAGCATAACCAACCTGAAGAAAATTTTCCGAAGGATAAGAACATTTTCAACTTAGCATTGGTGCTGGAACGTGTTTCTTTGAAATTGTGTTGTGACTTGTCCTTATGTTTGTTCTGATGAAGTAAAATCAGAAATATTCAATTAACCAACACATCCCACACTAGGTGTGCAGCTTGTATCTTGAAGGGACATACATGTACACATCATGTATGTACATTTGCAATCTCTGAAAATGTTTCATTTTATATGTTAATTAAAAGGGTGTGTGCAATATTTCATTTTATCCTTTGACATTTTTTCTGTACAGTTTATTTTTCCATAACATTATGTTTGTGATTTTAAAGAGATTAATTTTCAAGAATTATGTAATTTTTCACAAAGTACATAATTTTTCATGAGTTATGTAATTTTTCATGAGTTACATATTTTTCATGAGTTACGTAATGAAAGTTACGTAATTTTTCATGAGTTACGTAATGAAAGTTATGTAATTTTTCATGAGTTACGTAAAGAAAGTTATGTAATTTTTCATGAGTTACGTAAAGAAAGTTACGTAATTTTTCATGAGTTACGTAAAGAAAGTTATGTAATTTTTCATGAGTTAGGTATTTTCATGAGTTATGTAATTTGGGCATTTTGTGAAAAATACATCATGAGAGTATGTCTTAATATTGATAAGGAAGGCTGATGTATACAGTAGAACTCGCTTTTAATATTACTTGATTCTTTTGCCAGAGAAAAATATTATAATGACCAGTATAAAAACCAGAACGCTATTGTATACAGTTAATGTATAAAGTTTACGTCGACTGTCTCCTGTAGCTTCATAAACACTGAACAAAAAATGACCATCTGTATACCACTACATGTTGTTAAGAGACAATTAGTGCAGGACTGCCTGAACAAAAAATGACCATCTGTATACCACTACATGTTGTTAAGAGACAATTAGTGCAGGACTGCCGTCAGAACATAGGCTACAAATACTGATCTGAAACCTTGTGTGTGTTTTATTTCATACATCCCTGAAATAAAACAATGTCCAGATTAATGTTGGGTTTCAGTAGCATGGGAAGAAGAGGATAAAAATCCAGCGCATTCTGTAACGAAGTGAATTTTATGTAATTTTAACCTCATACATCCCTGAAATTTCATAATGTTCTATTTCAACCTTTGAATGGGAGGAGTCCAAATATGTGTTCAGGGATGAATGAGTTAATACTCTCTCCTGATCAACTTCTCTTTCAATATAAGAGTAGATATTGGCCCTCTATGTATAGTGACATGTAAGGCTCTGCTGAGAATCAAATGAGGTGGTCGGGTGGTGCAGTGGGTAGCACATATGCATATACACTTGCCTTTCACAAAGGCGGCCAGGTTTCCATTGCCCACCTGGACATGAAAGGTATGGGGGTCACCTGTTCAAAGTGTGGTTTTCTCCAGGCATTTCAGTTTCCTCCCACAATAATTTTTTTAGAAAATCCAAAAAGTACAATTAAATTCCCCTATCCTACATCCCTGGGCATGAAAGTATTTAAAGGCCCAATATACGTGACCCTGGTAAATTTTTCAAGATTCTGAAAAATTCTGTAAAAAAAAACCAGTTGATAATCATGCAAAAATAAGCGTAAAACGAAGTAAACCTGAGCGGTAACTAACAAGAAGCTCTTGACAGAAAAATCCAAAAAATTCAAAAATAATTCAGGTGGGGCCCATTTCAACAACAAGCCGAAGTTAGAAGACAGTTCAAAATGGACGTGTGTTTACAAATACCGAGTTTCAGCTGCTGTACCGGCAACAGTGTAAGAATTCATTTTGAATATTGCTCTTAATTAAATCTATAAATATAATAAGTTATTAGGCTTGATTTTGGCTTCAAGTTTTGCCGAAAGTTATGTATATTGGGCCTTTAATGTCTATTCCAATCAGTACATTTAGTTTGTAATAATGTAATGAGATATTGTTGTGGCATGCTTGTAACAAAAGTCCATTGCATGTATCAAGTAATAAAAGTCTGTTGTATGCATCAAGTAACAAAAGTTTGTTGTATGCATCAAGTAACAAAAGTTTGTTGTATGCATCAAGTAACAAAAGTCAGTTGTATGCATCAACTGTTCATTATGAAATTTTATGAGTGAATGAGTTAAGCCTTACATTATCAGGTGAAGGACATCTCACAGACTAGATTAATTCGTTGTTGGATATACTACAGTATACAAAACCGAAATGTCACGATAAAAGACATCAAACTAGTCTTTGATCTTAGGCTTTAATATGTATGTATACTGCAGAATGTCCTCAAATCATGGCTATGGAATTAGCTAGTTGTCAAATAGTTCAGAAAAGTCAGGTATCTGTAAAGTATGACATCTGTTAAGTAAGGTGTCCGAAAATTAAAGTCAGGTGTTAGTAAAGTAGTGATTTGTGGAGAATTTCAAACTCATTTTATATACATTTTGTCATAAAAGAATGTCTTAAAAGTTATTATTATGTGTAATGAAATACATCTGGTATTAGCTGTTATTATGTCCATGTTAACCCGTTTATCAGCCATATTCTTAATTTGTTACGATTTTTTATAGTATGTACTGTTCTTGTGTTCATGATCTGTTTCAACATTTTCATTTATCAATTTAATATAAATCATGAAATCTTTCAGACTGTTTCTTTGCTACATTCTGAATAAAGTAACAATTAAAAATATTTGATGTCTTCATTTTTATTTGCAGAACTTATCTGTTACAGGTTTTATGTTGCCTGTAAAATGGGGATGTATAGATGTACATCGTCAGCGTGCAAAGTTCCTTAGTGACAATAAAAATGACGGAAATCGGTTTGATGCCAAGTGTATTTCTCAAATGTTTTTCTGCTGAAAATTGCTACTTGTTAATAAGTCCTGATTGGATTTTGACCAAATTTCGCCAGAAACATCCCTGGGGGAAGAGAAACAGATTTTGCATAGATGGTGACTTGGACCCCCAAGGGGCCCAATAGGGGAAATAGAGGTAATTCCTTTAAATCACCCCTAGGCATAAAGTTATGAATGCATTTGAACCAAATTTGGTCAGAAACATCCTTGGAGGGAGGGGAACAACTTTTGCATAAATGGTGACTCTGAACCCTAAAGGCCAGATGGGTGGGGCCCACTAGGAGAAATAGATAATTCCTGTCAATTGCTACTTCTCATAAAGTTATAAATCGATATGAACAAATTTTGCATAAATGATGATCATGACTCCCCTGGGGTCTGAAGGGGCTGGGCCCAATAGTGGAAATAGAGGTAAAGCATTTTAATCACCACTAGTCCTAAAGTGCTAAATTGATTTGAACCAAATTTGGTCAGAAATATCCCTTAGGGACAACAAATGGATTTTGCATAAATAATGACTCTTGACACCTCCTAGGGACACGAGGCGGGGCCTGAGTCGTAGTTTTAAACGGTTGAAATCCCCACCCTAAAACTGCATTGATACTGTTTATGCTGTACATAAAGAGACGATCACAAACATAATGATTTGATCCCAAGGTCTGCCACGCCCTTGCAGACTTAACTCCTGAGTCACAACTTTTAAACGATTGAAATCCCCAACTACCATTGCTGGCCATAGAGAGACGCAATCATGATATTAGGGTCTAACACACCCGTAGTTTCTCAGTTGAACTCGAAAACAGATGAGATGCCAACCAATTAACAAAATTCTTAATTCTTAATATGCTTCATCGATTAGTCTTTGGGTCTGTCCCTGTTCATGGGATCTTTTTGAAAAGTATTTTACCATGGTTTCCTAGATACTAATGTATCCAGGTGATCAATACAGGCCCTCTGTGCCTCTTGTATCTTATAAGCTGATGGTTCACAGACATTATCTCTTAAAATGTTTATCTGATGACTTTCAAATCAAACCAGGCTGTGATTCAAATAATTTGACTATTTTGGCCGACACTTTCAGGATTAAGGATAATTTGCTTTGCCTATTTTGGCCGACACTTTCAGGATTAAGGTTATTTTTTCATTGCCAATTTTGGCCGACACTTTCAGGATTAAGGTTATTTTTTCATTGCCAATTTTGGCCGACACTTTCAGGATTAAGGTTAATTTTCATTGCCTTTTTTGGCCGACACTTTCAGGATTAAGGTTATTTTTTCATTGCTTATTTTGGCCTACATTTTCAGGATTAAGGTTATTTTTCATTGCCAATTTTGGCCGACACTTTCAGGATTAAGGTTAATTTTCATTGCCTTTTTTGGTCGACACTTTCGAGATAGTTGCTTATTAAAGCTGAACCTCATTATCTTGGACTTGTGTATTACAAAGACCCAGTTTAATTCCAAATAATTCATTGGTCCTTTAAATCTTCACACTATACATTGGAATTCATTAACTCGAATACTCTGATAACACGAGTTTTACCACGGTCCCACCAACTTTCAGATAACGCGAGCTTTACCACGGTCCCACCAACTTTCAGATAACACGAGTTTTACCACGGTCCCACCAACTTTCAGATAACACGAGTTTTACCACGGTCCCACCAACTTTCAGATAACACGAGTTTTACCACGGTCCCACCAACTTTCAGATAACGCGAGTTTTACCACGATCCCACCAACTTTCAGATAACACGAGCTTTACCACGGTCCCACCAACTTTCAGATAACACGAGCTTTACCACGGTCCCAACAACTTTCAGATAACACAAGTTTTACCACGGTCCCACCAACTTTCAGATAACGCGAGTTTTACCACGATCCCACCAACTTTCAGATAACACGAGCTTTACCACGGTCCCACCAACTTTCAGATAACACGAGCTTTACCACGGTCCCAACAACTTTCAGATAACACAAGTTTTACCACGGTCCCACCAACTTTCAGATAACGCGAGTTTTACCACGGTCCCACCAAATTTCAGATAACAAGAGTTTTACCACGGTCCCACCAACTTTCAGATAACACGAGCTTTACCACGGTCCCACCAACTTTCAGATAACACGAGTTTTACCACGGTCCCACCAAATTTCAGATAACACGAGTTTTACCACGGTCCCAACAACTTTCAGATAACACGAGTTTTACCACGGTCCCACCAACTTTCAAATAACACGAGTTTTACCACGGTCCCACCAACTTTCAGATAACACGAGTTTTACCACGGTCCCATCAACTTTCAGATAACACGAGTTTTACCACGGTCCCAACAACTTCCAGATAACACGAGTTTTACCACGGTCCCAACAACTTCCAGATAACAAGTTCGACTGTATTTATCTTCACAAAGGCCTTTTCAATTCAAAAGTTTATTAGGCTTTTTCTCGGAAACGCCATAAATGATTATTCCCAAACTTTGAACATAATATATATACTTGGAAGACTTCTATTGGATCTATGTTGTGCAGAGAGAAAATGGCTACTAGACGATTGAATCCATAATTACAACTTAATTTTGTACCCAATATCAAAGTTGACGCTGAGTTATAAGTACAGTAGCCTTTAGGAGGAGGATATATAAAGTCTGTAGAAGCAATTTTAACCCATTCACCCCTGAAATTTCAAAATGAACTATTCCAGTATTTAAATTGGAATAGTTCGAGTTTGTCTTCAGGGGTGAATGAGTTAACCATTGTATTATTGTAACAGGAGAAATATAGCCGCCATACCTGGGGTTCGAACTCGGGACCTCCCGAACTCTAGGCGGACACTCTACCACTGAGCTACCTGGTTGCCGATGATCGATCCAATCCAGTATGCTACATTTCTTTTACCAAGTCTCTTCGCCCCGGGTGTCCCCTTGCTAAATGTACTCCCAATGATTTAAACAAGGGTTGGCAAGTTTGCCAATTTTGTAATAGAGAAAGAGAAAATGTAGTGACCAGACCGGGGTTCGAGCCCGGGACCTTACAAACTCTGGACGAACACTCTACCACTGAGCTACGTGGTCGCCGATGATCGATCAAGTTCAGTTCCACTACATTGTTTAATCCTACACTGATCAGGAAGCTAGCCACTGACAGAATAGCTACCATCGGGAAGCTAGCCACTGACAGAATAGCTACCATCAGGAAGCTAGCCACTGACAGAATAGCTACCATCAGGAAGCTAGCCACTGACAGAATAGCTACCATCAGGAAGCTAGCCACTGACAGAATAGCTACCACCAGGAAGCTAGCCACTGACAGAATAGCTACCATCAGGAAGCTAGCCACTGGCAGAATAGCTACCATCTATAATACCAGGCACATGTAGACAGAATGTAAGTATTAATTACTATATGGAAGTTTGAATTCCACTTGTCTTATCCTTATTAAGAAAATTGATATCGGGTTAACCTAGATGTATCAGAATGCGATACATGTAATTGGGACCCACTTCTCAAAATTTGACCACTTAGAAATTGTCATTGAGTTCAGAAGTACACATAGAATTGTTGTTTTATGTGTTTGAGTTTTATGTGTTTGAGTTTTATGTGTTTGAGTTTTATGTGTTTGAGTTTTATGTGTTTGAGTTTTATGTGCCATTGACAGCTATGGTCTTTTGAGGATTTGCCAGGTTTGTGTGGTGAAGGAGAGAAAGAGTTCTCCGAGAAAAACCACCAAGCAACGGCCATTACAGGGCAACCAGCCCCACTTAGGTATCGAACCGACGATCGAGAGTCGTTGGACTAGTGGTACCAGAATGACAAGACACCTTATAATTAACCACTCGGCCAACGTGACCCAGTGGTAAAGGGCTAGTGATAGCAGAATGTCAGACACAGATTACTTGGCCACCGCGACCCAGAGGTGGGGGATAGTGGTAGCAGAATGTCAGTCACCAAACCACCTGGTCACCGCAACCCAGAGGTGGAGGGCTAGTGGTAGCAGAATGTCGGACACCAAATCACTTGGTCACCGCAACCCAGAGGTGGGGGGATAGTGGTAGCAGAATGTCAGTCACTAAACCACTTGGTCACCGCAACCAAGAGGTTGAGGGCCAGTGGTAGCAGAATGTCGGACACCAAACCACTTGGTCACCGCAACCCAGAGGTTCAGGGCCAGTGGTAGCAGAATGTCGGACACTTAACCACTTGGTCACCGCGACCCAGAGGTGGAGGGATAGTGGTAGCAGAATGTCAAGAATGTGTCGTTTTTGTTCACTACTGTACAGTTATAACCCAGTAAAGTTACTGACATGCTCTCCAAGCCAATATCGAATCATGTAGATTCTAAAAAAAAAAACCACTTGGCAACAAATTCCTTTTCCTTTAAACATTTCAAATAGTGTAGATCAGCATTATTTCTATTTAAAACCAATTCATAAGTATTTTATTATTCGCTTTATTGATGGAATATAGCTTTTGAAACAAATATTTTTAACATGGGAAGTTTCCTATATTTCTAGGGTCTTACGACATCTTTATTACACTAAGTTTAAATATATTACTCGACATAAAAACTGAAGGCCTACTCAGCGATCAAATTCAATTCCATGTGCAGATCAATTTTACGTTGAATATCAGTAAAAGTCACCGTGACCAATGTTTTCTGCATCACTGACTTTGATAAGACTTTTCAGTTTGGCTTCATAACTCAGTTTAAAAGCAAATAACCATATGACTGAGAAATCTGTGTAAATGTATAACCGAGAAATTTATGTAAATGTATAACCCAGAAATATGTGTAAATGTATAACCCAGAAATCTATGTAAATGTACAACCCAGAAATCTGTGTAAACCTATAACCCAGAAATCTGTGTAAACGTATAACTAAGAAATCTGTGTAAGCCTATAACCCAGAAATCTGTGTAAATGTATTACCCAGAAATCTGTGTAAATGTATAACCCAGAAATCTGTGTAAATGTATAACCAAGAAATATGTGTAAATGTATAACATAGAAATCTATGTAAATGTATAAAATAGAAATCTGTGTAAATGTATAACCTAGAAATCTGTGTAAATGTATTACCCAGAAATCTGTGTAAACGTATAACCCAGAAATCTATGTAAACGTATAACCTAGAAATCTATGTAAATGTATAACCTAGAAATCTGAGTAAACGTATTACCCAGAAATCTGTGTAAACGTATTACCCAGAAATCTGTGTAAACGTATAACCCAGAAATCTATGTAAATGTATAACCCAGAAATCTGTGTAAATGTATAACCCATAAAACTGTGTAAATGTATAACCCATAATTCTATGTAAATGTATAACCTAGAAATCTATGTAAATGTATAACCCATAATTCTATGTAAATGTATAACCTAGAAATCTATGTAAATGTATAACCTAGAAATCTGTGTAAATGTATAACCCAGAAATATGTGTAAATGTATAACCCATAAAACTGTGTAAACGTATAACCTAGAAATCTATGTAAATGTATAACCTAGAAATCTGAGTAAACGTATTACCCAGAAATCTGTGTAAACGTATTACCCAGAAATCTGTGTAAACGTATAACCCAGAAATCTATGTAAATGTATAACCCAGAAATCTGTGTAAATGTATAACCCATAAAACTGTGTAAATGTATAACCCATAATTCTTTGTAAATGTATAACCTAGAAATCTATGTAAATGTATAACCTAGAAATCTGTGTAAATGTATAACCCAGAAATATGTGTAAATGTATAACCCATAAAACTGTGTAAACGTATAACCTAGAAATCTATGTAAATGTATAACCTAGAAATCTATGTAAACGTATAACCTAGAAATCTATGTAAATGTATAACCTAGAAATCTATGTAAACGTATAACCTAGAAATCTATGTAAATGTATAACCTAGAAATCTATGTAAACGTATAACCTAGAAATCTATGTAAACGTATTACCCAAAAATCTGTGTAAATGTATAACCCAGCAATCTATGTAAATGTATAACATAGAAATCTTTGTAAACGTATTACCCAGAAATCTGTGTAAATGTATTACCCAGAAATCTGTGTAAATGTATAACCCTTAAAACTGTGTAAACGTATAACCTAGAAATCTATGTAAATGTATAACCTAGAAATCTGTGTAAATGTATAACCCATAAAACTGTGTAAATGTATAACCCATAATTCTATGTAAATGTATAACCCATAAAACTGTGTAAATGTATAACCTAGAAATCTGTGGTAAAAAACAACCTAAAAAGAATATATCTCTATCCTTAAAATCAAAAGATTTCTAAATTATAATATTATGTATGCACTTTTTTAAATGCTTTGCCTCAGTATGTCGCCATAATCGTTATAGCATCTATTATAGTGTCCCCGTTATATCATCTATACTACATTGTATGTGTCCCCGTTATATCATCTATACTACATTGTATGTGTCCCCGTTATATCATCTATACTACATTGTATGTGTCCCCGTTATATCATCTATACTACATTGTATGTGTCCCCGTTATATCATCTATAATACATTGTATGTGTCCCCGTTATATCATCTATACTACATTGTATGTGTCCCCGTTATATCATCTATAATACATTGTATGTGTCCCCGTTATATCATCTATACTACATTGTATGTGTCCCCGTTATATCATCTATAATGCTTTGTATGTGTCCCCGTTATATCATCTATAATGCTTTGTATGTGTCCCCGTTATATCATCTATAATACTTTGTATGTGCCCCCGTTATATCATCTATATTACTTTGTATGTGTCCCCCGTTATATCATCTATAATACTTTGTATGTGTCCCCCGTTATATCATCTATAATACTTTTTATGTGTCCCCCGTTATATCATCTATGATACTTTGTATGTATCCCCCGTTATATCATCTATAATACTTTGTATGTGTCCCCGTTATATCATCTATAATACTTTGTATGTGTCCCCGTTATATCATCTATAATACTTTGTATGTGTCCCCCGTTATATCATCTATAATACTTTGTATGTGTCCCCCGTTATATCATCTATGATACTTTGTATGTATCCCCCGTTATATCATCTATAATACTTTGTATGTGTCCCCGTTATATCATCTATAATACTTTGTATGTGTCCCCCGTTATATCATCTATAATACTTTGTATGTGTCCCCCGTTATATCATCTATAATACTTTGTATGTGTCCCCGTTATATCATCTATACTACATTGTATGTGTCCCCGTTATATCATCTATAATACTTTGTATGTGTCCCCGTTATAACATCTATAATACTTTGTATGTGTCCCCCGTTATATTAGTATTGGTTACACCATAGTTTACGAGTTCTTCAGGATATAACCCACAAGGCACGAAGTGCCGCGTGGGTTATACCTGAAGAACGAGTAAACTATTGTGTAACCTACTTGTATCATAGATGTGACATATTTCTTTCATCGAGAACAATGTTCATTTACCTACAATGTTAAAATGTACACTGAACTGGGGCAGGCGTGGGAATCACTGGACTGATTCTGTCAATCCTGGGTTGATGATGACTTCTTCTATTTGATTGGATATTGATTCTGTCAATCCAGAGTTGATAATACACATAGGCACGCCTTTTTAAATATGATTGGTTATTTCTAAATCATTCCTGGGAATATTTTGATTTTGGATTTCATTTTTATTTGTTTTTATTAATTAGACTAAACAATAAGCCACCCACGCTCACTTTATTGCCAAGCATGCTATTTCAAAGTGTCAGATTTTGTAAAGAACTTTGATTTTGACTTCCTGAAAAACATTGATGACTGGAATAATTCACTGTTCCACAAGTTCTGGACAAGTACGATATTTCAAAATATTTAGAGGACTCTGTTTCCCAAAGTTTCAACGTGGAATTACCCGAAGAAAGACCGGAACCCACGAAAAACACAAATCACGGTTCGGACCGCCTGTTAATTCGGAATATAGATCTACTGGAATATACAGGACTTCATGAATGTAAAGAAAAACACACGCCTTAATTGATACATGAAACCAAAGCTGAAACGCGAATCACAGGTACGTGTAAAACCAGAGAATTATGCCTTAATAATTGTACAGTGACAATCAATTTCATTTGAAGTGATCTGTTTTATTTGCACTAAAATAGCAAAAACACTGACCAAAGGTACGTTTGTACAGTGTCGCTCAATTTGAAGACATTTGTTATATTTGTGCAAAGGTGAATTGTCTATTGAGTTGGAAAAACAGAAAATGTGTGTATATTTTTAAGTTAAGAAAATGTGTGTATTTTGTAAGGTTAATTAAATGTTGAGTTGGAAAAACTGAAAATGTGTGTATTGTTTTTTAAAAGTACATTACAACCTATTTTCGCTTGTTGTACAATGTATATATTTCAATGTACTTGGGGTCATTTTGCAACACTGTACAACTGCAACATTGGGGAAATAGGCCATGGTAAGAACCTATGTTCTTACTAAATAAGAACATGGGTTCTTACTGGGTGAGGTCAACTCTTCATAATATATTCCACGGACGAGATGAAAGAAATATGACACATCTATGATACAATCTATGATATTTTGTATGTGTCCCCCGTTATATCATCTAAAATACTTTGTATGTGTCCCCCGTTATATCATATATAATACATTGTATGTGTCCCCGTTATATCATCTATAATACTTTGTATGTGTTCCCGTTAAATCATCTATGATACTTTGTATATGTCCCCGTTATATCATCTATTGTCGCATAGACGTGTCACTTTTCCTGTGATCTAGCTATGGTATAACCAACTAATTTTTCACAGTTTTACTAATACCATATGATATTAGTGAGGCTCCTCCCCTTGACCGAGTGCAGTAGAATTCGGAACTCTCATTTGTCAGTTAGTGAAAGTGAAACATGGCCAATGGACACCGTGGGAAATAACTAAAAATACACACAGACTTACAAAACGTTCTGCAACATTGTTGCAAACAATTCAATACAGACCACAGGAATCTGACAATTTGATACAGCTAGTTTTGGAACTTAACTAAGGTGTTTAAGATTTAATTTTATACTTTTTTGGTGGGTGGGGTGGTAGATCAATTTTAAATATGCCCCCTCAAATAGCCTTTATGACAAATGGGGAGGGGACATTTTTATCTACAAAATCGATCTAAACCCTAAAAATATGTAACAAATTATCTGGCCCCTGTGTGACAGACATGTTCATTTTTCGTATTGTAACGTAAACTTTCTGCATGAACCGTTTTGAAATTAAAAGGTACATGCATGGCAGGTTAAACACATTTTCGGAAATAACATGCTTACTTCGAACGGAATCCGGGAAGCGGTTATAATAAGTATTTCCTGCTTCGCTTTGATAGCCATAATAGTAAAATAAAAGTCAAACATTCCGTTAACGGTAGGACTTTAGGTTAGGGTCACGTCCATGGCGATTACTCGATTGATCGTCCAGATCGTCTGTCATCATGTGCCAAAACTGGTCTGAGACTAAGTCCGACATGTTGTAATTTTTTTTTATTATGACAAAATTTGCACAAGAAATTTTTACGTGACACTTTATGCGACAAGTCGGTTACATCATAGGAACCTCGCAATATGTCAGTTATCGTACTCGAGGGGCGGAGCTAACTTCTCTCGCGCTCCGCGCTCGAGAAGTAGCACCGCCCCTCTCGTACAATAACTGACATATTGCTCGGTTCCTATGATGTAACCAATACTAATACTTTGTATGTGTTCCCGTTATATCATCTATGATACTTTGTATGTGTCCCTGTTATATCATCTATAATACATTGTATGTGTCCCCGTTATATCATCTATAATACTTTGTATGTGTCCCCGTTATATCATCTATAATACTTTGTATATGTCCCCGTTATATCATCTATAATACTTTGTATGTGTTCCATTTTGTTGGATGAGCTTGACATTATTTTATTCAGTAAAAAAATGGAAATTAATAAGATTTCAGTCAAAATTTTTTGAATATTTAATAAAGAATTTTCATTGTTTTACCCGCAAATATATAAACACCACACACCATACAAGTGATTAAAATACCGTGCGAAAATTTTGGCGCTTTACAAAATTTCGCAGATGCATATATATTACATATATATATTGAGCGCCATTTTACTGTTAATTTTGTATTTTTTTATTTGATCAAAGGATGTATTTTTCTTACATCAAGATGTAATGTTTTGACAACAAAACGTTATTTGCTTTTATCTATATATTTATTTTATAACACTACAAGCGATATTTTTATCTGCACCAAATAGTTATATAAGGTTAATATTAAAATGGTGTCCATACATTTAACAATATTTTATCTTTATACCTACCTACACTTGGAAACTATTTTTTACGCTATACGGCTTTATTTATTAATTAAAAAGATTTTTTTCTTACTAACTAGTTAAGAAAACGAATAAATAAGGACATTTTTTACTGAAAGGTACGCACCCCCGATTTTTAAATAACTGTGAATTGAGTCCCGCCCTAACAATATATTTACTGACAATTCCACAACTATTCATTGTATTTCTTGTTTTACTGTTGAATTTTCAAGTATATAGTCTAGTTATCACTAAAATGTTGATAATATTTTCACCTGCGTCTTAATCAAAACTATCAATATGAAAATTTATATATATTACATTACACCCACATTCACACTTTAGCTGTAGCTCGATCGTACACATATACACACACACACATATAACACACACATATTAATTTCCAAGATCTACATTTAAACATCTACTGATTAATTTACAGAATTATATGTATTTAGGTTTTGTATCATTCAACCTATCTTGTTATGTGTTGATATTATATTAGAAAATAACTTATGTTGTAAATTTCAAAGCTTAACAATTTTCAGGCCACGCATGAACGTGTAATGTCGTACGTGTACGCCTGTCCTATAGATTTTTGTCAATTAACACCAATGAAAATTGAAGATTACCCCTGCAATACAACTGTCTTATAATGCTTGGTTACTTAGTTTTTATATTAATATTTTATAAAAAAAAATATTTGCAGGATTTCATAAACAAAATATTCATATACAGAGTGCTAGTGACACAAGTCGTGTGTCGGCCTGCGTCGCACTCGTCCTTCAGTCGCATGGGAAAGCTTTTTGGTAATTAAACACAAATAACTTGTCTAAAATACAAATTAACAAGTTACCTAAAACTAAGAATAAACCATGATGTGCAGTAAATAAGTACATAGCCAATAACAGAAGATTTCTCAACATTTGTCGAGTAAAAATTTGTGTAGCGGTTCGCCATTTTGTATTTTTTTCTACCGTCTGTCCAATCTCGAAGTTCATCGAGAATATTGTTCCACAAATAACAACAAATACACGTTTGGAATAAAACTTGGGTAAAAATAGAATATTATATGTACCTGTTTGAAAATGCAGCATGCAATTTTCATATAAAAGAAAATAAAGCACAAAACAACAACATAAACACTGGATTACACGGTGACCGAGAATGGCGCTCACACTTGTGTGTTTGTGTTTCTGTCCACCAATTCATTTGCTTGTTATTTGAAAATGTACGAGTAATTCACAGGAAAGCAACTTTAGTCGTTTACATAAAACCTTTAATTTTTATTTTCTGAAATAATATTTGGGTTGATTCACACAAATATTTAAATAAATAGCTTTTTTCAGCAGCATGTACACTATCAAGATATAGAATATCGCCGAAAAACTGCTTGAAATAGTATTTTGTGCAAGTTTATAGGCATAATCATCCTATAAATATAAACTTTAATATCCTAACTTTGAGAAAATAAAATATAAACTTATATTAGTAACCCAAACAGTATTTTTTAAGCGATTATATTTAGGTAAGGAAACACATTCTACATGAAACATGGGGTATCAATTGAATAGCGAGCACTTTTGCATAGGGTGTCTTCGACGAGGTGCGAGCAAAGTGGATAAATAGGTGAAGCCACAAAATTATTATCATTCTCACTTTGACTACGGTTACGAGAGCACTCAACCCACAACGATGTCTGACGCAGCAGCACCCGCACCAGCCAAGAAGGCCGTCAAGGCTAAGAAGCCAGCCAAGGCAAAGGTTCCAGCCGCTCACCCACCTTTCGCCGAGATGGCTATAAAGGCCATCACAGCTTTGAAGGACAGGAAGGGATCGTCCAGGGCTGCTATTCTGAAATACATCCTCGCTAACTTTAAGGTTGGAAGTAATGAAACCGCCGTCAACTCCCGACTGAAGACTGCTCTGAAGTCCGGTGTAGTAAAGGGATCCCTGAAGCAAGTGAAGGGAAGTGGTGCTTCCGGATCTTTCAGGGTTGGAGAGAAAGCCAAGGCAACCAAGCCAAAGAAGCCCGCAGCGAAGAAGCCAGCAGCTAAGAAGCCCAAGAAGCCCGCAGCAGCCAAGGCCAAGAAACCCGCAGCTAAGAAAGCAAAGAAGCCTGCAGCCAAAAAACCTGCTGCCAAGAAAGCCGCCAAGCCAGCTGCCAAGAAACCAAAGGCAACCAAGCCAAAATCTCCCAAGAAGGCAAAGAAGCCCGCAGCAAAGAAGGCAGGAGCTAAGAAAGCCGCCAAGAAGTAAACACGAAAGTGATTCTTCTTAACCCTACCCTCACAAAAGCCCTTTTCAGGGCTACCCAAATTTCCCAAAAAGTATTCTATGGATTGCTCGAAATATACGCATAATGGCAGTCTATGACTTCAGTGCAGGTAATATTGAATGTTTATCGTTTTTATGACCCTGTGCACTCTGTATGTAACAAGATATTATCTACATTGTATAATTCGACGTTTTACTTACGCGTTTCGTTTTATATTTCATTAGTTGGGAGTAATATTAATTGATGAAAAAGAAAAACACTTTCGTATTAGCAATGGTGAAATCCTAAGTATTTATCCTAATGAAGACACGAACTATTACAAACTAGGTTTAGACTACTTGCGAAAGTCGTTAATTTCAATATCTCTGATAAACATACTGACAGACGAACAAGGCCTTGTATAGCAATTAAGCCGCACACACGTGTATTCACTGAGCTGTTACCGTGTGTGTACCACTACCCATAGTGATTGTATGGTAGACGAGAATGTTTCCCTTTTGTAGTCGTATTGAATAAATCGAAAACAACTAATTTGTAGATATGTTCGATTTTTAAAGTAAATTATTTTGGATAACTATCCAAAATAATTTACTTAAAAATTAAAATAAATCTTTTGATGTGTAAATTTCATTTTATTTAGTACAAAAATATAACCCAATGAGCATATTTATCAACGTCAGAGAAGTGTGCCGTGGGTTTCCGACGATGGACATGGGAGTGATAGGTAAAATCGCGTGTTACAATTAGTACATGTAGGTGGGTATGGAAACTGCAACGCAAACTCTGATACAGTATAATTCTATTTTCCTGCGTTCGGGGGTTGAATAAATATAATAATGTTCGGACCTACTGCTCATAGTGTCCCGAAGCTTGGTCCGGGCTAAATGGAACATTATTAAGAGGTCCAGAGGGCCTGTATTGCACGAATGGATATTCTATCAATATGATGACTATACTACTTATATTTTCAAATCTAAAGCTTCTCTCCGCAACTATGTTATTGGGTCCAGTCTCGATGGGAACCCATGTGTTTACATCTTAAGCATCGATTCTCATACCCCTGAAATCTGAAGCAGACATTGAGCTTCCCACACTTGATGTATACATCATGATCCTTGTTTGACACATTGTCAATAGACCGTTTCTTTTTAAACACGATTTGTGTACTGAAGGAGTAACATACCCTGATATACTGATCAGGGTAAACACCATTTAAAGAGTTATGACGAAGGGAGGTAGCTGTGTTATAGCTGATGTCAACACATGTGGTGCGCTTCACATAGAAACAAAATTTAATTAAAATACTATCTGCAATCTCCGGTGTGGTTTTCTGTTAAACACGACAATCGGGAACCGTCGGTACTTTCCGTAAACGGGAAAATACTTTAAATACAGTATTTTTTCGTTAACGGAAATTACCGACGGTTCCTGATTGACAAACACAATTGTTTAGTTAGAGTTTGTTTGAATTTTACATAAATTTTACACGTTGTATAATGAGTATCCAATCAAAAGTATTTAAGGACATGTCGTTTGCCGTTGTTTTTTTTTTATAAAGTACTGAACCAAATGCCTTCAGAAAGTCTTAATTATTCAATCAGAGATATATTAGACTTCAGTTCGAGTTATCTCCCTTAAAGTGGACTTAAAGATGCCATCTAATGCATTCACCCCTTAAAGTTCCTAAAAAATCATTCATTCATCCACGAAAGTTCATAATGAACTATTTCAACCTTTGAATCGGAAGAACTCAAATGGGTCTTTATGGGTGAATGAGTTAAACGTCCTTTCCACATCTATGGCCCCACATCCACCTTAATTCAGAAACTGGTTATTTCAAAGCAGCATAAACATATGCAACACATATCTATCTAAATTCTAAATTTTATCGTCGTCGGTAAATTGTACTCATACGATAAAGAAAACTCATTCATACGCCGTGTCATCCTCGATTTCCATGAGTTACGATCACCTACGCTCTCTACACCCCTGGAATATGTCATGGCAAAACTAAAGGCCACATGCGCTGCCACCTTGTTGAGGAGACGAGATGAATGTCTCGATCCCTTGATGTACACCAAAAGAATCTCGTGGTCACATAACGGTAAAAATCGACGTCGTAAACAATCAGCAAGTGAAGTTGTTCCGATCAAAGTTCACCATGTCAGCCAATCCAAATGCGTTCAGATTATATTCCACGTGTGGTATTCCACGTTATTAAAAAGGTGTAATGCTTATTTAATATCATATGTGAAAAAAGCCCACCTATTGTGGTGGAAATTATTATATATATAAAGTTTACATTATAACACTGTATCACCCGACATAATGGAAAGGTTTATTGTTTAAACAGCTTACACGATGTCATGTTGTCATTCATGTACGCCCTTATCTATTTACATCATGATTCGTTACTGATAACAATCTGATGACGGACCCCTGTGCTGCGCTGCCAATGATCGACAAAGAATAGAAACTGAGACTGCAGTTCTCTAAAACACCGTTGATACGAAGTCGATTCTGTGGGGTTTCGCGAGTTTTTGGCTTCGTTGAGAATTATTCAACTAGTTTTTCGTCTGAATTATTTGAATAATTAGCTGTTATGGTTCTAGGGATCTGGATTTGTACATTTGTTTTCGTCATGATGACGGAACAAGGAGAAGGTAGGCATTTTTTCTCAAAATTATTTTAAAACTATGACAAACGGTAAATCATTTTCATTCTCTTGAAGATAGGTTCAATTCAACTGAAGATAGGTTCAATTCAATGTACATTGTACTTATCTTTAAATAATTAAAGGTGGTAGGTACAAATAATTAGATCTATCTTCAACTGAATTGTACCTAACTCCAATTAATTGTACCTCTCTTCAATTATTTGAAGATAGGTACAATAAATTGAATATATGTTAATTTGGCGTTCCATAGAAATGTGCAAAGTAAAGCGTAATCCAATACAAGCACTACTCGTACAACTATTCAGGCTTTTTTTGTTGTCAAGTTTTAGGTAGAAACCCGAAAACACATTGAGTCGATATCTAATGTTTGTAAACAAAATTCAAGATAAAGTTCCGTGTCATATTGTTATATTCATTCAAAGATAGATGCTTGCGTTCAAGAAGATTGTATAATGACTTTGGTGAACCTGTATAGTCGCTGTCCCTCATAATATATAAAGAATATAACATTTCACTCAATACTGCTATCAACAGGGCTTGATTCATAATAAGCGTGATAACTACAGAAGCGCAATTAAAGGCCCAATATACGTAACTATCGGCAAAACTTGAAGCGAAAATCAAGCCTAATAACTTATTATATTTATAAATTTAGTTAAGATTAACTGATATCAGCAATATTCAAGATGAATTCTTTCGCGGTTACTAGTACAGCAGCAGTTGAAACACGCTATTTGTAAACACGCGTCCATTTCGAATTATTTGTAATTCTTTGGATTTTTTGTCAAGAGTTTCTTGTTAGTTACCGCTCAGGTTTACTTCGTTTTAGGTTTATTTTTGCATGGTTATCAACTGGATTTTTTTCAGAATTTTTCAGAATCACGAAAAATTCCCCGAAGTTACGTATATTGGGCCTTTAAGACCAGAGACAAAACTATAATATTTATAAAGGTTTATTTTCTGCAAAAGCAAATTGAATATTTTGCACAAGAACATGTTCGTTTCTCATGTCAGATTAATTTAATAAAATGTTATATCATTTGCACATATCCCATACGCGATGTTTAGGTCTGTCCACCAACATACCGCGTTCTACTATGACGACATCCACCCTAGAGCCAGGCCCTATAACAGACCAGACGACACTAGCTGGTGTGACGTCCATCCCTGATTACCTACAGGCGATGCTCAACAACTCCCTGGACAACAACAACTTCATGTTATTTCTCCAGCATGTCATCAATTCGACGAGTCTTCACGTGACCAACAACTCGAGTAAGTTTTTTTAATTAATCTGATGGACCAACAGCTCGCGTAAGTTATTGAATTAAGCTGACGGGACCAACAGCTCGCGTAAGTTATTAAATTAAGCTGACGGGACCAACAGCTCGCGTAAGTTATTAAATTAAGCTGACGGGACCAACAGCTCGCGTAAGTTATTAAATTAAGCTTACGGGACCAACAGCTCGCGTAAGCTATTAAATTAAGCTGAGAGGACCAATACTTCGCGTGAGTTATTTAATTTAGCTGACGGGTCGTAGGAACAAGATTCTGTATCTGATAAATGATTCATAACTGTTAAAACAATGTAAGACACCATTGTGAGTAAGAATATTGACCAATCAACAGACAGTGAGTAATATTAAATTCTCGTTCAGTGATACAGTCTCAGATGTGTTGTATCTTTTGTTAAAGGATATTATGATAAAAGTCGTACTATTCGGGAAAATTGTGAAAAGTGGAAACATGCCCACCTCCGTGACAGTATAGCTTCTTGTGTTGTAGTCGCTGACCTGAACAATTTAATGCAAAGTCTGAAAGATGTCCTTGCGAACACCAAACCTCCAATCAACATCTCCACCACCTCACTTCCGGTTACTGTCCCCATGTCCGCCACCACCGTCCCGACTACACTCTCCGTACCGGAAACCACCTCTGCTAATTTGTCTTCCAACATGTATGATCTACACAACCTAACCGAAGTAAGATCGCAAAACATTTTAAAGAATTCTAAACCACTTTCTGTCGTCTGCATGAACAAATTTAGTTCAGCTATGAAGGCCTCGTATTGACGGGAAAAGGTGTTTGATTTTTTTGTAATTCCAACCCTAAGTATTATGCCAACATGTAGTATTGCGATACATCTTTTTTACAAAAAATATATATACAGAGCCGCGATGGCCAAATGGCTAAGGTGTCCCGACATTCTACCACTAGCCGTCCACCTCGTGGGACAGTTGCCAGGTACTGACCGTAGGTCGGTTGTTTTCTCCGGGTACTCCGGCTTTCCTGGATTTCCCACCTCCAAAACCGACACGTCCTTAAAGACCCAGGCTCTTAATAAACCAAACCAAACACATACTTTTAACTACAACATTCGGTCTAATCTGAACAATTGATGGGAAATATTTTGTCCTTCAAGCTTTCAGATAAGGCATATTTGTCTGACCGATACATTGTTTCAAAGAATCGTAGGAATAGGAAAATTGATGTCACTACTATTAAAGTATCAGATAAACCTAATTTTTTGAAGTGATCAAATGTGTCATCCAAATATTGCATTGCATTGCAAACTAGGTAGGGATAATATTTTTAGGTACATTCATCATTAAGACACATTTGAACTCTTCCAATTCAAAGATTGGAATAGTGCATTATACAATTTCAGGGATGGAATAGTTTATTCTTATATATTACTTCCCTTAGAACAAATTTGAACTCTTCCCATTCAGAGATTGGAATAGTTTATTGTAAAACTTCAGGGTAGAATGGGTTAATTATCCGACAATGTTATATTACTTCAGGTGAAAGATTTCCTCCACACAGCCGATGTCTCCAACATGAACGTGAGCAGTCTGAACGTCATTACGTCACACATCCAGACATTTGTACACAGCGAGGCGTTCAACTCTCACAATGTCTCGCACCTTCTCACGCATCTGTCCCACGTGACCGAAACTGATGCCGATACCGTGAAGGTTGGTCGATTATCTATCTTATTTTCTTATACTTCCTCACAAATGAATAGTATAGTAATGAACAATTGGAGTACTTGTAATAGGGTTAAATAGTGTCCACGTGATCTCTAACTTGAAAATAAATACAAGAAAAAAACCATATACGATTATAGAATGGGCATGAGAGAAATAGTGAATTTATGGTTCTTTGGTGTGAAAACCTATTTGCTGAGACAGTTTCTGGCAGGGAGAAGTCCTCTTTCTTGCAGGGAGTAGTCTTATTTTAGGGAGGGAGTAGCGCCAAGATGGAGAAAATTGAAAAATTTTAGGAGAAAATAGGACATTTTGTCAAAATAATTTAACATAGTAAAAACTCAGTAGAGGTATTTAATGCAAACTATAGGACAGAATTTCTATCACTTTTACTTGTTAGGGGTCTCTTCATTAGGTCTCTATTCGGGTCTGGACAGAGTTGATCATCGCAAATCAGATAGTTCTATTGGTCGAGTGTCTGTATATAGTATAGAAGTTCCTAGGTTCGAACCCCGGTTTGGCAATGAAATTTTCCTCTCCTGTTACAGTGGTGTCTGTGACAACCCGTGTTTCAAGTATTAAGTAATAATTTCTGTTGAAATGTCGGAGTTATTTTGCAGATGATGACGTCCATCGTGACGAGAGTGATACAGGACGATACCATGGCAACAGCTCAAGAGGCCCGTACATTTGAGGTAGTTACTTAAATGCTAACCACTCCTACCAACTCGGCAAGGGAGAATTTCTCTTTAGCACAAGTTTGTAATAGGACGAGGAAAAGTGATACAGATAGTGCCGTCGCTGAAGCTAGAACCCACCACCCTTGGCTCCATTGCTCTACCGACTTGAGCTAAATGGAAATTTTCTACAGTTCACACTTACACTATTCGGGGATTTCCCCTTTTTTACTAAATCACCAACCCAGGTTCTTTGACTCCTCGCCAAGGCTTCTCCTCCTTAAAACGGGGAGGGTCATCGACACCATCGATAAGCCGCAGGTCCCGGGTTTTGCTTTTAGTGGAGGCACATAGACATCAAGATAGCTATCTCTGTTACACACAAATAACTGTAAAAGTGGTATTGTTTGCGGTGCGGAAATTTTCGCGAACACACGCGAACATGTTAAACACTTCTCAAATTCTATAGGCCTAGTGTATGATAGTATTAAAGGAACACGGTGCAAATCAGCATGACTGACAGCGTGAAAATATCCACACCGTGAACAGTTTACAGGCCGACTAAGCGAAAATATCCACACCGCGAACAGTTTACAGGCCGATAAGCGAAAATATCCACACCGCGAACAGTTTACATGCCGACTCGTTAATAAAGGCTGACGTATATTTACAAGTGAATTAAAACCAGATTCAAAATATCATAGCTATTGTATTTAGAACAAAAATTGAACTTTATAATGAGAAAAATCATCGTTTAATTCTACATTTGATCCGTGAGTGTCCATTTTGTGACTATGAGATTTAGTTTTCCTGAAGTTTTCTATAAAAAAAATCTTTCTAGACTAATAAAAGGCCCAATATAAGTAACTTTCGGCAAATCTTGAAGCAAAAATCAAGCCTAATAACATTTTATATTTATACATTTAGTTAAGATTAACTGATATCAGCAATGTTCAAGATAAATTCTTTCGCGGTTACCGGTACAGCAGCAGTTGAAACTCAGTATTTGTAAACACGCGTCCATTTCGAGCCGTCTTCTACCTTCGGTTAGTTGTTGAAGTGGGCCCCACCTGAATTATTTTCAATTCTTTGGATTTTTTGTCCAAAGTTTCTTGTTAGTTACCGCTCAGGTTAGCTTCGTTTTAGGCTTATTTTTGCATGGTTATCGACTGGATTTTTTTTTCAAAATTTCTCAGAATCACGAAAATTTCCCTGAAGTTACGTACATTTGAAGGCATATTTGAACTCTACCAATGGAAGGGTTGAAATAACTCAACATGAACAGTCAGGGGTAGATGAGTTTAAGACAGTGTATTTATTTGTTTTTTTAATGTGTTTAAGACAGTGTATTTATTTGTTTGTTTGTGTTTCAGACGTCGATGCCCAAACTTATGATGACGATGGAGAACGTCCTGTCTGCGTCAGATCCCACAGACATTGTCAGTTATTCTACACCGGAAATAGGTAGGCCTTTGATTTCACAGGAGAGACCATTGAAGCAAGACATTATTTGGATAAATTTGCTGGCAGCTGAAAACAGGGAACTACGCTTGTGTTTAGAATGATACAGTATACATGTACATTGTAAGAAACCTCCGTTATGTTTGAAAACTTGACTCGACCTTAACTCATCCGCCCCTAAAATTTGATAATGAACTAATCCAACCTTTGAATTGGAAGAGTTCAAATGTGTCTCTAGGGGTGAATAATTACCCGAGAAGATTCTCTGGTTTAACTCATTCACCCCTAAAGTCACATATGAACTGTTCCAATCCAAAGGTTGGAATAGTTCATTATGAAACTCATGAGTGAATGAGTTGATGAGTTTGTCGTGCATCAGTGTAGACGAGTCTTTTATAATCTACGGGGATTAAATACATCATACAAACCACGGTACTATGTTGTGGAGGTGTCGTCTGCCGTGATTCAGACCGTCACCACTAACTATGTGTTGTGGAGGTGTCGTCTGCCGTGATTCAGACCGTCACCACTAACTATGTGTTGTAGAGGTGTCGTCTGCCGTGATTCAGACCGTCACCACTATGTGTTGTAGAGGTGTCGTCTGCCGTGATTCAGACCGTCACCACTAACTATGTGTTGTGGAGGTGTCGTCTGCCGTGATTCAGACCGTCACACTATGTGTTGTGGAGGTGTCGTCTGCCGTGATTCAGACCGTCACCACTAACTATGTGTTGTGGAGGTGTCGCCTGCCGTGATTCAGACCGTCACACTATGTGTTGTAGAGGTGTCGTCTGCCGTGATTCAGACCGTCACACTATGTGTTGTGGAGGTGTCGTCTGCCGTGATTCAGACCGTCACACTATGTGTTGTGGAGGTGTCGTCTGCCGTGATTCAGACCGTCACACTATGTTTTTTAGAGGTGTCGTCTGCCGTGATTCAGACCGTCACACTCTGTGTTGTGGAGGTGTCGTCTGCCGTGATTCAGACCGTCACCACTAACTATGTGTTGTAGAGGTGTCGTCTGCCGTGATTCAGACCGTCACCACTAACTATGTGTTGTAGAGGTGTCGTCTGCCGTGATTCAGGCCGTCACACTAGCTATGTGTTGTAGAGGTGTCGTCTGCCGTGATTCAGACCGTCACACTAACTATGTGTTGTAGAGGTGTCGTCTGCCGTGATTCAGGCCAGTGACAGCTCGGATGGTTACGTGGTGATGGAGACCATTATTGGGAGGGTTACCATGCCAGTCATGCTCGTTGAGGACGGAAAAGGTAAGTGACATGATCACGGGTTTTTCACACCTTTATCAAAAGGATATGAGGAATATTTGATACTGCTTCGCAAACTGTTCATCCTAGAAAAGTCATGGAATACCCTTACATCCCCTGTGATTTGTCATGACAGAACTGAAGGCATTGAGACATAACTAACAGATGGCACCATTGAGGCTTAATCCTTTGATTTATTTAAACAAATTAAGCTGCGGCTTTACAGTAAATCTGACATGTACTTTGGTGTCACTCATCTTTACTTATGAAAATAACGGAAGTGGCGATGGGTCTGTTTTTTTAAAACCTATAACCAAACCTTAACGTTTGTGCCTTAAATTTCCTGTGACTTCAGTTTTGTTATATTCCTGAATAGCAGAAATTGTACAAAGGTTCGCACCCCCGAAAACTGTGTCCTATATGACCAATGGGGGTGACATTTTCATGACCTAAACCTCCAAAACTTGTTAAATTACTATAAAATTAGTTTAGCTCCAAATCCAGCTGTAACAAATTATCAGGCACATTTGTCAGTGCTGTGTATCCCGATGTAGTCAAAGGGAGATAACTCACCAAAATTCCAATAAACTGGAAAAATAATTTGAAATATATTTCTTTATTCAGAAATAAAAGATATTGAGACATTTTGGGTTTACTGTTTTTTGTGGGAATTATATAACCTGTAATAAGTGAATGCCCTGCTGGCTAATGGCAGCTATATATAAACTATACAGGGCTGTATCATACTTTTACCAACACTTTATATTTTTGCCAATGAAGGTATTAGAACCAAGCTTGTTCTAGATCATCTGTGGTAAAAACAAAAACCCCAAAGAAATCAATGAGCTCCTCTCCAACCATCCCCTCCCTATTCTACCCCTCCTACCCCACTTAGGGCTCCCAAAGATTGACACCAAGGTCCAGACCTATCCCCAGAGAGTACCTCCAAACATAACATGGAAACTCATTTTTGTGGTACCTTACCCATCCAAACAGTTTTACATGTATTTCTTCTTTGGTAAACGGGTAGGTTCCTGGAAGGTTCGTTATCATAAATAAAATACTGAGTGCGCTATTGGCTAATTAACCCCTAAAATTATAAAATAATTTATTCCAACCTTTGAAAATGAAGAGTTAAAATTTGTCTTCCGGGTTGAGTGAGAAAAATATTGTAATCATGGATACATACCAACTTAAAACATTATAACATTATACATATTTCTGATTTGTAGGGTTAAGGTTATATGCTACCTTACACATTAAACCTGTGATTTGTGTTAAAGTTAAGGGTGTATACTACCTTACACATTATACCTGTGATTTGTGTTAAGAGTTAAGGTTGAATGCTACCTTACATATTATACCTGTGATTTGTGTGAGAGTTAAGTTTATATGCTACCTTACCCATTGTACCTGTGATTTGTGTTAAAGGTATTTTTTGGTGGAACTCTTTTTAAATGAGAATTATCTTAAACCTAAAACTTGAAGTTCTTCCATTTCCTCACACAGTCCGTATGACCACCATTGTGTATCAGAATATCCAGAAGCGCTGGACCATCCAGCAGGGCTACAGACATGCCCAGATTGGGAGTCAGGTCTTGTCAGTCTCGCTCCAGCGACTCCATAATGTGACTTCAGAGAGACTCAACATCACCCAACCAAAGTCCATCACAATGGTCCTACCCACGCAAGTTAACGGGGTAAGTTCTATTTATAGATGATGAGCCCTTACCTGTGTAGTTGGCAATGCTAAAGGAGAGAAAAATAAACGGCCAAATCGGGGTTCGAATACGGGACCTTCCAAACCCTAGACAGATCAACACTCACCTAATCGAGCTATATCTGGTTGCCGACGATCGACCCGTCTAGATCTGATACAATATGAGAACGTGATGTTGACATTTTATAATAACAGTATCTTCTTTTCCCCCTGGATTTCTAAACATTTCCTCCCTGTTTCCCTCTTTATAACATCAACATTTCACTGAACTAGTAGTGGTGGTATATAACAGTGATCTCCTATTAAAGTGCCTCATGTGTTGAACATTCGTCAAAAACCCACGGTATACTTCACTGATGCTTTCATACTGTGGGCTAGAATAGATGGGAACCCTTGCTTTGGTACTAAAATAGTAGCCAATCATATTGATACTACATCCAGCCGGGATATCCTTTTCAATTGTAGCACCACCTGTCATGCCTACAGAAATATACTGGTCGTGGTTAAGGTAAAATGATCTAACAGAGTGTCATGAGAAAGATCATTCTAATTGGTCGAGTTTTCTGGGGAAACGAAGATTTACATCTATTTTAGCCCACAGTATGCAAGCATTAGAGAAGTGTATCGTGGGTTTCCGACTTAAAATGTTAAATTTTTTTTTTATCATTTTACAGAAAGAAAAGGAAAGACTGTGCACTTTCTGGAATTTTGATAAGGAGTAAGTTTGTTTATCGATGTATGCTAGCTTGTACTACATGGACAGACATGCATAAAGGAAACATGTATTAGGGTTACATGAATTTTGTATTTAAATAAAAGGGGGATGGATATTAATTTGGGTTGGGGGATGAGTAATTAATGCATGAAATATTCATCAAGAGTACTTTATTGGGGATGACAATTTTATATGACACCAGGTAAATAAAATATTGTATGAAAATAATATAAAAAAATGACATCCTTAAATTTTTTACTAAAAAAATACATGCATGAGAAATTATCAAATTTATGAATGTGTAGTTAACATGATGGTGGGAGGATCTTATCAATAAATGTGATGCCATGTTTTATGTCCAGGATCTGGGACACGATGGGTGGCCGTCTGCTCACGAAGAACGACAGTCACACTGAATGTCAGTTTGATCATCTCACTAACTTCGCCGTCCTTGTCCTGTACTACGACCAGCCGATCGGCGTAAGTAAACACCCATCCTCGATACCCAGGGGTCACGCTCTCCTACACTCTCTACACCCCTGGAATATGTCATGGCAAAACTGAAGGCACGCTCATCAAGTTGCCACACACGGAGCCTTCTGCCATGACATATTCCAGGGGTGTAGAGAGCAAGGTGAGTGAAACCTTTGAATATAAGACACCAAATAATATGATGCCTTACCACTCAGCTTAACTTATTCATACCTGAAAACACATTTGAACTCTTCCAATTCCAAGGTTGATATAGTCCATTACAAAATTTCAGGGGTGAATGATTGAATTATTAATCACGTTATTAATCTGTTATCTATAAATCATAGACAAGAATTTGTGGTTGACTGATAATTATACCAAAAAGGTATGAATATGATATGTTCTAATTTTGCTTGAAACACCAATTAAAAAGACAGACCCTTTAAACACTACATATAGCTGACAGTCTGTGTACCTGTAATGGGAGAGGGAATATGTAACAGGGCCAGATTATACATTTTTAAAATTGGTGGAAATGCACTCTGGGAAAATGTCTGGTGTGATATTATATTTGGGCAGGTATTGTATATCATCTCTTAATTGTTCTCTATTTCTAGCTGTCTAAACTACAGAAACAGACGATGTTTGTCCTGACGATTGTCGGTTGTAGCCTATCCATCACCTGTCTCGGAGTCTGCGTCATACTCTACATATACCTCCGGTAGGATTTATGAAAAACTTTTAATTTAATTTTAAACGAGTCGATTTTTGTTGTTGCAATAACTGACATTTACAGTGAACTGTTTACTGATCTATAAATTGTATTGTGTAGCCTCCTGAGTGAAGAGAAGATTCTGATCCACGCAAACCTCAGTGTAGCCTTGATGCTGGCTCAGCTTGTTCTTGTGACGTCGCACGGAGCGGAGAGGGTCACGGTAAGTTGTGACGTAACAGGGGGTGGAGAGGGTCTCAGTAAGTTGTGACATCACAGGGGGTGGAGAGAGTCTCGGTAAGTTGTGACATCACAGGGTGGAGAGAGTCTCGGTAAGTTGTGACATCACAGGGGGTGGAGAGAGTCTCGGTAAGTTGTGACATCACAGGGGGTGGAGAGAGTCTCAGTAAGTTGTGGAGTAACCGAAGCAGAGAGAGTCCCTGTAAGTTGTGACATCACAGGGGACGGAAAAAGTCACGATAAGTTGTGACATCACCCGGAGTAGAAAGAGTCTTAATAAGTTGTGACATCACAGGGAGCGGAGAGAGTCTCAGTAAGTTGTGGAGTAACCGAAGCAGAGAGAGTCTCAGTAAGTTGTGACATCACAGGGAGCAGATAGAGTCTCAGTAAGTTGTGACATCACAGGGGTGGAGAGGGTCTCAGTAAGTTGTGACATCACAGGGGGTGGAGAGGGTCTCAGTAAGTTGTGACATCACAGAGGGTGGAGAGAGTCTCAGTAAGTTGTGACATCACAGGGAGCAGATAGAGTCTCGGTAAGTTGTGGCGTAACAGGGGGTAGATAGAGTCTCAGTAAGTTGTGGCGTAACAGGGGGTAGATAGAGTCTCGGTAAGTTGTGACATCACACAGGGCGGAAAGAGTCCCGATAAGTTGTGACATCACGGGGTGGAGAGTGAGTCTCTGTAAGTTGTGACATCACAGGGGACGGAAAAAGTCACGATAAGTTGTGACATCACATGGGGTGGAGAGAGTCTCAGTAAGTTGTGGCGTAACATGGGGCAGAAAGAGTCTCGATAAGTTGTGACATCACAGGGGATGGACAGAGTCTCAGTAAGTTGTGACATCACATGGGGCAGAAAGAGTCTCGATAAGTTGTGACATCACAGGGGATGGACAGAGTCTCAGTAAGTTGTGACATCATGGGGTGGAAAGAGTCTCGGTGAGTTCTATCCAATTTATACAACTTTTGTGCTATTAATTGACATAAATTCAATTAAAACAAAAACAAATTAATTGAACTTTTCTTACATTGTTGAATAGCGGAAATGCTGTAAGAAAACAAAATAAGAAACACTATCTTATAGAAAAAAATCTTAAAATTTGATATTGAACTTAAATACTGAAATTTACAAATAAAGATACATTATACCATCAAAACCGTAAGTCACCGTAACATATTTTGGCCTGTTTACATAGGTTATCCTCATGATAAAAATCTGGGACAAAACAGATATAGAACCAGAATAGATAGGGCTTCAAATTAGACAGGGGCCAATTATACCATAGTTTCTGACAAAGATTTGATGTTCTTTCTGACAGGCAGCGTGTAAAACCGTGGCAGTATTACTACACTATTTTTTCATGGCCTCCTTTTCCTGGATGATGCTTGAGGGCCTCGCTGTTTATCTCGCCTGCACCAGAGGATTATACAACTACGGCGACATGCGCTTGAAGTACTTTCTGGTTGGCTGGGGACTTCCAGCAGTAATTGTCACTGTATCAGTTGGTGTGCAATTTCCAAACTATGGGGAGACAACTGACGACAGGTAAAATTACTTGGAAATCAGATTGCGGGCTGTTTGAATTGCATTATGTCTATTTTCTGTTATCCTTAACCAATCATTTGAAAAATGATGGTATATCCGTTTATAGTTATTTTCATTCATAGATTTCTTTTATGATATCGTTTACATTTTCTGACTGATGCTGTAAGTGGCCATCTTGTATTTTGCCCATAATTAATTGTCATGTGAAACACATCAATGTGAAGTTTGATCAAAAGTCTGAATTTCCACAGACATTTAACAAGTACGTAAAAAAAACCCGAAAAAAAACCCCATTTTTACGCCAATTTGGTGGTTGGCACGTTTGTATCTCTCATCATGTTTTCGTTAATACTATGTCAAGTTTGTGTACAGTATGTTTTATTGTGTGATATTTCTAACAGATTTTTCCTTGGCTTTTTCAGCTGCTGGCTTTCCGTAAAGGACGGGCTGATATGGGCGTTCATGGGGCCAATGTTGGTTGTGGTTGTGGTGAGAACCTTAGATATATATTGTACTCCGACTAGGGTTGTCACTGACTGTCTGTAAGGGACGGGCTGATATGGGCGTTCATGGGGCCAATGTTGGTTGTGGTGAGAACCTTATATATATATTGTACTCCGGCTGGGGTTGTCACTGACTGTCTGTAAGGGACGGGCTGATATGGGCGTTCATGGGGCCAATGTTGGTTGTGGTGAGAACCTTAGATATATATTGTACTCCGACTGGGGTTGTCACTGACTGTCTGTAAGGGACGGGCTGATATGGGCTTTCATGGGGCCAATGTTGGTTGTGGTGAGAACCTTAGATATATATTGTACTCCGACTGGGGTTGTCACTGACTGTCTGTAAGGGACGGGCTGATATGGGCTTTCATGGGGCCAATGTTGGTTGTGGTTGTGGTGAGAACCTTATATATATATTGTACTCCGACTGAGGTTGTCACTGACTGTCTGTAAGGGACGGGCTGATATGGGCTTTCATGGGGCCAATGTTGGTTGTGGTGAGAACCTTAGATATATATTGTACTCTGACTGGGGTTGTCACTGACTGTCTGTAAGGGACGGGCTGATATGGGCGTTCATGGGGCCAATGTTGTTGTCGTTGTGGTGAGAATCTTAGATATATATTGTACTCCGACTGGGGTTGTCACTGACTGTCTGTAAGGGACGGGCTGATATGGGCGTTCATGGGGCCAATGTTGGTTGTGGTTGTGGTAAGAACCTTATATATATATTGTACTCCGACTGGGGTTGTCACTGACTGTCTCTAAGGGACGGGCTGATATGGGCGTTCATGGGGCCAATGTTGGTTGTCGTTGTGGCGAGAACCTTAGATATATATTGTACTCTGACTGGGGTTGTCACTGACTGTCTGTAAGGGACGGGCTGATATGGGCGTTCATGGGGCCAATGTTGGTTGTGGTTGTGGTAAGAACCTTATATATATATTGTACTCCGACTAGGGTTGTCACTGACTGTCTGTAAGGGACGGGCTGATATGGGCTTTCATGGGGCCAATGTTGGTTGTGGTTGTGGTGAGAACCTTAGATATATATTGTACTCCGACTGGGGTTGTCACTGACTATCTGTAAGGGACGGGCTGATATGGGCGTTCATGGGGCCAATGTTGTTGTCGTTGTGGTGAGAACCTTATATATATATTGTACTGCGGCTGGGGTTGTCACTGACTGTCTGTAAGGGACTGGCTGATATGGGCTTTCATGGGGCCAATGTTGGTTGTGGTTGTGGTGAGAACCTTAGATATATATTGTACTCCGACTGGGGTTGTCACTGACTGTCTATAAGGGAAGGGCTGATATGGGCTTTCATGGGGCCAATGTTGGTTGTGGTTGTGGTGAGAACCTTAGATATATATTGTACTCCGACTGGGGTTGTCACTGACTATCTGTAAGGGACGGGCTGATATGGGCGTTCATGGGGCCAATGTTGTTGTCGTTGTGGTGAGAACCTTATATATATATTGTACTGCGGCTGGGGTTGTCACTGACTGTCTGTAAGGGACGGGCTGATATGGGCTTTCATGGGGCCAATGTTGGTTGTGGTTGTGGTGAGAACCTTAGATATATATTGTACTCCGACTGGGGTTGTCACTGACTGTCTATAAGGGAAGGGCTGATATGGGCTTTCATGGGGCCAATGTTGGTTGTGGTTGTGGTGAGAACCTTAGATATATATTGTACTCCGACTAGGGTTGTCACTGACTTTCTGTAAGGGCAGGCTGATATGGGCGTTCATGGGGCCAATGTTGGTTGTGGTTGTGGTGAGAATATTCAATTAACATATATTTTGAACTAAGACTTGGGCTGTTACTTTTGATCAACATGATGAAGCATTAAATATGTAGGATCTTGTATGAGTTTCCATTACATATGAGAGTTATAAATCAATATCTTTAATCTTCAAAGAATTTTTCAATCAGCCCTGCAACCTAGAGTCTGAGAATGGGTGTCCGCTCATCACCCCATTTTGAGTCAGAGATTGGGTGTCCATTCATCACCCCATTTTGAGTCTGAGATTGGGTGTCTGCTCATCACCCCATTTTGAGTCTGAGATTGGGTGTCTGCTCATCACCCCATTTTGAGTCTGAGATTGGGTGTCTGCTCATCACCCCATTTTGAGTCTGAGATTGGGTGTCTGCTCATCACCCCATTTTGAGTCTGAGATTGGGTGTCTGCTCATCACTCCATTTTGAGTCTGAGATTGGGTGTCTGCTCATCACTCCATTTTGAGTCTGAGATTGGGTGTCTGCTCATCACCCCATTTTGAGTCTGAGATTGGGTGTCTGCTCATCACCCCATTTTGAGTCTGAGATTGGGTGTCTGCTCATCACCCCATTTTGAGTCAGAGATTGGGTGTCCGCCCATTATTCCATTTTGAGTCAGAGATTGTGTGTCCACTAATCGGCCCAATTTGGGTCTGAGTTTTGGTGTCTGCCCATCACCCTTTTTATACGCCCGTCAAAAATGACAGCACATATTATTTGAGTCTTTGATTGAGTGGCAGCTTGTAACCCTATTTTGAATCAGAGCTTGGGTGTTGGCTCGTGGCCCATTTTGAGTCAGAGATTGGGTGTCGACTCGTCACCTTATTTTGAGTCAGAGATTGGGTGTTGTCTCGTCACCTTATTTTGAGTCAGAGATTGGGTGTTGTCTCGTCACCTTATTTTGAGTCAGAGATTGGATATTGTCACGTGGCCCTATTTTGAGTCAGAGATTGGGTGCCGGTTCGTCAACCCATTTTGAGTCAGAGATTGGGTGTTGCCTCGTCACCCCATTTTGAGTCAGAGATTGGTTGTTGTCTCGTCACCCCATTTTGAGTCAGAGATTGGTTGTTGTCTCGTCACCCCATTTTGAGTCAGAGATTGGATATTGTCACGTGGCCCTATTTTGAGTCAGAGATTAGGTGCCGGTTCGTCAACCCATTTTGAGTCAGAGATTGGGTGTTGCCTCGTCACCCCATTTTGAGTCAGAGATTGGTTGTTGTCTCGTCACCCCATTTTGAGTCAGAGATTGGTTGTTGTCTCGTCACCCCATTTTGAGTCAGAGATTGGGTGTCTCTACATTGACTTATAAATAGACACAATACATGTTAACCAAATTATAATTTCTTCTGTAAAAATTAATTAACTTACATTTATGCAAATTAAATGCTCTTTTGATCTGGCAGCCTGTATTCCTTAACAATCCAAAATGTCTTCTTGTTATTTTCCAGTTCAACCTGTTCATTCTGTGCTTGGTGATAAAGGTGTTTCTAACATTGAGGGCCAATTCTAGGAAGACTCAGGCAGCCAAACTACGGTAGGTTTGTGACAAAATGACAGGATACCATACTCTACATAGGCAGCCAAATTACGGTAGGTTTGTGACAAAAATCATCTGTCAACAATCAGACAATAGCATGTTACCATGCTCTAAAATCAGAAATATGTTGAATTGATCTTACCTATCGAATCAGAACTTTTGCAATGTAGACTTTTTATAGCCAAAACTAGAATGGTTCTAGGGAACATGTTTCTCTATATTGCTTAACATGAAATGTTTGTTGTATAAAAATGTTGGTGGTTTTTGTGGATGCTTTTGAACCAAGAAAATTAAATACAAAGTGTACAATGAAATTTTATGATATATGTGCCTACTGTTTGTTGATATAGAATATCAATATATTTTTTAACCATGATACAATCTTAAAGGCTTCTAACCACACAGAAAAGTCAGTTTCATGTTAAACAGTAGATCTAAGCCTAAGTTGATGAAAGGGTTCAACCCCTGAGTTAAGATCAATTTTTTAACAATAATAAGTTGATACAGTCTTGGCTCATTATTCCAACTCCTATGAAAAATAAGTCCAACAAGGGCAAAATCAGAATTTTCCCCAAAAGTATTCCTGCTATGACTGCTATGAATTAGATTGCAAAAATCAGTACTGTAGTACAAATATTAAATGTTTGGCAAGTAAGCAACTACAGTAACTTGTCCTCAAACCTTAACCTTCATTGAATCCCTAACTGAACAGACGGACGGACAGAAGAATGGACGGACAGGGTGATTCCAGTCGTATGGATATTATATTGAAATGTTTGTGATGAGAAAACATGCTTGACATTTTAACAGGGCTAGTGTGAGAGCTATGGTGACACTACTCCCCCTCCTGGGGGTAACCTGGGTCCTCAGCATCCTCGTCCCTCTCCACTACGTATTCCACTACCTGTTTATTATTGGGAACGCCATGCAGGTAGGTCAACATCATATCACCTGGGTCCAGTTATTCTAAAGGTGATTAGCTTAATCAGTAATTATCACAAATTTTAATTCTTCTGTTACTTTGAAATGAAACCATAGATTCATTTATAACTTTTCAGATTTCAATTATCTAGTAGTGTCTACTTGCATGCAAAAATGCTTAAGATTTTACCTTGTATATTCACAGAATTCAGTTTGAAAATTGTTGTTAAATAGTTATTAAGCTAATCACCTGGTGCTGAAATTTGAATTTCTCTTCTTTTTTGTTAGGTTCACTATCACATTTTACAAGAATTGTGTTCTGCGTCTTAGTATTTTAAAGTTATTAGTAGAGTCTTAGTGTTGACATATTTAAGCTGTCGTCCTTAGGTTTGATTATATTAACTCATTCTCCCCTGAGATTTCATGATGGGCTTTCCTAACATTTGAATTGGAAGTTGATGAGTTGCCATACAAGCGTGAGCTGTAGATAATTTCCCTTTAGCTCAGTCAGTAGAGCATTGGGCTGGAGAGCCAAGGGTCGCGGGTTCAAGCTCCCGCTCTAATGCATCCTATTACACAAATATGTTTTCGGGTGTGAATGAGTTATAAGTTCAACTTTCTAATTAATTAATCTTATTGGATAAAAGTATGTAATAAACCATATAATTTATCATTCAATATATTTCTGTAACGGGAGAGAAAAAATGCACGGCCAGACCAGGGTTCGAACCCAAGACCTTTCGAACTCTAGACAGACGCTCAACCAATTAATCTATCTGGTTGCCAACGATCGAACCGGTCTAGATCTGCTACATTCCTCCCTCCTTTAACAAAGTCTTCGACCCCAAAGACACACACGAGACCCTATACCTCCTTCTGTGGGTATATTTTGTTGGGCGCCAAATGTAACAAGAGAAAGAAAAAAATGTAGCGTCCAGACCGGGGTTCGAACCTGGGACCTTCTGAATTTTAGACGGATGCTCAACCAATTAAGCTTATCTGGTCGCCGACGATTAACCCGGTCTAGATCCGCTACATTTCTAACTGTGATCATGTGCTTGATATCCTGGTTGTGGCGTCCTTTCACAACATAACCCCTTTCAGTTGATTCAGGAATCAGTGTTAGCCAAAGTAATTAAGCTATTAACCCTATCACCCCTATCTAAATCTAGTAGACTCTGCCATGCTTTGATTGGGATGAGTCCATTGGGGTTTGTTGGTGAAAGGGTTGAAGTAAAAGTAAAAGTGTGCGAATAAATATCAATTAATTTCTTTAAATACCACAGTTATGCCATTGTATGCTTCTTTTCTGTTTTATATAATAATAATGTCTTCTTTTCTGTTTTATATAAAAATAATGTCTTCTTTTCTGTTTTATATAATAATAATGTCTTCTTTTCTGTTTTATATAATAATAATGTCTTCTTTTCTGTTTTGTATAATAATAATGTCTTCTTTTCTGTTTTATATAATAATAATGTTCTGTTTTATATAATAATAATGTCTTCTTTTCTGTTTTATATATAATAATGTCTTCTTTTCTGTTTTATATAACAATAATGTCTTCTTTTCTGTTTTATATAACAATAATGTCTTCTTTTCTGTTTTATATAATAATAATGTTCTGTTTTATATAATAATAATGTCTTCTTTTCTGTTTTATATAACAATAATGTCTTCTTTCCTGTTTTATATAATAATAACGTCCTCTGTTCTGATTTGTATAATAATAATGTTTTCTTTTCTCAGGGGATTATGATATTCCTGTTGCATGGAATCGGAAATGAAGAGGTTTGTATATATAGCTGTCACATGTACTACAGAGTATTGTTCACATTGGAAACATGTAACAGTTAAGACATATATATAAAGCATTGAAAATATATCTGTATTATATTCCATTCAGCCCTGTAGCTTACTAGTTATATAATAGGCATTTGTCAACCTGTTGGGTGTGTGACACAAAAACATATTATCTAACTCTCCAGCCTCCTTGCTTCATTTCGTCATGATACCGGATTTTGTGTGTGTATTTGAAATTAATAAGATTTCATTATGAGCAAAGGGAAGCAATTCCTATAAAGAGTTTTAAAAGTATGTAATTTTATATGTGTGATATATTAATTTCATATTTTCACACAAACATGGAATATAATAACACTAACTAATATCTGCTGAGTCATAACATGGAAACAGTTGAAATCCTAAAGCCATGTGTACAATGTCTGAACAAAAGAAAGAATGCAATCATGCTACTGGGATTTGACCCAGGATCTGGTTTCTCCCTTGGGGACTTACTTACATTCTTGTACACTTTTGATGGACATGAATGGTAATCAACAGCTTTTAAATTTAAAAGAAGATTCAAGGTGAGCTGATTGGATATCTCGTTAAGATAGTGGATTAAATCAAGACTGTTTATGAATTCTGTACAGGTGAGGAAAGAGTTGAGTGAGAGGCGTAAACGACACTCCATAACAGGATCAGAGTCAATCACCACCATCAACTCCAGTCAGCCCAAAATTGTGGTAAGTTACAGTGTATTTCAATGTTTATCTAAACTCTTGATCTGGACCGGGTCGATAATTGGCAACCAGATAACTCAATTGGTTGAACCTCTGTCCAGAGTTCAGAAGGTCCCGGGTTCACTTTTGAAGACACAATTGAACTCTTCCAATTCAATGGTTGAAATTATCCATTATGAAATTTCATGGGTGAATGAGTACGGGTAATGTGACTATTTGTATTACACAACCGTGAATGCTGAGATACAAATCTTTACACTTGATATTTTCAGAGATTTACACAACTTCTGGTCCCTGCTGAGACATACAACAAAGGTAGGCAGCATCCTGTTCATTATCTTGGGATCAATTCTGGGAGCTATTCCCAAACAGGAAAATACTGTAAAACGAGGAATTTTCACACTATCTCTTATAGGGCTGGGCGGTTTTACCGGTATACCGTGGTATAAAGTTTTGATGGTACGCACCGTGGTACATTAGTCCTGGACCGGTTTTTAGGGGACTTTCATTTAACTTATCAATTTGAAAGAACTATTTGTTACATAGATCAATTGGAATTCCAATATGGTTTAATAATAATTTCCTATAAGTTTGCTGATCAACTAGGACAGACATAGCTTCACTCAAACAATATAAGAGGATAACACGAGAAACTTATGACAGGCCTCTTGTTGGTTGGCTTCAGAACAAAAACAGTCCGAGACCTTTAGCTAGCTCGAACATTCAATCAAGTGGTATACCGTGGTACGTACCGCAGTATTTGCCTAAATACCGTGGTATACCGTGGTATGTTTGATTTTGTGGTACCCAGCTCTAATCTCTTATTTCTTCCTCTCATGAAAAGATTTTAATTTGCCCTCCCAAATGTAGAACAGTCATAGATGATCAATATAGATGTAATATGAGATGCAAGCTATGTTTTGAAAATATTTGTATTCTTAAATTTGCTCTTCCAACATTGGGCGAAAATTAAACGAGGGTGAATTGAATTAATATTCCAGTTTTAAAATACTGAAGGTAATCTATTTTAAGTGCTGAAAACTTTACGCTAATTTTTGATTGCACCAATTTTGATTTCTGTTCATTTCTTTCTATGGCAAGTATTATAGTTGCATAAATTTCTCTCTTTACTAAGATTTGGTTATGTGCTAAAATTTCAGCTTGCCACAATAAGTATGTTTGCAGTAACTAATACAATTTTTTGTCTTCCCTCTGAAATGATAAATATTGTATCAATATTTGTTCTTCCACTTTTGTCCTGTCCAGCCTGTAACCTTCAAAGCGTACACATCTCTTAACTGCTTAATATTTTGTTAAATAGTGTCGACTGATCAAACTTCAAGGTCAACAGACCAAACTTCAAGGTCAAAAGATCAAATTAACATTTCTTACCTGTTGAACATTTTCTTGTGACATTATGAAGCAAACTCTAAACCTCACGGATAAAGGACTCACACAACTAAATCAGCCTATCACGAAGTGTTTCATACGTTTGTAGTCCCTACTGAAAATTCATTCCGGCTAAGTACAGTGATTCTGGGTAATTTAAATAGGTAATTGTTGACCTATTCTGCATTGAATGAAATCTGTAGATATTTAACTTTACAAAAATATATACTTTTGGTAGATTTTGATATGTGATGGCGGATTGATATGGGGTCCAAAGTCAGAGGTAGTTCCCGTCCCATTTCACTGGTTTGACATGTAAATTTCCGGTTGTCCGAAGCAGACGCCTGTAGCAAGCTAATATGCCAGTAAACTCCTCATTAAATGCCACTTGAAGCCTTTGACATGTATGTATCTATGAATTTAGGCAGTTTTCACAAGTGTTGTACTTAAAATATTAAAGTTATTAGCTCGAAAGCTTAGTAATAACATATAGTAAATTATTTAGTTGTGCGAGTCCTAAAAGGTCAAGGTCAAATTTTACATATTTTGACGGCTTAATTTTTTGTTGCGACATTATAAGCTAGATGAAGTTGGTCAGAATAAGCAAGTTGTCGACAGACCAAACTTCAAGGACAACAGATCAAACCTCAAGGTCAACAGATCAAAGTAATCAGTGTTATAGTTTTGCTTAAACTTTGTATACAATTGCTATCTCCATCAAAGGGTTGTCTGTGAGGGTTGGTGTAACTTTTAAACAGTCAGAGGGAGACCTATGTTTTTATTGTCCCACAAAAACAAATCTTCTAGTCTTTTTCTCTCAGAAATTTGAACGTGAGTAGAACACATCATGCATGATAAGAAATTAACAACTAAAATGATAATTTATTTTTTTATTAAGAAAATAAATCAACAAGCAAACACAGGGATGGAGTTCAATATTAGGTTACCTGTTATTATTAACATAACTCTGAATAAAAAGTACTTTTTTTTCAAGATTTTTATTTCAATTACTCAAATACTCATTACAAGCAACTCAAGCTTTAATTGCAGAATGTTATGTATATCAAAAATAGATTGAGAAAATATAGGAGATCATGAAATTATGATACAATGTATAGTAACATGACCTAATTCCAGGACTTATTTATATATAGTAACATGACCTTATTCCAGGACTTATTTATTAATAGTAACATGGCCTTATTCCAAGACTTATTTATTAATAGTAACATGGCCTAATTCCAGCATTTATTTACATATAGTAAATTATGATATACATAGTAACATGTCCTAATTCCAGGACTTATTTATATATAGTAACATGGCCTAATTCCAGGACTTTCATGTTTAAAGTTCCAGAGAGGAGAGAGGCCTGGACGGAGTTATAGCCTGGTGTTCAAATCAACAATCAGGAAAAGACAACTGTCCCTGAAGAAATTTTATCAATTGGAAAAAATCAACATCATTGATCCAAAAAAGGACTGGCCTGATGTGACAAGAGTTATCCGATTATGAAAATTAGTAAATTGATGCTGCTTTCAGGCAAGCCGTTACAGTTTGATACTGACCTATCTGGTACTGCTGACCTACCATTAGTAAGGTCGGACCTACCAATCTGGTACTGCTGACCTACCATTAGTAAGGTCGGACCTACCAATCTGGTACTGCTGACCTACCATTAGTAAGGTCGGACCTACCAATCTGGTACTGCTGACCTACCATTAGTAAGGTCAGACCTACCAATCTGGTACTGCTGACCTACCATTAGTAAGGTCAGACCTACCAATCTGGTACTGCTGACCTACCATTAGTAAGGTCAGACCTACGAATCTGGTTCTGCTTTCAGGCGAGCCATGACAAAGTCTTGCAAGGCTGGATGAGCATTTGTAGGTCTGCAGGATTTATACCCCAAGATGTTATATTCAACCTATTCACCCCGAAATTTTGAAGTGGACTACTCCAATCTTTGAATTGGAAGATGATATGAAATGTGTAGAGTTAAAATCAGACAAACCAGTTGCACCAGCTATGCTCGAGGGGCCTTGGTCAACTTTTAAGAGCAAGCTTAACATCAGGAGACAAATGGAGAAAACTTTAAGCCAAGGATGCTTGATTAATATCAGTCAGATCTACGGATGCGAGTCGGATGCTAACAGAGTAAGGGGATTAGTTAAAGGTGTATACTAACTTCACAGAACAGCTGTTTACCACACAATAATGCATCCTCAATATCCAGGGGTTACACTCACCTACGCTCTCTACACCCCTGTAATATGTAATGGCAAAATTGAAGGCTCTGTGTTCACCACCTTGTTGCATCCTTGATATCCAGGGGTTACACTCACCTACGCTCTCTACACCCCTGTAATATGTCATTTTAAGTTAAAAAGACCTGACCAATCTCTAGGCTGATACCTGTCTTTTGAAAATTACAAAGGTAGTGCCGCAACCATCTTCAACTTTTACTGTTATGTGACCATGGGATTACTTTTAATGCCTAATCAACAAGGTGGTGAACACAGAGCCTTCAGTTTGCCACGACAGATTCTAGGGATGTAGAGAGCGTAGGTGACCAAAACCTCTGATATTGAGAATAGTTTACCACTCAATCATAAACATTTGTAGAAGATAACAATACAATGTCATGTCCCATAACAGTATCAAAATCAACATTATATAATTAGTATAAAAATAAAGAGGAGTATATTAAATTTCATCTCGTATCTCTGAATATATCCAACATCATGTCAAACAATAAAAGCTTTATACCATAAAACCTCCGATACAAACTACATACAGCCAGAACAATTAAAAGGCCATTGACTAAAAAACTTCATCACACACACACAAGTAAAATAATATATATAAAATTCTTCAAATGAAAGTAATTCGTAGCTAAAACAAGAATGATAAAATTCTGCTATATTTCTGTTGGTAATGGATTTGATTGGTTCTAGCAGAGATAGTTAACTCTTTCACCCCTAAAAACACATTTGGACTCTTTCCAATTCAAATGTTGGAATAGTCCCATTATGAAATTTTAATGGGTGAATGAGTTGACCCTTTCACCCCTGCATAACTTATGTGGACTCTTCCATGTGTTGATATGGATCAGTCTATTGTGGTCCACAATAGGTGAAAGGGTTATCTTTGGGAGTGAAATGTCTACAGTAGGTGAAAGGGTTATCTTTGGGACTGAAATAACATGAAATGTAGATCAATAAGGACATGAATATATGCATTATGACTAGTACACACGAGACATCAGTTTTATCACTAGAGGTAAGTTCATTAACATGGAATGTACCGTGTACATAGTATACAAGTCTATATTACCATCCATATCATGTTAACAGAGCATCTCCTTTCAAACTTGCATGCGTTAATATTGGAAAACACATACTTTTAAAAATCCTTATATCAAGTGACAGTGAACTCATTCACCCTAAAATTACTTAATGAACTATTCCAACTGTTGAATTGGTAGAGTTCAAATGTGTCTTCAGGGATGAATGAGTTATTTATAGCTGCAATGAATATTTTGTCTCGTGTTTCTCTTTTGGAGTGGTTTAAGAATAAAATTCTCATCCAATGATTGAGTATTTGGTTATAAAAAGTTGTAAAAAGAAAGACCAGACAAACTACAAAATAACAGATGTGGTATCAACACACTATACACATATAGTGTCTAACATTGGGACAGAATAACCCCTAAATCAGATGTAGTATATGAGTATTATAATGCCTTCTATGGGGATGGTAATCCTTCTACAACAGAATATTGTGAGCCAGACAAAATTGCAATGATATGGCATTATAAAGTGTATTTCAATTATCCCAAACCAAACTGTTCCCCCCCCCCCCCCATTACATGTTTAATAAAAGTAATAATAATTTGAGAATCCTATATATTGCTTCATCTCAACCTTCTCTTTATAGGTCATCTCAAAGGCGTTTACAATTTATCACCCGTGGTTATAGGAATTTATCAACCAGCCAATATCGTTCTCAACTCCCTGTGGAGCATATGACCTGTGCTGCCATTTCAGCACTTATCGTTCTCAACTCTCAACTCCCTTGGGAGCATACAACCGGTGCTGACATTTCAGAACTAACAGCATTCTTCAACTTTCCCTATCTAGCCCAATCACTTTCTCATTTATAGCTTAGAAAACTGCAGCAAGATACAACTCAGTGCCAGCCATAACTGTGAAATGTTGTCCAAGACAACTAGTGTAAATACACTTTACACCAAATGTTGTCCAAGGCGGTTTGTTTGATGTAATATTAGTTCGTGGATTTCTATTTGTAAAATTGTATAAATACTTTACTTCTTGATACAACTTTTCACACAGAACAACCTTACAAAATAAATACACTTCTATTAAAGCTAAATCACAAACTTTATCACATTATCGTACCAACATATTTAAAAGTGTTCAAAAATACGTCTATTAAGATAGTGTAATTGCTAATAGCAGTCAATCTCATTCATTAAATACCGGTTAAAAAAACAAGAAAAATACAGCGCTACATTTAGTGCTGTACAATAATTTAGCACTTCAATTAGTAGCAGAAACAGTTCTTCATTTAGTGCTGTACAATAATTAGCACTCCCAGAAGTAGCACAAACAGTTCTTCATTTAGTGCTGTACAGAAATTGGCACTCCCAATAATAGCACAAACAGTTCTACATTTAGTGCTGTACAATAACTAGCACTTCAATTAGTAGCACAAACAGTTCTTCATTTAGTGCTGTACAATAATTAGCACTCCCAGAAGTAGCACAAACAGTTCTTCATTTAGTGCTGTACAATAATTAGCACTCCAAATGTAGCACAAACTGTTCTTCAATTAAGGCTGCACAATAATTAGCACTTCAATTTTAGTAGTACAAACAGTTCTTCATTTAGTGCTGTACAATAACTAGCACTCCATGAAGTAGCACAAACAGTTCTTCATTTAGTGCTGTACAATAACTAGCACTACCAGTAGTAGCACAAACAGTTTTACATTTAGTGTTGCACAATAACTAGCACTCCACGAAGTAGCACAGACAGTTCTACATTTAGTGCTGTACAAAAATTGGCACTTCCAGAAATAGCACAAACAGTTCTATAACAAAGATTCATGTGAAGAGTTTAACACTTGAGAAAGAGGTACCGTAAGTAGAGCATACAGCACTCCAACCATCTAGCTATTAAAAATGGATCCATCACAGCTTTTGTTAACAGTTGCCGTAAATATCTTCCCTAAAAACATCGACTGTGAATTGAAAATTATTTCAAAATCTTATCAAGGAAAAACAGTAAAAAAAAATATAATAACTGCCCACAAGGTCAGATAAAATATAAACATGCAGCTTTTAAAATATTAGATATAAGCTTCAATTGAAATATTGTCTGTACAGCCTAATTCAACTGATTATGAAGATTATTCAGATCATCTTTGTTATAACAGGCACATAGTAATGATAAATACATTTGGCAGACAAGAAAAAAATATCACAATTTTCCTGGTACATGTTTTTATACCAGAAAATAGAAATTGTTTTTATCATGGTGTAAAAACAACTTGGGATTCCAAAATGATTAAAAATAATCAACCTTGTTGCATTAGTGGTGTTTGTTTGTTATTTTTCATCTTTTCTCATCCTGTTCTATTTTCTATTCCACTTATTAAGTAGTTGTTCAATTGATCACAGGGAGAAAATTTCACGTTTTTCTTATTGGGACTTACTGGTATTCACAGGTATCAAATTTCATCGGTATTTAATTGGAATTTGGAAAATGGAATTTTATTTGACCACTTATATATAGCGAAATTAAATCCCTGCGATTAAAAGCAACTACACCAGCACATCTTTAATTAATACTTAAACATCCTATCAAACATGTACGAAGTGACTTTCCAGCGCCACCCGAAGAAGTACGGGTAGATGAGGTAACCAAAATAACTGACACCTGCTGCAGCAGACGCGTACAGTAGGGCATTCACCGACGGCAGGATTGTCTGGGACAGCGAGGGTGACTCTATGTTGACTGTCGAGCCGGCTCTACCAGATCCTATCCACTGGATGGCAAGCTTGTCAAGAATCTGAAAATAGCAAAAGTTTAATGATTAGGCGACGGCTATAACTTATTCACCCCTGATATTTTATAATTTTGTATTTCGAAGATTTTAACGGATACTTCTCCCTGTATATGGTTTTAATAAGCACAACCCTTTATTGTTTTTTCTTTTAAGAGCACAGTGCATTTATTAGGTTGGTTACAGTAATCAGATCTGAAGCACAAGTTTTACTTGTGATTGTCATTTCATTATCCACCTTTGTAGCTTCAGGCATGCTCCAATTTGTTTACAATAATACTGTCTCCATCATACTTTAATGTCTTTAAAATGTTTTCAGCAACAGTTTGTATGACATTTGTTTGAAATAATATATTGGTAAACAAGTAAAAAAAACACTTTGAAATTGTTGGCTGTGATTATATTGGTAAAGGAACTAGATATGATTATCATGCAAACTTGATAACCAACCATCATGGGTTTAGGGTTCCTTTTTCCCTAGCCTTCATATTTTGTCTTGAAAGTCATACTTCTTTTGAAAATGTATCGTCTGATTCCGGTGAATGAAACATTTACAATGAGTCATGACGTCACATAGAAAGATGATGTCGCAAAGCATTATTATATTATATAAAAAAACATTGAAATTGTGTCCATGGTGACGTCCAACCAAAAATGTATACCATATCCTAGGTTTATCCAATGAGTTGTGAGTGAGGGAACTTATCAGTGATTGTGGGAGAAATAGCTTATAAAGATACCTATAAGGCAATGCTGTGTCATGTGCACTGCAATGGTTAATAAACTCCCACACCTAAAATTACTTGCAATGAAGCATCGTGCTAGAAGAAAGCTGTATATGTGTGAAATAAACTTTTCGCAAATCAAAAGGACAGAAAAATAAAAAACCAACAGCCAATGCAGTGAAACAAACTGAGCAAGCAGAACTTTATCTTCAAGCCATTTAATATCTGACATCAAAAAATGGCTTAAAAGCTAGATCAGTATAGAACAATGAATAATTTCACAATAAATATCTGCCTTTCATGGACAGGATTATCCCCCTTGGACAGGGCAGTGGAGTCTGTAAAGATGATAACAATATTTCATGCTTCTGTTTACAAGGTAAAGGAAATCAAGACATTACAAATATTTAAACTACAAAATCAGTTCTGGTAATAATCAAGGGAACATGCAACACATATCCCCCCCCCCCCTGCCCCCGCCACCAAGAAAAGGCTATTTCTGTTCATTGTTCACTGGACATCTGACAATTCAATCACCCCTGAAGAAAAATTTGAACTCTTCCAATTTAATTCACTATGGAATTTCAGGGATGAATACTATTCTACTCGACAAATCTACATTGAGTGGATGCTATTTCAATCAAGAATGTATTTTTACAGAAAATAAAGAACAAATTTCAACCAGTCCCTGCAAGCTTCCTGGTATTAATTTGGAAAGATGTAAAGTAATCATTACCAGGTAGTTTGATATCAATGTAATTATACTAAAAATCTTAATGTTAGTATTTTGACAGAGGAATTAAATAAGATGAAATTTAATAGAAATAATTACAGTGACCTTGACCCAACAACCCTGATCAACAAAGTAGTTCAAACTTTTGTGGTCCTTTACTTTGTGAAGTTTGATCAAAATCCCTTATGGAATGATGCTGCTAAAGTTTTGACAAGAATTTTCTAAAAAAAACCCAAATAAAGGTGACTTTCACTTTGTTCCAACAACCCTGCAACTCAAACTTATCTGGGGTATTATGGTCTTTTATATTTGTATGAAGTTGTAGCAAAATCCCTCAACAAATGAAGCCGCAACAGTTTGGACAATGATTTTCTGAAAATAGTGATAATGACCTTGACGTTGAACCTACAACCTCGAAAATTAAAATTGATTGAGATGTCATGGTCTTTTGATGATGTATCAAGTTTGATCAAAATACCACAAAGAATGGAGCTGCTAGACATCTAATGATTTTCTAAAATTAGTAATGGTAACCTTGACCTTCAAACCCCGAAAGTCAAACTTGTCAAACTGGACTGGAAGGGGATGGAAATCCATCTTTATCAATGTTCTTTATTTTTTTTTTTAGATTTTTAATAAAAAACAAAAGAATAACTTATATATTATTATATTTGGGTTATAAACTAAGAACAACATTCCATGCCTAACCTAATAAGCACTCAGCAATTTGAAATTTGCTGCCAGAACTATCCAAAATCCCGAACACAGCCATAACAGACATTTTCCAAAAGAAGTTGGTAAGGTATGGAGAATGTACTGCTCGGACCATAAAAATTGGGGTTGTTTTTTTAGGACTGGGTGCTTATTAAGTAGAATAGTGTAAAAGCTTGATAGCTGCATTGATAGCTGCAGTCTGCTGCTCCAAAGCTATACATACTAGAGTTTAGAGTCGCAAAGGTTAAAAATCTGAAGCAAAGACGCATAGTTATGAATTAAATCTGAAGCAAAGACGCATAGTTATGAATTAATCTGAAGCAAAGACATATAGTTATGAGTTAAATCTGAAGCAAAGACTCATAGTTACGAATTAAATCTGAAGCAAAGACATATAGTTATGAGTTAAATCTGAAGCAAAGACTCATAGTTACGAATTAAATCTGAAGCAAAGACACATAGTTACGAATTAAATCTGAAGCAAAGACGCATAGTTACGAATTAAATCTGAAGCAAAGACTCATAGTTATGAATTAAATCTGAAGTAAAGACACATAGTTACGAATTAAATCTGAAGTAAAGACACATAGTTATGAATTAATCTGAAGCAAAGACATAGTTACGAATTAAATCTGAAGTAAAGACAAATAGTTACGAATTAAATCTGAAGCAAAGTTGAGGCAACACTCCACATTTTGTTAAAAAGAATAAGAATCAGTATTTTTGGAAAGATACCATACACAATACACTGCAAACCCTGACCTGGCTTCAACTGTGACACCCAAAGTTAGTTTAAATATCTCGTACATCTTTTAGTGAGTTTGTCAAGCTGAATTCCTACATGATGAAATAATTGCAATTCACAAACTCACCATTATACTGCAGAAAGCAACATACAGAAACTCTTATTAGCTCAATCATGATTTAGCAGAATGCAAAGTTTTCTGCTAAATTATGGGATTATTACAGTTTCTGTATCATGCTTTATAGATATAAGTATTGTGAGTACTTTGACCTACATCTACTGAACTTTGACCTACATCTTCTGAAATTTGACCTACTTCTACTGAATTTCGACCTACCTCGTTTGCTGCACGGTCTCCTGACTGGAGTGCTCCGTCCATGTACCCTATCCATTCAGTTGCTGTTTCTGTCCCGGCAAAATGGACACGACCTATCGGTTTCCTCAGCACTCTGAAACACCATGAAATACAATAAACATATTTAGTACCCTCTTTGCTTTAGATGTTAAATATCATTGTTTTTTCTCTTAACACATTCACCCCTGAAATATCATAATGAACAATAACTATCTTTGAATAAGAAGAGTTTAAATGTGTCATTAGGGATGAATCTGTTAAAATCCTCCAAAACGTAATTCTGATATTCCTCCTGGCTACTGTACTTGGTTTGGTTTGATAGAATTAGATGAGTAGCTATGGCAATGATATATACCATACTCCTTAAGCACTTACCTATCGTTTACCTCCCCCTCCCTAGGGACACACTATCATCCCAACCATCCTCAGGGGCACACTATCATTAACCTCCCCTCCCCATGGACACATAAGTCATTTACCTCCCCCCCACCCTCAGGTCACACTTTCATTTACCCCAACCCCCAGGACACACTATCATTTACCCCCACTTTTAGGGAACACACCGTTATATGCCCCTCCCTCCCCAGAACAAACTATCATTTACAACCCCACCCCCCTCCCCCCCTGAATGACGCACTATTTATCATTTACTTCCAATCCTGAGGAAAACTATCATTAACTTCCACCAAGGAACACAATATCATCCCCTCGCCCCACAGAAATAAGCTCAGTTCCCTGGTAGACACGAGACATATTACCTGCCATATTTAGTAAGTACCCCTGGGGGCATCACCCCTAAATAACAGCCCCCGGAAAACTCCTCCTCCATCCAATTCTTCTCAATGTAGTCCGTTGGCTGTAGGTAGAAAAAAAGATGATTTCCTTATAAAAATTTTACCTAGAGGAAACAAAATCTTCTGCATGTGGTATTAATTATATCTTAAAGTGAGGATCAAGGATTATAAAAGACGGTCAACATATTTCAAATTAATATTCATACTTTGTGAATCTTATGCGATTCCATGTCAAATATTAAATTTTACACAAACACTCTGTTTAAACAGACATTTTCATTAAATCTGAAGAAATTACCAAGAAAAATGTTATTTTTATCAATACTTGAAATCCGTCCTTATTTGTGTATTTCATGCTGAGGAAGTTTTTAATTTGTACACAAACAGCACCAGCGAGGGGGGATTTTCTTTTGAGGAACAGATCCCCACCTAAGGATCATGAAACGATCTTAGGTCCAAATTTATCTTAAGCTTTGACTTAGCCAATCCCCAATAATGTCAATAAAAGTATATCATACATGATTGGCTAAACAAAATCTTAAGTGTAACATTGTTTTGTGGTCCTGGAACCAGAAATTAATTCCTTAAGTCTAAACTCTACAGAAGCACATTAACATTTTCTCTGACTTCTTCTTAATAATCAAAAGGGAGGTAACCTGAAATGGCTTACATGACAAGATGAGGATAATTACCTGCATGAAGGCGTCCATTTTGAATGCTTTTGCGTAATACTGACATAAAATAGTCTTTCTGTAATACAAACAAAACAAACATTGATCAAATTCATAGCATTTCTTATTTTTCTTAAGCCTATGTTTGTACTGTTCGTACTGCTCGATTATCGGTAAACCAAGGTAAGTTCCAAATCAAAAACATGAAATTTTGTTTAGATTTAATTTTTCAGTATCTAACCAATTTTTAGAAAGTTATTTGACTGAATAGCCACTTTTACTTTATTTACCCTGAAGATGCATTTGAACTCTTCCCATTCAGTAGAAGGAAAAGTTCATTATGAAACTTCATGGGTCAATAAATTAATATCAATAGATATATTTCTCTAGAACATAGTATATTATAAAAGTGTATCAATAAATATTTGAAATAAATTTGAATTCAAGATTTACAAAACTTTCTGAATAAATGATGGATAACTTAAAAATATTTTTGCCAATTTTACTAATACCATATTACATATTAAAGTAATTCTAAGTTCAGACATCAATACATGTTGACAACATCTTTAAACAAGAGGCCCAGAGGGCCTGTATCGCTCATCATAGTTATATTGGTATCTAGGTTATCATGGTAAAATATTTTCCCCGCTCCTCAGCCCCCTGGGGGGGGGGGGGTCAGTCCCACCATTAGTACAATTTTGAATCCTAAGCACCTAGGGATGCTTTCTACCAAATAAGGTTGATTTCCAATCAGTGGTTATGGAGAAGAAGTCGCTAATATCAATACAGCTAAATAACTCTTTTTGGCCCGCCCCTCAGCCCCCTGGGGGGTCAGTCCCACTATTAGTACAATTTTGAATCCTGAGCAACTAGGGATGCTTCCTGCCAAATAAGGCTGATTTCCAATCAGTGGTTATGGAGAAGAAGTCGCTTAAACCATGATATAGATAAATAACCCTTTTTGGCCCCGCCATCAGCCCCCTAGGGGGTCAGTCCTACCTTTAGTACAATTTTGAATCCTGGGCACCTAAGGATGCTTCCTGCCAAATAAGGTTGATTTCCAATCAGTGGCAATAGAGAAGAAGTCGCTTATATCAATATAGCTAAATAATTCTTTATGGCCCCATCCCTCAGCCCCCTGGGGGGTCATTCCCACCATGAGTACAATTTTGAATCCGGAGCACCTAGTGATGCTTCCTGCCAAATAAGGTTGATTTCCAATCAGCGGTTATGGAGAAGAAGTCGCTTAAACCAATATAGCTAAATAACCCTTTTTGGCCCAAACCCTCAGCCCCCTGGGGGGTCAGTCCCACCATAAGTACAATTTTGAATCCTGGTCACCTGAAGATGCTTCCTGCCAAATAAGGGTGATCTCCAATCAGTGGTTATGGAGAAGAAATCGCTAATATCAATATAGCTAAATAATTCTTTATGGCCCCACCCCTCAGCCCCCTGGGGGGTCATTCCCGCCATGAGTACAATTTTGAATCCTGAGTACCTAGGGATGCTTCCTGCCAAATAAAGCTGATTTCCAATCAGTGGTTATGGAGAAGAAGTCGCTTTAACCAATAAAGCTAAATAACCCTTTTTGGCCCTGCCCTCAGCCCCCTAGGGGGTCAGTCCCACCATTAGTACAATTTTGAATCCTGGGCACCTAAGCATGCTTCCTGCCAAATAAGTTTGATTACCAATCAGTGGTTATGAAAAAAAAGTCGCTAATATCAATATGGCTAAATAATTCTTTATGGCCCCACCCCTCAGCCCCCTGGGGGGTCATTCCTGCCATGAGTACAATTTTGAATCCTGAGTACCTAGGGATGCTTCCTGCCAAATAAGGCTGATTTCCAATCAGTGGTTATGGAGAAGAAGTCGCTTAAACCAATATAGCTAAATAACCCTTTTTGGCCCCGCCCCTCAGCCCCCTAGGAGGTCAGTCCCACCATAAGTACAATTTTGAATCCTGGGCACCTGAAGATGCTTCCTGCCAAATAAAGCTGATTTCCAATCAGTGGTTATGGAGAAGAAGTCGCTAATATCAATATAGCTAAATAATTCTTTATGGCCCCACCCCTCAGCCCCCTGGGGGGTCATTCCCACAATGAGTACAATTTTGAATCCTGAGTACCTAGGGATGCTTCCTGCCAAATAAAGCTGATTTCCAATCAGTGGTTATGGAGATGAAGTCGCTTAAACCAATATAGCTAAATAACCCTTTTTGGCCCCGCCCTCAGGCCCCTAGGGCATCAGTCCCACCATTAGTACAATTTTGAATCCTGGGCACCTAAGGATGCTTCCTGCCAAATTAGGTTGATTTCCTATCAGTGGTTATGGAGAAGAAGTCGTTTAAAGAATTGTTGACGGACGGCGGACGGACGACGGACGCCATGGTATGGCATAAGCTCACCTCGGTCCTTCGGACCAGGTGAGCTAATAATTAAATTTTACTTAAAGTGAGGGAAAAAGGGAAATGTTTGTAAATAGCTTCAGCCACCCTCCTTTTAAATGAGATCTGGGACCTACATCATTTATATATAGGATCAGCTACTAGAAACTGGTACAGTACAAACTGTCAAAACTGACCCCTTGTCTAATCTGAAACTCTCTCTATTCCGACCTCACTATTTTGTCCCAGTATTTTCCTCTTTGCTTATATCTTATCTCTACAAACTGGAGACCTGTGTAAACCAGGCAAAAAATTTGGTTCCAGTGAAAAATTCTGGTTTTGACAGGTTATACTGTACTGTATTGACTTTGTTTCAACCAAGACCCGGTTAGACCCGATATTCATGATGCAGTTCCCTGGTTTCCAATTCAATTTGGCAGACATAACTTGTTCAAATTTGACATTTGACCCTAGGAATCTTTTTCAATGTCAGTGATTTTGTTTGCCGAGTTTTACAGCCGATATAAGGCTGTTTCCCCCTGTCAAAATTTGTGCTGCTATTTCCCAAAATAAAGCAAAATTCAAGAATATTTTCCCAATTTATCTATTTATCCTACTCAATTTCCCAATTCAATAAGGCACAGGCTGGTGTAAAATCAAAGTAGCAAAAACACTGAATGTCTACACTTTACTTTTTGACTGTGTTATACAAATAACAAGAAAGCTGAATACGGAATTAATAGTTAACAAGGATGTTATCAAGAATATGATCCACAATACATCTAATCAAGTGACCTACCATTGGTTACATGACTCTTAACTTATTCACCCCTGAAGTTTCATAATGGACTATTCCAACCTTTGAATTGGAAGAGTTCAAGTGCATCTCCAGGGATGAATGAGTTAACCTTTACCTTTCCATTTCTGACATTTCCACAAGGTTTCGTGCTTGGTCTGCCAACACAAATCCCATAATGCAAGGGTGTGATCCGTCAGGTTTGGTGTCATCGAGACAATACGTCACAGGGCCGAAATCTGAGGTAATACTTCCACTGAAGTCTATAGGAAGACAGAAGGTACGATTATACTGAGGTAATACTCTCACTAAATTCTACAGGAAGACAGAAGGTGCGATTATACTGAGGTAATACTCTCACTAAATTCTACAGGAAGACAGAGGGTAAGATTATACTGAGGTAATACTCTCACTAAATTCTACAGGAAGACAGAAGGTACGATTATACTGAGGTAATACTCTCACTAAATTCTACAGGAAGACAGAAGGTACGATTATACTGAGGTAATACTCTCACTAAATTCTACAGGAAGACAGAAGGTACGAGTATAATGTGGTAATACTCTCACTAAATTCTACAGGAAGACAGAGGGTAAGATTATACTGAGGTAATACTCTCACTAAATTCTACAGGAAGACAGAGGGTAAGATTATACTGAGGTAATACTCTCACTAAATTCTACAGGAAGGCAGAAGGTTCGATTATACTGAGGTAATACTCTCACTTAATTCTACAGGAAGACAGAAGGTGCGATTATACTGAGGTAATACTCTCACTAAATTCTACAGAAAAACAGAAGGTACGATTATACTGAGGTAATACTCTCACTAAATTCTACAGGAAGACAGAAGGTACGATCATACTGAGGTAATACTCTCACTAAATTCTACAGGAAGACAGAGGGTAAGATTATACTGAGGTAATACTCTCACTAAATTCTACAGGAAGACAGAAGGTGCGATTATACTGAGGTAATAATCTCACTAAATTCTACAGGAAGACAGAGGGTAAGATTATACTGAGGTAATACTCTCACTAAATTCTACAGGAAGACAGAAGGTACGATCATACTGAGGTAATACTCTCACTAAATTCTACAGGAAGACAGAAGGTAAGATTATACTGAGGTAATACTCTCACTAAATTCTACAGGAAGACAGAAGGTAAGATTATACTGAGGTAATACTCTCACTAAATTCTACAGGAAGACAGAAGGTACGATCATACTGAGGTAATACTCTCACTAAATTCTACAGGAAGACAGAAGGTACGATGATACTGAGGTAATACTCTCACTAAATTCTACAGGAAGACAGAAGGTACGATGATACTGAGGTAATACTCTCACTAAATTCTACAGGAAGACAGAGGGTAAGATTATACTGAGGTAATACTCTCACTAAATTCTACAGGAAGACAGAGGGTACGATTATACTGAGGTAATACTCTCACTAAATTCTACAGGAAGACAGAAGGTGCGATTATACTGAGGTAATACTCTCACTAAATTCTACAGGAAGACAGAAGGTACGATTATACTGAGGTAATACTCTCACTAAATTCTACAGGAAGACAGAAGGTACGATCATACTGGGGTAATACTCTCAATAAATTCTACAGTAAGACAGAAGGGGCACATTCGCGCTACAGGTTAAACCCGCACAGGAGGTACAGAAATATTCCACGATAAATGAACGCTTTTGGACTGGACCATATGCAGAGCTAAAAATCCACATTTTTGGAGGAGAAATTAATCATCAAGTCTTAAACTAAACTTTACAGGAAGACAAAAGGTACATAACTCTAGTGCCATCAAGTGATAGAACTCAAACCTGACGAATTACAGAGTTTCAGGCTATTCGATATACAATATGGTATGGGGGGGGGGGGGGAAGCACCTGTTATAATACCGTAAAAACTCGTGTAATATGTGTACTTTTTTAAGGGAAATTAAAATAAAAAAGTTGGGTGTGTGTAAATTACAATGATATAGATGTGTGTCAAGTTATTATAATCTTTTTAGAAGGTGAGGTTAAAACAAGATCTACCTACAATTAATTATATTAAATTACTTTTTATATTGCTTTCTCCAGGAAACATTGTGGGTGTGCCAATTTATCATTATGATTATCAGTTTAAATTCAGTTATGCACTAAAAATTTTGAAAGTGTCAAAATAAATACCAGTAATTACATTTACAGTACACTCCTTATGTACAATTTTCATATCGTGGCTGTATAATCTAGGTTTTATAATTATTTTGTGATCCCCAAAAATAGCGAAATATTACACCCGTGAAATTTAACAACCTTAGCAGTAAAACGTTTTTAGCAAACAGGTAATTGTGACAGCAGTGACCTACTTTTTTCCCGCCAAAACGGTGTGTCGTAGAACATGAAGGTCTTGATGATGGAGCCCATCGGCATCCTCTGTATCAACTGTAGCTTGAGGTCTGGGAGAGGCGGAGAGAAGCTGATTCTGTTGAGTATCGCCTGGGGAACCGTACTCACAACATACTTCCCCTACAATGATAAAGATATAAACATTTATGGCAGATTTATAAAACAAACTTCTTTTAAGCATTAATTTTCGACAACATTCCACTAATTTATGATTGGGCGTATCCCTGTTGTTGTATCTTGATTTTGTACAGCATGTTTTTTGAGAGCGCTAATCTGTTTAAATTTAGTAACATGCTTAAATTTGAGTTCACCAAAATAAAAATATTTAGAACATTTCTTATGAAGTTGTTTAAATTCAAATCAGTGTTCTAACATGATTCTTTTGCGGAACTCATGTTTTGATAGGATATGGACCATTTCTTATGTGTGATAGAATCATGTTCTCTCGTATCAAGCTCCACCCATCGAGCTTAAGCCCAAAACAAAATGGCATCAATTCTTCTATCGATAAATTTTCAACTGATAGGCATAAGGCCAGCAGAGCAGACGGAATGTATTTGTTAATAAATTATGAATAAAACCGAATCTTGTTCTCACCTCAATTAATTCATGAAACATGAATCGGTCTCGAGTTCAAACCAAATTTCATGTTCTAATCGCCAGTATAGCCACTCAAAACAATGTACTATCCAGAAAAACGTTCACTTGTTTGAACCAAGTAAACTGATCAGATTAAAACTTGCTATACCATTGTTTTAAATTATGTTTCATTTCATTCAACAACTATTCATAGACAATAAACTTGTCTGAATCCATACTTAATTTGTTTTACCTGGTACTGGCGTCCATTGGAATCCTTGACCAGGGCTTTGTCCATAGTTTGGTCCACACTGACCACTGGACTGGACAGATGGACGCTGCCCTTTAGGTTTTTGGCCATACATTCCGATAGCTGTTGTGTCCCACCAACAATCTTTTGCTCCTTAAATACAAAACATACAGAAATGTATAGGTTAAACTGTTTAAATAGTTCTATATACAGCCAAGACTGTGTGTAGTGATTCCCTGTATGTAGTGACTCCCTGTCTTATATGACCTTATCTGAGAACCCCCTCCACCCCAGTGTTATTTGCTATATAATAGGTCTGTATTCAGTGACTCTCTGTTTTATGTGACCTTACTTGAGACCCCCCAGTGTTATTTGCTATATAATAGGTCTGTATTCAGTGACTCCCTGTTTTATGTGACCTTACTTGAGACCCTCTAATGTTATTTGCTATATAATAGGTCTGTATTCAGTGACTCTCTGTTTTATGTGACCTTACTTGAGACCCCCCAGTGTTATTTGCTATATAATAGGTCTGTATTCAGTGACTCCCTGTTTTATGTGACCTTACTTGAGACCCTCTAATGTTATTTGCTATATAATAGGTCTGTATTCCGTGACTCCCTGTCTTATGTGACCTTACTTGAGACCCTCCAGTGTTATTTGCTATATGATTGGTCTGTATTCAGTGACTCCCTGTCTTATGTGACCTTACTTGTGACCCCCCCCCCCTCCAGTGTTATTTGCTATATGATTGGTCTGTATTCAGTGACTCCCTGTCTTATGTGACCTTACTTGTGACCCCCCCCCCCTCCAGTGTTATTTGCTATATGATTGGTCTGTATTCCGTGACTCTCTGTCTTATGTGACCTTACTTGAGACCCCCCCCCCCCTCCAGTGTTATTTGCTATATGATTGGTCTGTATTCAGTGACTCCCTGTCTTATGTGACCTTACTTGTGACCCCCCCCCCCCCCCCCACCCTCCAATGTTATTTGCTATATGATTGGTCTGTATTCAGTGACTCTCTGTCTTATGTGACCTTTCTTGAGACACTCCAGTGTTATTTGCTATATGATTGGTCTGTATTCCGTGACTCCCTGTTTTATGTGACCTTACTTAAGACCCTCTAATGTTATTTGCTATATAACAGGTCTGTATTCAGTGACTCCCTGTTTTATGTGACCTTACTTGTGACCCCCCTCCCCCTCCAGTGTTATTTGCTATGATTGGTCTGTATTCAGTGACTCCCTGTCTTATGTGACCTTACTTGAGACCCCCCCCCCCAATGTTATTTGTTATATGAATGGTCTGTATTCAGTGACTCCCTGTCTTATTTGACCTTACTTGAGACCCCCCCCAATGTTATTTACTATATGAATGGTCTGTATTCAGTGACTCCCTGTCTTATTTGACCTTACTTGAGACCCCCCCCAATGTTATTTACTATATGAATGGTCTGTATTCAGTGACTCCCTGTCTTATTTGACAAGCGACGTCTTTCTTCATGACTCTCATACTTTCCGATCTTTCGAAAAAAAAAGTTGTGAACATCATCATTTACTATTCAACAATGTGCAATGATATTATAATCTGATGAAAGTTCCTAAATGTACTTTTGAATTATTTGTACCAATGATGTAGTGGATGGACTTGGACTGTCTTAAGTGACTCCCTGTTTTAAGTGTCTTATGTGACTTTAATAAGTTGGTTTACAGTATACTGTTAGGTTATGTATATTGTATATATGGTCATATTTACTGTATAAAATACCTTTTTAAATTTTAAAGAAGTTTGTACTTTATTTGTAGATCTACACTTTTTTGTCTGAAACTCAATGAGATGAAAGATTTAAATATAGAACACTGGCAGCCATATCTTGGACAAAAACTACATGTTTCTAAAAAGTTTCTAGCTATATTGCTGCATCTTCTTTTTATTTTTATTATATTCTTTACTTTTATTATTAACCTATATGCCCTAACCAAATGAATGTAACCATTGTTGATGCTGCATAACACAAATTTTTTTCCTTCATTTTCTTGTGTATAACAACAGTGTGGTATGAACGAGGGGCAGTAAAGGCTTGAAATAATTTGAGGATTGTAGCATTTCCTCTCGTCTAGCTGTTTAATGTTTTACTGTGGCATTGCTTACTTAGCTAAAATTAACTTCTAATAAAAGCATTACATAGAACAAATTATGTTTTTATAAAAAATGCATGGAATTATCTCACATATGCCATTTGGCGTTCTCAATATCTTAACACTAAAACCTATGTTGAATAAATGTGCCAATTCTTAACACGAGTGTTCTATGGTTGAATCTGGATTCTTCTTGAGTGGATTATATGTAAACAGTAGAGGCCGTTAGTGACTTTTTATCTGAAACTTAATTGGATGAAGGATTTAAACAAAGAACACTGGCTTTATATAATATCTTAGACATAATCATATAAGCTATATGATTATCAAAATTTTCAAATGAATTTGCCTCACTTTACTATTTTCTATTTTGAATAGTATTAATTATGTTTAAGGATGCTCGACCCTACGTAATACACACGTTTTGATTCTTGTTTTGTGGTGACGTAGCTTCCTATTTGTGTACCCGGTATTTAAAAACGGGGTATCAAATTCGTTCTACACCGTGATATGTCGCGATGTCAACAATGGCGAGATGAGAGGGAACGGTTCAAGTCTTCAACTTAAGATTACGAGCAAATAAAGTATTGTCACGACCACTCCTATTGCAAAACAACAACAAAAATAGATGTACACTATATCGACACATGGTTGGACACTGACAGTGACGGCAACAGTATAGAAACAGAATCGGAAGGTAGGCGTATAGTACCGGTACAACTGGCCATGTTTTCTCAAACTGGAGAGAGAGTCGGCGAGTGGTAGAATTATCCGTGTTGGCAGAACATTTGCACAACGGCTGTGCCTGGTGTCATTATATATGCACTATTATGTTGTTGAAATATAACACAGAACGCCGGTAGTTGTTATGTTATAAAATGATTTTGACTTGTACGAATTCACAGCGTGTATGTCATGTAAAAATACTACCCACTATAAAAAATTTCCTAATAGCATCAAGGGAGACAACCTACCCTAGACACAGTTTTACATTTAGTTTTCAATATGTAGCATAAAAAGCTTGTCTGTGATATTTGATTCAATTTATTGCTTGTGCTTTATGTAACTATATGGTATGTACAAAATTTGACTGTTAATACTGAAATTTGTCCGCTAGATATAAAAATAACACACTTTGTATTTTATTGTATGTTTGTGATTTTCAACAACATTCACAAGAAAAAAAATAGAAAAAACATTAAATTTTGAGAAAAATTTTTGTTTTGGTGTTTTTTACCAAAAATGAAACAAGTCATCGGAAGGCTTAGATTTTCACAAAATCATCTCTACCTGGTAGCATAGTCAACATATGAAAGTTTTAAGGAAATCTAGCGGTTAATTGCGAAAGGGTCGAGCCTCCTTAAACACACAGGAGATTATCTCCCTACTCATATTTGTTAAACAGACTGAGCAAATGCTAATAGTTATGCTATATGTATTATATTATATTAATTGCATCAATATCTTCAAATTAATTGTTTCATCAATGTCCTGTATTTGTCATGTCAACCTATAAGGAGAGAACTTATATAGGCCTAGCCTGCTGTTCGATCAGATTGTTTTCACAATAAAATATGATGAAATGAAATGTAATACACTGTTATATACTGGGGTAAATTTCAATATTTACCTGTGCTCCATCTTTGACAGAAGCTAGTCGCATCAATCCCCCTCCAGAATGTACGAACCAGAGGAAGAACAGGAACGAGACCTCGTGTGGTTCGGATGTCAGAACGGACCGAACGAACACCAGGATGTCCCTTGCAGCACTGAAAATGACATCCGGTAGCTTAGTTAGTAATGTATCAATAATCCATTGTAGACTGGAAAACTTCTGTCCAGAAAATCATTACTAAATTTCATATTTGTAAATTTTGCCGTCAACCAATCTTCCAAAATCTAAGGGTAACCTTTCTTGTTATATGCATGTTATTACCAAGGTGACAGTTCTGTAATTAATATAGTATTTATACACTAATAGCGTGTTCCATTTAGCAGAACGTTCCGTTGTGCCAACTTGGAACTGGTCTGCTAAATGGAACAGAACGTGCCGAATTTCGTTCCTGTGGGTGAAAATCTAATAATTGAAAATGAAAAAGCAACAACTTTTCCGGAAATAACCGAAACGGTTCCGTCATAAGATCCGCAAAACAATGCGAGTTATCCCTTTTATTTACACATTTTACGCACTATGATGCCACTTGGAGATGGTAGTGATATATTTTACTGGTGAAATGTTGTTTAACTGGTTATAGTTAGGTCTATTTACAATTTATTGAAAATCTGAAATGAAAACCTTTCACTGGCCGCCATATTGGATCCAACTTGGTACCCTCAAATGAGACATTTCAGACGAACGGGTTTGATCCGGCGGAACGTCATGTACCCTTTAGCAGAACGTCTGGTTCGTTCTGGAACAACCGGAACGTTCTGCTAAATGGAACACGCTATAACACTTTGTCCAGTATAATACAGTATGTATACATTAACACTGTCCAGTATGATACACAATATGCATTCATATTGGCAATAAATACAATCTAAAAGACGTTCAATGGTTAATCACCCTGTCCAGCAGGTCCTGTCAATGAACTCCTTCACTGTCATACTGTCCCATTCAGCTGCCTTCTGGGCCATCCATGGTGCGTTCCGGGGCACCTACAAGGTAAAATATATCGGCAGGTGTCATACAGGTAGCAAATCTTGGCAAAATTTTATTTTTGTTAAAAGAGACTGCATTTTCAAAGACAATAGTACTAAGACTATCCATTCTCACCTGTTTCTATCAGACAGTATCTACCAACACGTAACTTTTAACAGCAGTACTAAGACTGTCCATTCTCAACTGTTTCTATCAGACAGTACCTACCAACACGTAACTTTTAACAGCAGTACTTAGACTGTCCATTCTCACCTGTTTCTATCAGACAGTACGTACCAACATGTAACTTTGGACAGCAGTACTAAGACTGTCCATTCTCACCTGTTTCTATCAGACAGTACGTACCAACACGTAGCTTTTAACATTAGTACTAAGACTGTCCATTCTCACCTGTTTCTATCAGGTAGTACCTACCAACCCGTAACTTTTGACAGCAGTACCGTACTAAGACTGTCCATTCTCACCTGTTTAGCCATGGCGTCTATTGTCCTTATAATGTTGTTCAGGTCCAGTATCTTGAACGGATTCCAGTATGGGGGAATGATGCCATGAAAAGATGCCCAAATACTCTGAAATTTTTTTTAATGAATTTCAATATGTGTCTTCTCGTCACTCTGATGATATGAATATAAACAGCTTTAAGTATTTTCCTTCAAATTTTAAATTCATTTTTACATATTATTTCAAGCTGTTTCTTTTGACATAAGTAACAAATAGAAAATTTTATTTCAGTTAGGGTAATTAACCCAGAAAATGCGATTAATTATTTTCCCATTTGGCAGTAAAGCTAACATTTCTAACACTGTACATCAAGGGAAATAATAAGGATTTTTTGCAGGTTTAACAAGATCTGACTGCATTGGCAAATGATAACTGTCAAACATTTTTTATCACATGAAACCTCTTAAATAGTTGGGAGTACGTTGAGGGCAGCTCAATATAGAAGAATCCACACCAATTTTGTAAAGTGGCCTTATAGATGTGCTGATACCTTATAATTCATGACAATATTTCCCTCGTTGTAAACATCACAAAGCTCCAGTCCTAACTCCGCGGCAAGCTTTTTGACAATGTCTTGCGTCGGGCCGATGTAACCCGCCCCGACATCTGTATAACCATTACTGCTTCCCTGTAATAAACAATGTCCTACGGATAAAACCCTCATCAGTACAGAAAACACACTTGTTTTGGATTACTCACAATATAATGGCTGTAAATGTACATAGCTGTAATCTTATTTCAGCATTTTTTGTGACGAAAATGCTCCGCTTACAGCAAGTTTTGCGAGTGTTATATGCAGTATATAACTAAAAAAAAATATGACTTGTTATTTTTTCATTTGAAGTTGTTGGCCTAAAATACACAAGGGGAGATAAATCATCAGAACGGAGTAAAGTCGATCATGAAAATTTAATTGATTAATTAGTCAATTGCTTCAATCGACCTAAGCTTGAGTGATTCTAATAATTGGAACAACACTAATGTCACATTTTTTTCCCTTACCCGGACTGTGAAGGTCCGACCTCCGACCCGGTCTCTTGCTTCGACCACACTTACTGTCAGACCATTTTCTTCAAGAATCTTGGCAGCGTAAAGTCCTGGTATAAAAACAAATTCATCCTTTTAATACTACAAAAAGGATTTCATGTCAAGCTAAAAGCTATATCGGAAAAAAAAAGACTAGCTTTAGGATTTATCAGATGCGTTTCAGTTACACTATTTTTCATTCTCGATATCTAGAAATGCCATCCTTTTAATGTTACAATAAGGATTTCATAGCAAGTTGAGTGATATTCAGGATGGAAAATGACTAGTTTTCACTTTCAGGATAAATCAGATGTGTTTCAATTTCACATAGTCCTCATCCTCGATATCCAAGAGTTACGTAAGCTCACCTACAATCTAAGTCCGAGTGTGGGGCCAGAGCTCACTGCTTAATGAAAACCTGGAATTCTCCAGACACCAAACAGTGTTGGGGAGTGACTAATCAACAAAAAGATGGGTTCCAGAAATCATTTGAACAAAAAAAATTATCTTCTGTTTCAGTTCTGATCAGTAATTGTTTTACTTAGTCACCCTGTGGCCTATTTATAAGATACAAATATGGTACATGTACCTACTTCGATGGGAAAGTTCCAACTAATTAGGAACTGTTGGTGATAATAAGAGTGAGTTTAGATCAATAATTTGAATAATCCATTTATCAATACATGTATATACATGTGAGGAATGTGTTGTATCAGTCAATTTTTTTTGTCAGCACCTCAAATCTCTAAGACACCAAACAATATTGGATAATCCCATGCTTTCATGAAGCACAACAGACATCTATCTGTCGAAATGTTTGGTGTTAGGGCCAGATGGAGGAAACATTCTCTGCACCTCTGGTTAAGTCACAGAAGGACTGAAGGCATGAGGATAGCCGTTTTATTGGTTTCAGGTACAAAACACCTTACAAAAGGATCGACAACCAACATCAAAGCCTGTCAATTTCAACGTTGTGTGGCCTAAAGATTCTTTTGATGTTCAACAAAGGATCGATGTATACTAAGCTATTTTGGAGAGTCAAATTTCAAGCGTAATGTATCCACTACAGTACACAACAGGACGTGAATCAATTGTAGCTGTTACGGAAAAATAAGTCTCCTCTACATGACAATTTAAAATTTTAGCCCCCCCCCCCCCCTACCATAAAACAAACATATGATATTATCAGCTATCCGAGTCACTGGTGTTCATTACACCATGAATAAAACACTGGGATATTTTTTTCTTTTTGTGTATTCATACAAAACTTTCACTTGCAATGTCAAATATTTGGTAGTATTGCCATAGAGTAGAAATCTAAATCCTACTTTCGGTTCAAAACAAAAAATGTCAGGTAATCGGTCATTTCACAGCCGCGAGCTCTTTCAACTTATTGAACTAGTCTTCTCGCCACATCAACAATGTGGTGCATATATATAACGCCTTCAGTTATGCAACATTATTTGTATGACATATTTCAAGGGAGTAGCGAGCGTACATGTAGGTGAGTGTATCCCAGGGATATCGAAGATGTCCTGGGTCAAAGCACGTGTTCAGTGTTACTATTGCAACTGAAAAATTAAATAGCATCTTTTTCATACGGCGCGATTTCTTTTGTATAAAAAACTAGGTGTGTGCTACAGATATCATCTATGATCTTGACAGTGAATATTGAAATAACTGATTAAGTTGACAAACCACTCAGTCCAGCTCCTATCACTACAACATCCGTATGTGGGTCAGCCATTTTGGACACTGCAATGTCATGTGACACATTTATTCGGAACTTCTCTCATGTTATCATAAGCGTAGAAGAAAAAGTGCAAAATGAACGGAATGGCCGAGACTTCACGAGAAGTTAGTTAGTTCAACAGAGAAGGTCGGCGCGTCGTCAAGGTAAACTGAATATCTTTTTGTGCTAAAAATTGTAATTTACGATTCATGTTGACATTTGGATTTTATTTTTATGTGTCATTTCATAGCTTTGATGTCATTCAGGCCTTTCTACTTGACATTTAAATTGTTATTGCATCAATAATGTTTGTTTTTTGTATCGAGCACCGACTGTGTGCAACTTTGGTAGCAACACTGAGGAATTTTTACAGTGTTGTATTTTTAACAAAATAAAGGCCTTCAAACAAAAATACAACAGTATACTCAGGTTCCTTTAATTTATAAACACATTGACATTGCATTGGAAATAACCTCTTTTAGTTTCATCATTGAACTAAAAATATATTTTTATAATAAGAATACTGAATGTAACATTTACTGCATTGATGACAGTGCATTATTATAGAAAATAAGTGATTGTAAACTGATATTTCAAGTTAGTGAAAACTGAAGCATACGATTCAAGGGTAGTTTGAAAAAAACTGAAACATTAATAATTAATACAATGTCTTTGTCAAGTTCTGCTTAGGGCAGCAAAACAAAGTTTAAAAAGACAGTTTGTCATGTACAATGTAATTTCTTAATCCTCTGCTTTATTTTCAGGAATTAATTATTAAAAGAAGATCCCAAACATTAATTATTCTGATGAACTGATAAAAGACCAAACATGTCAGAGAAGGGATCACGAACGGGGACCCCGAACAAACCAGGATCCAAGAGAGGGTCCAAAGTGAATACTCCTAAATCTGGGACCCCCAAGGGATCCAAGAGCAACACTCCACTGCCTACTGAAGTAGCTTTAGTCCCAGCTGAAGATGAAAATGCTGCAGGAACTTGTAAGTCAAAGTTGACTTTGCTTGTATAAACATAATTATTAACTCATTCACCCCAGAAGACACATTTGAACCCTTCCAATTCAAATGTTGGAATAGTCCATAATGAAATTTCAGGGGTAAATGAGTTGAATCCTTTCCACCCTTATGCAATTTAAGTAGACTCTGTCATGCACTGATTTGGATGAGTCCCTCAGGTCATGGCGTAGGGTAAAAAACAGCACATTCAAATTTTAATCAAATTTTATAAAAGTTAAAGATCGAAGGACTACATTGTACCAGGTAAATACGTCTTTGTATTTACTACAACATGTGCATGGTTTAGTTAATGAATATTATTGATTCACATATGAAATACCAAAATTTTGGAATTATGATTATTCATGGTATATAATTTGAATTATCATAAAGTTTCAAAAATAAATTAATTCACCCCTGAAATATCTTAATGAACTTTCCCAACCTTTGCTTTGGAGGAGTTCAAAGTTTGCTTTAGGGGAATCAGTTTAAAATTAATAATAAAAAAGATGTTACTGATAGATTTCAGTTAATCTTTAAAAATTACCTGATATGTATAAATATTTAGCAATCAAATTTGAAATAGATTTACAAAGTCTATGAAGAATTATTGTTTTGTATTGTAATTGTTAAATCATATAATATGGTCTTGAATGTGATGGAAGTGATTGTGTTTTACAAAACAGCTGAGGGTGCATTACCGCCCGGAGAAGGACAGCAGGGCGAAGGGGAGGTAACTGGTGTTGTTGCTGATGTAGGGGACAGCGAAGTGGAGGCAGAAGAAGCCGCAGCTGTCGATCAAATCACAGTGGTCAGTATACACTCCAGTGGTCAGCAGGGTCATAGTGGTCAGTTGGGGCTAGAGTCAGAAGATTTTGTGACAGTGGTCAGTATACATTACAGTGGTCAACAGGGTCATAGTGGTCAGTTAGGACTGGGAAAAGAGGATTTTGTGACAGTGGTCAGTATACACTCCAGTGGTCAGCAGGGTCATAGTGGTCAGTTAGACCTAGAGTCAGAGGATTGTGTGACAGTGGTCAGTATACATTACAGTGGTCAACAGGGTCATAGTGGTCAGTTAGGGCTGGAACCAATGGATTGTGTGACAGTAGTCAGTATACATTACAGTGGTCAACAGGGCCTAGTGGTCAGTATACATTACAGTGATGAGATAGGGCTGAAGTCAGGATTGTGTGATAGTGGTTAGTATACACTCCAGTGGTCAGCAGGGTTGTAGTGGTCAGTTAGGACTGGAACCAGTGGATTGTGTGACAGTGGTCAGAGTGAGAAAAAATGGTTAGGTAGAGTGGTGATTATATTGTCTTAAAACAATGGAAATGAGACTCGCCTCAGAGGAAGATAATGGTCAGTGGATCTGGAATGTACACAGAAAGAAAACTGATGGTCAGCAGGGTCAGAGGGGTCATTATAGCTGATAGCCTTAAAAAGATTCTCAGCAAAAAGTGGTGCTTGCCCAGAGATAATGGTCAGTGGATCTGGAATGTACACAGAAAGAAAACTGATGGTCAGCAGGGTCAGAGGGGTCATTATAGCTTATAGCCTTAAAAAGATTCTCAGCAAAAAGTGGTGCTTGCCCAGAGATAATGGTTAGTGGATCTGGAATGTACACAGAAAGAAAACTGATGGTCAGCAGGGTCAGAGGGGTCATTATAGCTTATAGCCTTAAAAAGATTCTCAGCAAAAAGTGGTGCTTGCCCAGAGATAATGGTCAGTGGATCTGGAATGTACACAGAAAGAAAACTGATGGTCAGCAGGGTCAGAGGGGTCATTATAGCTTATAGCCTTAAAAAGATTCTCAGCAAAAAGTGGTGCTTGCCCAGAGATAATGGTCAGTGGATCTGGAATGTACACAGAAAGAAAACTGATGGTCAGCAGGGTCAGAGGGGTCATTATAGCTTATAGCCTTAAAAAGATTCTCAGCAAAAAGTGGTGCTTGCCCAGAGATAATGGTCAGTGGATCTGGAATGTACACAGAAAGAAAACTGATGGTCAGCAGGGTCAGAGGGGTCATTATAGCTTATAGCCTTAAAAAGATTCTCAGCAAAAAGTGGTGCTTGCCCAGAGATAATGGTTAGTGGATCTGGAATGTACACAGAAAGAAAACTGATGGTCAGCAGGGTCAGAGGGGTCATTATAGCTTATAGCCTTAAAAAGATTCTCAGCAAAAAGTGGTGCTTGCCCAGAGATAATGGTCAGTGGATCTGGAATGTACACAGAAAGAAAACTGATGGTCAGCAAGGTCAGAGGGGTCATTATAGCTTATAGCCTTAAAAAGATTCTCAGCAAAAAGTGGTGCTTGCCCAGAGATAATGGTCAGTGGATCTGGAATGTACACAGAAAGAAAACTGATGGTCAGCAGGGTCAGAGGGGTCATTATAGCTTATAGCCTTAAAAAGATTCTCAGCAAAAAGTGGTGCTTGCCCAGAGATAATGGTCAGTGGATCTGGAATGTACACAGAAAGAAAACTGATGGTCAGCAGGGTCAGAGGGGTCATTATAGCTTATAGCCTTAAAAAGATTCTCAGCAAAAAGTGGTGCTTGCCCAGAGATAATGGTCAGTGGATCTGGAATGTACACAGAAAGAAAACTGATGGTCAGCAGGGTCAGAGGGGTCATTATAGCTTATAGCCTTAAAAAGATTCTCAGCAAAAAGTGGTGCTTGCCCAGAGATAATGGTCAGTGGATCTGGAATGTACACAGAAAGAAAACTGATGGTCAGCAGGGTCAGAGGGGTCATTATAGCTTATAGCCTTAAAAAGATTCTCAGCAAAAAGTGGTGCTTGCCCAGAGATAATGGTTAGTGGATCTGGAATGTACACAGAAAGAAAACTGATGGTCAGCAGGGTCAGAGGGGTCATTATAGCTTATAGCCTTAAAAAGATTCTCAGCAAAAAGTGGTGCTTGCCCAGAGATAATGGTCAGTGGATCTGGAATGTACACAGAAAGAAAACTGATGGTCAGCAGGGTCAGAGGGGTCATTATAGCTTATAGCCTTAAAAAGATTCTCAGCAAAAAGTGGTGCTTGCCCAGAGATAATGGTCAGTGGATCTGGAATGTACACAGAAAGAAAACTGATGGTCAGCAGGGTCAGAGGGGTCATTATAGCTTATAGCCTTAAAAAGATTCTCAGCAAAAAGTGGTGCTTGCCCAGAGATAATGGTTAGTGGATCTGGAATGTACACAGAAAGAAAACTGATGGTCAGCAGGGTCAGAGGGGTCATTATAGCTTATAGCCTTAAAAAGATTCTCAGCAAAAAGTGGTGCTTGCCCAGAGATAATGGTTAGTGGATCTGGAATGTACACAGAAAGAAAACTGATGGTCAGCAGGGTCAGAGGGGTCATTATAGCTTATAGCCTTAAAAAGATTCTCAGCAAAAAGTGGTGCTTGCCCAGAGATAATGGTTAGTGGATCTGGAATGTACACAGAAAGAAAACTGATGGTCAGCAGGGTCAGAGGGGTCATTATAGCTTATAGCCTTAAAAAGATTCTCAGCAAAAAGTGGTGCTTGCCCAGAGATAATGGTTAGTGGATCTGGAATGTATACAGAATGAAAACTGATGGTCAGCAGGGTCAGAGGGGTCATTATAGCTTATAGCCTTAAAAAGATTCTCAGCAAAAAGTGGTGCTTGCCCAGAGATAATGGTTAGTGGATCTGGAATGTATACAGAATGAAAACTGATGGTCAGCAGGGTCAGAGGGGTCATTATAGCTTATAGCCTTAAAAAGATTCTCAGCAAAAAGTGGTGCTTGCCCAGAGATAATGGTTAGTGGATCTGGAATGTATACAGAAAGAAAACTGATGGTCAGCAGGGTCAGAGGGGTCATTATAGCTTATAGCCTTAAAAAGATTCTCAGCAAAAAGTGGTGCTTGCCCAGAGATAATGGTTAGTGGATCTGGAATGTACACAGAAAGAAAACTGATGGTCAGCAGGGTCAGAGGGGTCATTATAGCTTATAGCCTTAAAAAGATTCTCAGCAAAAAGTGGTGCTTGCCCAGAGATAATGGTTAGTGGATCTGGAATGTACACAGAAAGAAAACTGATGGTCAGCAGGGTCAGAGGGGTCATTATAGCTTATAGCCTTAAAAAGATTCTCAGCAAAAAGTGGTGCTTGCCCAGAGATAATGGTTAGTGGATCTGGAATGTACACAGAAAGAAAACTGATGGTCAGCAGGGTCAGAGGGGTCATTATAGCTTATAGCCTTAAAAAGATTCTCAGCAAAAAGTGGTGCTTGCCCAGAGATAATGGTTAGTGGATCTGGAATGTATACAGAATGAAAACTGATGGTCAGCAGGGTCAGAGGGGTCATTATAGCTTATAGCCTTAAAAAGATTCTCAGCAAAAAGTGGTGCTTGCCCAGAGATAATGGTTAGTGGATCTGGAATGTATACAGAATGAAAACTGATGGTCAGCAGGGTCAGAGGGGTCATTATAGCTTATAGCCTTAAAAAGATTCTCAGCAAAAAGTGGTGCTTGCCCAGAGATAATGGTTAGTGGATCTGGAATGTACACAGAAAGAAAACTGATGGTCAGCAGGGTCAGAGGGGTCATTATAGCTTATAGCCTTAAAAAGATTCTCAGCAAAAAGTGGTGCTTGCCCAGAGATAATGGTTAGTGGATCTGGAATGTACACAGAAAGAAAACTGATGGTCAGCAGGGTCAGAGGGGTCATTATAGCTTATAGCCTTAAAAAGATTCTCAGCAAAAAGTGGTGCTTGCCCAGAGATAATGGTTAGTGGATCTGGAATGTACACAGAAAGAAAACTGATGGTCAGCAGGGTCAGAGGGGTCATTATAGCTTATAGCCTTAAAAAGATTCTCAGCAAAAAGTGGTGCTTGCCCAGAGATAATGGTTAGTGGATCTGGAATGTACACAGAAAGAAAACTGATGGTCAGCAGGGTCAGAGGGGTCATTATAGCTTATAGCCTTAAAAAGATTCTCAGCAAAAAGTGGTGCTTGCCCAGAGATAATGGTTAGTGGATCTGGAATGTACACAGAAAGAAAACTGATGGTCAGCAGGGTCAGAGGGGTCATTATAGCTTATAGCCTTAAAAAGATTCTCAGCAAAAAGTGGTGCTTGCCCAGAGATAATGGTTAGTGGATCTGGAATGTACACAGAAAGAAAACTGATGGTCAGCAGGGTCAGAGGGGTCATTATAGCTTATAGCCTTAAAAAGATTCTCAGCAAAAAGTGGTGCTTGCCCAGAGATAATGGTCAGTGGATCTGGAATGTACACAGAAAGAAAACTGATGGTCAGCAGGGTCAGAGGGGTCATTATAGCTTATAGCCTTAAAAAGATTCTCAGCAAAAAGTGGTGCTTGCCCAGAGATAATGGTTAGTGGATCTGGAATGTACACAGAAAGAAAACTGATGGTCAGCAGGGTCAGAGGGGTCATTATAGCTTATAGCCTTAAAAAGATTCTCAGCAAAAAGTGGTGCTTGCCCAGAGATAATGGTTAGTGGATCTGGAATGTACACAGAAAGAAAACTGATGGTCAGCAGGGTCAGAGGGGTCATTATAGCTTATAGCCTTAAAAAGATTCTCAGCAAAAAGTGGTGCTTGCCCAGAGATAATGGTTAGTGGATCTGGAATGTACACAGAAAGAAAACTGATGGGGTTATGGTCTTAGGAAGACAGTTGTCAATTTAGCTGTTCGTCATGGTGACAGTTGGTCTGGGAGAGTGAGGGGTCTGGTCGAATGGTCAGTATAGGGGCTGGAATAGGGACTGGGAGAGTGAGGGGTCTGGTCGAATGGTCAGTAGGGGCTGAAATAGGGACTGGGAGAGGGACTGGGAGAGTGAGGGGTCAGCAAAATTAAAACAGTAATTAAGAATTTAGGAGGATATCGATAGTCAGTAGGGGTCAAGAGGCAACCACAGTCTGCTTCTTTATGAATTGGTCAATGAGACGATTATTTGTATTGAATTTAGGAATTTTCCTAATTTTTTTTCTCATTTTGTGAAAATAAGCCTTATTTAGCTAGAGAAAAAAAAGAGCACACAAAAATTCACTAATAATTTGATGATATTTGTTTCTCCCTCAGTACTCTCTGATAAAGAGAGGGTCACAGTGTAGAACTATGTACTTGGTAAACCTATTTTTTTACAACTTTGTTCCTGTATGCATCGAAGAAAATAGTTTTTTGGACATATTGTGATTTTAAATAAGTCATTCTTTAGCTGAAAAAAAAATAAATAAAAAGATGAGCAAACAGAAATAAATCACTGATAATTAAAAAATTTCATGATTTTAATTTCGTCCTTAGTACTCTCTGATCAAAGAAAGGGTCACAGTACAGAACCTAAAGGAAGACATGTGGAAGGAACAGCACGAGGAGGCAGTGACCGCCTTCATTGATGACCCCGCAGTCAAACTGATGGTGGCCTACATCGACCCCTTCAAGGGCTTCACCATCGAACACGCCATTCCTACCTTCATGGTGGACCAGCTGACCTACCTCATCAAGTCTGCCAAGGTCAAGGAACTGACCACAGACAATTTCCTGACCGTTGTCCAATACGGCACAGTGAAGGGCATGCACATTGAAAGTCTGCTGAGGATGATGATGGGAATCTATGCCCCCATCTTTTTTGAGAACACCACATGGCCGGACAGTATCCTTATAACAAAAGTAGAAGCTAGTTTATGGGAAATATTTTTCTCATTGTTAAATATTGACTGTGGTCCAGAGAAGACAGAGACAGCATGAAATGTAACTTTCCTGAGTCAGACACTTTATTTTAGAATAAGCAGTAAATCAATACAACTCGGAATAAACACACAAACACACACATGCATGCCTTCCATTATTTTGTGACAGATTTTAATTGCATACTGGGGCTAGAGGGAATTTTAGCTTCAACTTAGTGTCAGTGATAGAAATCCTGGAAATGAGTGTTCAATACACAGTAGATTCTAGCTAACAAACTCTTCTTTTTACTGTTACAAATGGTGTTCATAGCCCCCCCCCCCCCCCCCCCATGGTAAATGGGAGGTAGAACCTAGGTTGTGGTGTTGGTGTTGTGGTGTTACAGTATTTTAAAGGCAAAAGGGGATTGCATATACAATATGGTGTGCTTCACAAGAACTGCTTCCAAACTCTGATAGGGTTGAATACATACTTCTGAAATCCCTTGAATATTTTGAAATTTAAGAGCATCAGGTTTTTTTTCTTTTTGCATGAATAAGATGGAGCACTTTCAAGACATCTTTTAGGAAATGTATACACTCATTAACTCATTCACCCCTGAACTCCATAATGAACTATTCCAATCTTTTAACTGGAAGATTTCAAATATGTCTTAAGGGGTGGATGACGTAAGCCTTTCCAAGTTTTAACAAAAGAATTTTTCAGTGAATCAACTATGCTCCTTAACACTGTGTCAGGTATAAAGAACGATTTCTCAGCACAATTACACAAATTTCTGGCTAACCTGACAGACACACGATGGAAGCTGGAAGGGAAAACAGTCCTATACATCCCCACAGAGGGTCTTAGACTCGCCTCCGAGGACGCTGCCAAAAACAAAGAATTGGTCCAGAGGCTGGAAAGTAGGTCTTTTTCTTTGTTCACCAATCTATTAATGTTTTTGCCTCCTAAATTATTTTCACTGAGATTTAATCTGAAACTTCAAAAATAAGAAAGGTTACTGGTTTTGAGATTAAGAGTTAAGAATTACCTTTTCTATTTTATTGGGTTTTTGACCTAAGAAAGGTAATACATGCAGTGTATTACATTTTCAGAAGAGTTTTCTGAGTTATCAATAACTTCCATTATTTTAATGAATAAACATATTAAATGTTTACAAATAATTTCTAGATTTATGATGAAAATATAAACAACCCTGTTCATCAACTCTGCTCTGCAAAAATGAACATTGATACCTTATGGCATAGAAAGATATTTTATGTTACACAACCAGTAAATGTTCTTACCCGGGTATATGTGATATTTTGATGACTGCATGGTCAAATATGTGTGAGAGTCTTTGAACTGTAAGCAAACAAAGCATAACTGAATCGAGTCAGTTTGGTACAATTACAATACTATTGTATATGTGCTTTACAGCACAGCCGAAATTGATATCCTTGAAAAACTCTTACACAGTTTGCACCTTTTTTACAAACACTTTACTGGTCATTTGCCAGATAAAAATGACGGAGTACATATTAAACTTACTTGTCATTGAAATGTCACATTTATTTATTTGGTTTTTGTTTTCAAGAATATTGACAAAAATCCTACTTTCCAACATGAAGAACATATTTTAAGGTATATTTTATGATCTGTAGCGGCCATGATACACTGGGCCAGACAGATTAAGGAGGTACTCAACAACCAGGACGCCTTTGAGATGGCGGAGAACTCCGGCCCCCTGGACGAGATAGAGTTCTGGAAGAACCGATGTACCGATCTGACCGGCATCAGTACCCAGCTCGACAAACAGGGAGTGAAGAAGATCACCGAGATTCTCCAGCTGGCCAAGTCCTCCTATGTCGCACCTTTCCTCAAACTGTCATCAGAAATCAAGGTTGGTAAACTTACTGTTTATATTTCATGAAAAAAGTTAGCAGCGACTTAGAGGCCCAATATAAGTAACTTCAGGAAATTTTTCAGGATTCTGAAAAAAAATCCAGTTGATACCCAGGCCGAAACGAAGTAAACCTGAGCGGTAACTAACAAAAATCTCTTGACAGAAAAATTGAAAGAATTGAAAATAATTCAGGTGGGGCCCACTTCAACAACAAGCTGAAGTTATATAATTAGAAGACAGTTGATTTTCGCTTCCAAGTTTTGCCGAAAGTTACATTTTTTTGGGCCTTTAACTCACTCACCCCGACGATTTCATTATGAACTATTCCAATCTTCAATTTGGCTCAGTCAGATTGAAGACTGTATATAACACTATATATGAAGATGAAGCTATTCTGGCCACTGTATGTTATTTTCGAATAGCATGCATTGGGACATTGTGACATATTCATGCTTATGATGTCATAATTGTAGTGTTGGAGACAATCATTGGGTGGCTGTTCACTGTCTAGATTTACCCCGACGTTGAAACATGCCTTGACTAATATTACATGTAAATATCTGCATCAACTGTGTGTTGGAAAACAAAAAATGTAAATATCAGTATTGGTTGTTATATTTATGACATTCATGTATATATGTAGGTGCACCAATCTAAATATGACAACCAATCCTTAAATACAAGCAACACTGACCAACGGTTCTAATGTATATCTGTTGTAATGTCCACAGGAGGGGTCGCGACAGGCGGAGAGCAACCTCAAGTTCCTGATGGTGCTGAAGGATCCCTGTTTCGAGTTGTCGGAAGCCAAGCCTAAAGACATCCCGGCTATGTTACCCAAAATCCTTAGCACCATCAGGATGATCTGGGTCAACTCCGAATTCTACAAAACCAGAGAGAGGCTAACAGGCATACTCAAGAAGGTAAGTGGTAAAAAATGTAAATACTACTAAGGAAGCCGCAATATACCACTCGGCTAGAGATGAGTGTAAGACTAGTAAACCAGAGCTCCCGGGATCGACTCCAAGTGGAGGTATTACAAGAATAAAGACCTAAGTAGACAGTTGTAGTGATCCCTGATGGAAGCACGCTATTTCGTTCCTGTTATTATAGAGCTTCCGACTAGAAACCTGGAGATCAAGGGTTTGGTCCCTGATGGAAGCACGCTATTTCGTTCCTGTTATTGTAGAGATTCAAACTAGAAACATGGAGATCAAGGGTTTGGTCCCCGATAGAAGCATGTTATTACCGTTCCTGTTATTGTAGAGCTTCCGACTGGAAACCTGGAGATCAAGGGTTTGATCCCCGATGAAAGCACGCTATTTCGTTCCTGTTATTGTAGAGCTTCCGACCAGGAACCTGGAGATCAAGGGTTTGATCCCCGGTAGACGCACGCTATTTCGTTCCTGTTATTGTAGAGCTTCCGACCAGGAACCTGGAGATCAAGGGTTTGATCCCTGGTGGACCCACGCTATTTCGTTCCTGTTATTTTATAACTTTCGACTAGGAACCCGAAGATCGAGGGTTTGATCCTTGATGAAAACACACTCTTCTCTTCCCTGTTACAAATATAATACAATTATGCCTATTATTTTCAGATGAGTAACGAGATTATCAGACGATGCTGTAAGGAGATCAATTTGGACAAGATCTTTGATGGACATGTACAGACAGGGATGAAATCTCTTAACGAGTGTATCGAGTGTTGTGAGAGCTGGAAGGAAATATACAGCAAGGTACAGTCATTGTTATATCTCCTTTGTCAGATATTTCTTTTCATTATATCTGCAAATTTTGAATCAGAAGTTTGACAGAGAAGAGGGAAAGTTATAATGATTGATATAAAAGATAATATCTGGTTATATCTGACTAGGATGAATTAAATAAATGTACCCAGAATATTACTGGTTCCATTGTGCTCTACCTCTGAGTCATGGGTTTGAGGCCTGCATGTTGCACTCACCAGGTACTGGCCTAAGGTCGTTGTTTTTTCTCTGGAAACTCCAGCTTTCCTCCACCACCAAAACCTGTTACATCTATAAATTACCCTAGCTGTTAATAGGACCTAAATCACAAACAAACAAAACCAAATGTTCCTAATATTGTATGCATGTCAATGATTGCTGTGATTTTACTGTTCATGTTTTCAGATGTCCAAACTACATCACAAGTTTTCTCCCGTCGGATGGGTACTGGACAAGAGCAGCATTTTTGCTCAGATTGATGCCTTTGTACAGAGGTGCAAGGATCTGATTGGTGTAAGTATCAATAGATGCTACTCAAAATGTGGAGCTTAGTTACTCAACCTATTTAACTCATTCACCCCTGATCTTACATTTGAACTCTTCAAGTTCAAAGATTGGAATAGTCCATTATGAAATTTTGGGGGAGAATGAGTTAAATAGCTTCTGTAATTTGTGTCAGTATAAAAAGACCCTCTACTCTTCTTGTTATTGCTGGAAATTTTACATCAACAGAAGATTTTGAATCTTTAGTTAGGGACCTTTATCTGGGAAAAAATTCTTGAGACCTTGATGATGATCTGAATATTATTTTCCCCGACCCTGCAGGCCGGGAGTCTCCCTGATAGTCAAGCTGTTGAAGTTCCTTGAATCCTAAGGCTGATGAAATGTTGAAGATTTCTGTAATGTTATTCTGAGAAAAATGATAACATGTTTTTTAACAATCAATTGATGTCATATTCTAGTAAGCACTTGGCATGCAGAGGATTAAGTTAATGAAATTTCAGGGGTCAGTGAGTTAAGGCAGTATGTATTGTTATCCAGGTGTGTGAAGCACAGATTCACTTCGCTCGACGTGAGGAAGGCGAGAAGACGGACATGCCTCACTTCGCTGGACAGAAGGGACCAGAAATCGCGAGGAGTCTACTCGAGATTGAGGCTACCTTCGAAAAAAATCTCAGCCAGCTCCGCTCTGTGAAAAACACAATTCTGGATGTCAAAGCCACATCATGGCACGATGACTACGTTAAGTACGTATGAAAAAGTTATTAATTCTTTAAATCTAAATTTTTACTGTAGCTAGAATACTTATAAGAAAAGAAAAATATATATGATATTTTCACCTTATAGGATCATTTCAAATGGTAATATCTTTTTATTTATTTATTCACCCCTGACACCTTTGAACTCTCCAAGTTCAAAGGCTGGCATAGTCTATTTTAGGTGTGGATGTTGAATATAGTAAAAGTAGCTTCATGTATCTAATGATGAAGAATTGTTTGTTATACCAAGTAATGATGTCAAACTGATAACAGGTTCCGAGCGGGCATCAAAGATCTGGAGGTGATGATGCAAAACGTTATAACATCAGCGTTCGACACTGTGAACACCGTCGAGGCAGGCGTAGAACTTCTGGACATCTTCATGCATCTGGCCTCAAGGGAGGTAGGTATCCCAATGTACAATAGATTTTGGAAAAAACAGAATGTACAAAAGATTTGGGTAAAAAAAATGTACAATAGATTTTGGGGAAAAATATACAATAGATTGTGGGGGAAAAAAAGTACAGTAGAATTTTGGGAAAAAAATAATGAATTTGCTTTCTTGTGCCCAGTCCCTTTGCTATGGACATAAAATGTTAATAACTCATTCACACCTGTAGACAAATTTAAACTCTTCCAATTTAAAGGTTGAAATAGTTCATGATGAAATATGAGGGGTAAAGGAGTTAAACTGAATCACAGCCCCATTAATGCTAGTCCAATACAAAGGTACTCTCACGCAACATTTATTGAAGGTCTATATTTGACCAGAGAATGTTTGTAATAAGTACATTTATAAAGTAGTATCTTTCTAAAATATGACAAATTTGAGATGGGGGAGCTGATAGACTCTCGCTTGTTTCTGACCAAGTCTTCAACAAGGCGTAGCTGAATAAAGTCCTTTTAATACAATTTCAATACAAATGTACATATGTGTAAAATAATCTTTACGTAAATAAACTGTTCATGGCTGGCTGTTGTTGTTTTCTAGGCGATCAAGAGAACGATAGACAAGAAGACGGTGGACGTGTACACGATGTTTAACGAGGAATTGAACGCCGTCAAGAAGGAGCTTACACAGAAATCACTAAAACAGTCGCCCAGCCATCCCAAGTTTGCCGGACAAGGACTGTGGGCCCGACAACTCAAACGTAGGATCGAGAGGGGCATGATGGTATGTGGTGCCATTCCTTTTTGAAAAAAAAAGTTATTCTGCTTCTTAGAAATGTCTTTAAGGTGTTATTTGTTTAAATTATGGACCGCGTCATTGAGATTGTGATGTTGAACATCTCCTTTCTTTCAAAAACTTTATTAAACTTTTCCTGACATTTCAAGTCTTACATGTCTTGTTGACACGAATTCCAGTACATACTGAACGTTTACAAAACATTGACTGCTCAAAACAAAACTTATAGCAAGCTGACAGTTCATGAATGTAGTAACTAACATCAGAATTGAGTCCATACATTTTCGTGTAATGGTACAAACGTTTCTGGCAATATCATTTATGTCTGTGACATGCTATTTTTAGATCCTGGACCTCTGTATTAATGTCTGTGACATGCGTTATATTTAGAACCTCAACTTCTGTATAAATATCTGTGACATGCGTTATACAGTCAAACCTGTCTATAAAGACCGCTCAAGGGGAGACAGAAAAACGGTCACTATAGACAGGTTGCCTTTATAGACAGGTCGAGATTTTTGGACCAACCACTTTAATTTAAAAAGGTCATAAATGACTTGTCATTAAATAGGGCATTCAGTATAACATTTTCAGAAGTCAAACTTTTTGTTTTGAAATATATTCTTATAATATTAATTTTAGGTTTAAATCTGTATTTTTTAAAACATCTTAAAATGGTATGATGAATGCCCTATTCAATAATATTCATGTTCATTTTATTACATTTGTGAAGTCTTGGTTGAGTTTGTTGTTCTTTTTCTAAAAAAAACGTCAAGTCAGAATGATAGCACTAACCAGGTGAGTCGGCATTTAAGGTTAATAAAACAAACACCTTTGAGTAGGAAACTTTGAAAACATAACACAATGCCTCGTTAATTAGGCTTGACATTGATTGACACCTCGCGCGAGTTACGATGAAGATCTGTTGACACCAGCGAAGGCACAGGTCTAATACCGATAATAGAAATAAACGATGTTTTCACGGCAATATCATTCATAAATTATTCAATTAAATTTTACATAAGACTTAATCCTCCACGTTTTCTCTGTGAGTCTAGACATCGATAGAGTCGGCAGTGTACTGGGTTGACGGTAATTCTGACGATTACGGCCGGCCCCTAACACACGGGTCGCGAACAGGCCTGCATAAACGTGAACACGAATGATGCAACGCTGTTCAATCGCATCATATGACTACACTGATACTGGAAAGCACTACGCGTTATTCAGGTTAGGAAATAACCTAGATCGTCGCTATCGGTAGCCAATCAAAATGCAGGATATTGTCGAAAACTGATGCAGCAGTGATGGGCTCACCGGAAAGTTTTCAGTTGTCATAAAATAATAATATCTTCAGTCAATGTGTTTTACAACTCATATTTTCAACATTTATAGTATTTTCTACTAGTGAATCGTGTACGCAAATACCGGATATTTTGTACGGAGCTGTACATGTGCGACGGGTTACCGGAACGGCTGACAGCCAAATGTGAGATCAAAATATGTTCACCGGAAATCGGTCGTTATAGGAAGCGAACTAGCGACCGTCGTTCCAAAATTACCGGTCGTTAGCCACATTAGACTGGTGGTCGTTCAACAGATATTCGTTATATAATGAAATCTTACGGGGGAATCTGAAAATCGGTCGTTATAGAAAGCGAACTAGCGACCGTCGGTCCAAAATTACCGGTCGTTAGCCACATTAGACAGGTGGTCGTTATACAGATGGTCGTTATATAGTGAAATCTCACGGGGAATCTGAAAATCGGTCGTTATAGACAGGCAGTCGTTATAGACAGGCGGTCGTTAGAGCAGGTTTGACTGTATTTAGAACCTCAACTTCTGTATAAATATCTGTGACATGCGTTATATTTAGAACCTGAACCTTTATATTAACGTCTGTGACATGCGTTATATTTAGAACCTGAACCTTTATATTAACGTCTGTGACATGCGTTATATTTAGAACCTGAACCTTTATATTAACGTCTGTGACATGCGTTATATTTAGAACCTGAACCTCTATATTAACGTCTGTGACATGCGTTATATTTAGAACCTGAACCTTTATATTAACGTCTGTGACATGCGTTATATTTAGAACCTGAACCTCTATATTAACGTCTGTGACATGCGTTATATTTAGAACCTGAACCTCTGTATTAACGTCTGTGACATGCGTTATATTTAGAACCTGAACATTTATATTAACGTCTGTGACATGCGTTATATTTAGAACCTGAACCTCTATATTAACGTCTGTGCCATGCGTTATATTTAGAACCTGAACCTCTATATTAACGTCTGTGACATGTATATTTAGAACCTGAACTTTTATATTAACGTCTGTGACATGCATTATATTTAGAACCTGAACCTTTATATTAACGTCTGTGACATGCGTTATATTTAGAACCTGAACCTCTATATTAACGTCTGTGACATGCGTTATATTTAGAACCTGAACCTCTATATTAACGTCTGTGACATGCGTTATATTTAGAACCTGAACCTCTATATTAACGTCTGTGACATGCGTTATATTTAGAACCTGAACCTTTATATTAACGTCTGTGACATGCGTTATATTTAGAACCTGAACATTTATATTAACGTCTGTGACATGCGTTATATTTAGAACCTGAACCTCTATATTAACGTCTGTGACATGCGTTATATTTAGAACCTGAACCTTTACATTAACGTCTGTGACATGCGTTATATTTAGAACCTGAACCTCTATATTAACGTCTGTGCCATGCGTTATATTTAGAACCTGAACCTCTATATTAACGTCTGTGACATGCGTTATATTTAGAACCTGAACCTCTATATTAACGTCTGTGACATGCGTTATATTTAGAACCTGAACCTCTATATTAACGTCTGTGACATGCGTTATATTTAGAACCTGAACCTCTATATTAATGTCTGTGCCATGCGTTATATTTAGAACCTGAACCTCTATATTAACGTCTGTGACATGCGTTATATTTAGAACCTGAACCTCTATATAAACGTCTGTGACATGCGTTATATTTAGAACCTGAACCTCTATATTAACGTCTGTGACATGCGTTATATTTAGAACCTGAACCTCTATATTAACGTCTGTGACATGCGTTATATTTAGAACCTGAACCTTTGTATTAACGTCTGTGACATGCGTTATATTTAGAACCTGAACCTCTGTATTAACGTCTGTGACATGCGTTATATTTAGAACCTGAACCTTTATATTAACGTCTGTGACATGCGTTATATTTAGAACCTGAACCTCTGTATTAACGTCTGTGACATGCGTTATATTTAGAACCTGAACCTTTATATTAACGTCTGTGACATGCGTTATATTTAGAACCTGAACCTCTGTATTAACGTCTGTGACATGCGTTATATTTAGAACCTCAACTTCTGTATAAATATCTGTGACATGCGTTATATTTAGAACCTGAACCTTTATATTAACGTCTGTGACATGCGTTATATTTAGAACCTGAACCTTTATATTAACGTCTGTGACATGCGTTATATTTAGAACCTGAACCTTTATATTAACGTCTGTGACATGCGTTATATTTAGAACCTGAACCTCTATATTAACGTCTGTGACATGCGTTATATTTAGAACCTGAACCTTTATATTAACGTCTGTGACATGCGTTATATTTAGAACCTGAACCTCTATATTAACGTCTGTGACATGCGTTATATTTAGAACCTGAACCTCTGTATTAACGTCTGTGACATGCGTTATATTTAGAACCTGAACATTTATATTAACGTCTGTGACATGCGTTATATTTAGAACCTGAACCTCTATATTAACGTCTGTGCCATGCGTTATATTTAGAACCTGAACCTCTATATTAACGTCTGTGACATGTATATTTAGAACCTGAACTTTTATATTAACGTCTGTGACATGCATTATATTTAGAACCTGAACCTTTATATTAACGTCTGTGACATGCGTTATATTTAGAACCTGAACCTCTATATTAACGTCTGTGACATGCGTTATATTTAGAACCTGAACCTCTATATTAACGTCTGTGACATGCGTTATATTTAGAACCTGAACCTCTATATTAACGTCTGTGACATGCGTTATATTTAGAACCTGAACCTTTATATTAACGTCTGTGACATGCGTTATATTTAGAACCTGAACATTTATATTAACGTCTGTGACATGCGTTATATTTAGAACCTGAACCTCTATATTAACGTCTGTGACATGCGTTATATTTAGAACCTGAACCTTTACATTAACGTCTGTGACATGCGTTATATTTAGAACCTGAACCTCTATATTAACGTCTGTGCCATGCGTTATATTTAGAACCTGAACCTCTATATTAACGTCTGTGACATGCGTTATATTTAGAACCTGAACCTCTATATTAACGTCTGTGACATGCGTTATATTTAGAACCTGAACCTCTATATTAACGTCTGTGACATGCGTTATATTTAGAACCTGAACCTCTATATTAATGTCTGTGCCATGCGTTATATTTAGAACCTGAACCTCTATATTAACGTCTGTGACATGCGTTATATTTAGAACCTGAACCTCTATATTAACGTCTGTGACATGCGTTATATTTAGAACCTGAACCTCTATATTAACGTCTGTGACATGCGTTATATTTAGAACCTGAACCTCTATATTAACGTCTGTGACATGCGTTATATTTAGAACCTGAACCTTTGTATTAACGTCTGTGACATGCGTTATATTTAGAACCTGAACCTCTGTATTAACGTCTGTGACATGCGTTATATTTAGAACCTGAACCTTTATATTAACGTCTGTGACATGCGTTATATTTAGAACCTGAACCTCTGTATTAACGTCTGTGACATGCGTTATATTTAGAACCTGAACCTTTATATTAACGTCTGTGACATGCGTTATATTTAGAACCTGAACCTCTGTATTAACGTCTGTGACATGCGTTATATTTAGAACCTGAACCTTTATATTAACGTCTGTGACATGCGTTATATTTAGAACCTGAACCTCTATATTAACGTCTGTGACATGCGTTATATTTAGAACCTGAACCTCTATATTAACGTCTGTGACATGCGTTATATTTAGAACCTGAACCTCTATATTAACGTCTGTGACATGCGTTATATTTAGAACCTGAACCTTTATATTAACGTCTGTGACATGCGTTATATTTAGAACCTGAACCTTTATATTAACGTCTGTGACATGCGTTATATTTAGAACCTGAACCTCTATATTAACGTCTGTGACATGCGTTATATTTAGAACCTGAACCTCTATATTAACGTCTGTGACATGCGTTATATTTAGAACCTGAACCTTTATATTAACGTCTGTGACATGCGTTATATTTAGAACCTGAACATTTATATTAACGTCTGTGACATGCGTTATATTTAGAACCTGAACCTTTATATTAACGTCTGTGACATGCGTTATATTTAGAACCTGAACATTTATATTAACGTCTGTGACATGCGTTATATTTAGAACCTGAACCTTTATATTAACGTCTGTGACATGCGTTATATTTAGAACCTGAACATTTATATTAACGTCTGTGACATGCGTTATATTTAGAACCTGAACCTCTGTATTAACGTCTGTGACATGCGTTATATTTAGAACCTGAACCTTTATATTAACGTCTGTGACATGCGTTATATTTAGAACCTGAACCTCTATATTAACGTCTGTGACATGCGTTATATTTAGAACCTGAACCTCTATATTAACGTCTGTGACATGCGTTATATTTAGAACCTGAACCTCTATATTAACGTCTGTGACATGCGTTATATTTAGAACCTGAACCTCTATATTAACGTCTGTGACATGCGTTATATTTAGAACCTGAACCTCTATATTAACGTCTGTGACATGCGTTATATTTAGAACCTGAACCTCTGTATTAACGTCTGTGACATGCGTTATATTTAGAACCTGAACCTTTATATTAACGTCTGTGACATGCGTTATATTTAGAACCTGGACCTCTATATTAACGTCTGTGACATGCGTTATATTTAGAACCTGAACATTTATATTAACGTCTGTGACATGCGTTATATTTAGAACCTGAACCTCTATATTAACGTCTGTGACATGCGTTATATTTAGAACCTGAACCTTTATATTAACGTCTGTGACATGCGTTATATTTAGAACCTGAACCTCTATATTAACGTCTGTGACATGCGTTATATTTAGAACCTGAACCTCTATATTAACGTCTGTGACATGCGTTATATTTAGAACCTGAACCTCTATATTAACGTCTGTGACATGCGTTATATTTAGAACCTGAACCTCTATATTAACGTCTGTGACATGCGTTATATTTAGAACCTGAACCTCTGTATTAACGTCTGTGACATGCGTTATATTTAGAACCTGAACCTCTATATTAACGTCTGTGACATGCGTTATATTTAGAACCTGAACATTTATATTAACGTCTGTGACATGCGTTATATTTAGAACCTGAACCTCTGTATTAACGTCTGTGACATGCGTTATATTTAGAACCTGAACCTTTATATTAACGTCTGTGACATGCGTTATATTTAGAACCTGAACCTCTGTATTAACGTCTGTGACATGCGTTATATTTAGAACCTGAACCTCTATATTAACGTCTGTGACATGCGTTATATTTAGAACCTGAACCTCTATATTAACGTCTGTGACATGCGTTATATTTAGAACCTGAACCTCTGTATTAACGTCTGTGACATGCGTTATATTTAGAACCTGAACCTCTATATTAACGTCTGTGACATGCGTTATATTTAGAACCTGAACATTTATATTAACGTCTGTGACATGCGTTATATTTAGAACCTGAACCTTTATATTAACGTCTGTGACATGCGTTATATTTAGAACCTGAACCTCTATATTAACGTCTGTGACATGCGTTATATTTAGAACCTGAACCTTTATATTAACGTCTGTGACATGCGTTATATTTAGAACCTGAACCTCTATATTAACGTCTGTGACATGCGTTATATTTAGAACCTGAACATTTATATTAACGTCTGTGACATGCGTTATATTTAGAACCTGAACCTCTGTATTAACGTCTGTGACATGCGTTATATTTAGAACCTGAACATTTATATTAACGTCTGTGACATGCGTTATATTTAGAACCTGAACCTTTATATTAACGTCTGTGACATGCGTTATATTTAGAACCTGAACATTTATATTAACGTCTGTGACATGCGTTATATTTAGAACCTGAACATTTATATTAACGTCTGTGACATGCGTTATATTTAGAACCTGAACCTTTATATTAACGTCTGTGACATGCGTTATATTTAGAACCTGAACATTTATATTAACATCTGTGACATGCGTTATATTTAGAACCTGAACCTCTGTATTAACGTCTGTGACATGCGTTATATTTAGAACCTGAACCTTTATATTAACGTCTGTGACATGCGTTATATTTAGAACCTGAACCTCTATATTAACGTCTGTGACATGCGTTATATTTAGAACCTGAACCTTTATATCAACGTCTGTGACATGCGTTATATTTAGAACCTGAACCTCTATATTAACGTCTGTGACATGCGTTATATTTCGAACCTGAACCTCTATATTAACGTCTGTGACATGCGTTATATTTAGAACCTGAACCTCTATATTAACGTCTGTGACATGCGTTATATTTAGAACCTGAACCTCTGTATTAACGTCTGTGACATGCGTTATATTTAGAACCTGAACCTTTATATTAACGTCTGTGACATGCGTTATATTTAGAACCTGGACCTCTATATTAACGTCTGTGACATGCGTTATATTTAGAACCTGAACATTTATATTAACGTCTGTGACATGCGTTATATTTAGAACCTGGACCTCTGTATTAATGTCTGTGACATGCGTTATATTTAGAACCTCAACTTCTGTATAAATATCTGTGACATGCGTTATATTTAGAACCTCAACTTCTGTATAAATATCTGTGACATGCATTATATTTAGAACCTGAACCTTTATATTAACGTCTGTGACATGCGTTATATTTAGAACCTGAACCTTTATATTAACGTCTGTGACATGCGTTATATTTAGAACCTGAACCTCTGTATTAACGTCTGTGACATGCGTTATATTTAGAACCTGAACCTCTATATTAACGTCTGTGACATGCGTTATATTTAGAACCTGAACCTCTATATTAACGTCTGTGACATGCGTTATATTTAGAACCTGAACCTCTATATTAACGTCTGTGACATGCGTTATATTTAGAACCTGAACCTCTATATTAACGTCTGTGACATGCGTTATATTTAGAACCTGAACCTCTATATTAACGTCTGTGACATGCGTTATATTTAGAACCTGAACCTCTGTATTAACGTCTGTGACATGCGTTATATTTAGAACCTGAACCTTTATATTAACGTCTGTGACATGCGTTATATTTAGAACCTGAACCTTTATATTAACGTCTGTGACATGCGTTATATTTAGAACCTGAACCTCTATATTAACGTCTGTGACATGCGTTATATTTAGAACCTGAACCTTTATATTAACGTCTGTGACATGCGTTATATTTAGAACCTGAACCTCTATATTAACGTCTGTGACATGCGTTATATTTAGAACCTGAACCTCTATATTAACGTCTGTGACATGCGTTATATTTAGAACCTGAACCTCTATATTAACGTCTGTGACATGCGTTATATTTAGAACCTGAACCTCTATATTAACGTCTGTGACATGCGTTATATTTAGAACCTGAACCTCTATATTAACGTCTGTGACATGCGTTATATTTAGAACCTGAACCTTTATATTAACGTCTGTGACATGCGTTATATTTAGAACCTGAACCTTTATATTAACGTCTGTGCCATGCGTTATATTTAGAACCTGAACCTCTATATTAACGTCTGTGACATGCGTTATATTTAGAACCTGAACCTCTATATTAACGTCTGTGACATGCGTTATATTTAGAACCTGAACCTTTATATTAACGTCTGTGACATGCGTTATATTTAGAACCTGAACCTTTATATTAACGTCTGTGACATGCGTTATATTTAGAACCTGAACCTCTATATTAACGTCTGTGACATGCGTTATATTTAGAACCTGAACCTCTATATTAACGTCTGTGACATGCGTTATATTTAGAACCTGAACCTTTATATTAACGTCTGTGACATGCGTTATATTTAGAACCTGAACATTTATATTAACGTCTGTGACATGCGTTATATTTAGAACCTGAACCTCTATATTAACGTCTGTGACATGCGTTATATTTAGAACCTGAACCTCTATATTAACGTCTGTGACATGCGTTATATTTAGAACCTGAACCTCTATATTAACGTCTGTGACATGCGTTATATTTAGAACCTGAACCTCTATATTAACGTCTGTGACATGCGTTATATTTAGAACCTGAACCTCTATATTAACGTCTGTGACATGCGTTATATTTAGAACCTGAACCTCTATATTAACGTCTGTGACATGCGTTATATTTAGAACCTGAACCTCTATATTAATGTCTGTGACATGCGTTATATTTAGAACCTGAACCTCTATATTAATGTCTGTGACATGCGTTATATTTAGAACCTGAACCTCTGTATTAACGTCTGTGACATGCGTTATATTTAGAACCTGAACCTCTATATTAACGTCTGTGACATGCGTTATATTTAGAACCTGAACATTTATATTAACGTCTGTGACATGCGTTATATTTAGAACCTGAACATTTATATTAACGTCTGTGACATGCGTTATATTTAGAACCTGAACCTCTATATTAACGTCTGTGACATGCGTTATATTTAGAACCTGAACCTCTATATTAACGTCTGTGACATGCGTTATATTTAGAACCTGAACCTCTATATTAACGTCTGTGACATGCGTTATATTTAGAACCTGAACCTCTATATTAACGTCTGTGACATGCGTTATATTTAGAACCTGAACCTCTATATTAACGTCTGTGACATGCGTTATATTTAGAACCTGAACCTTTATATTAACGTCTGTGACATGCGTTATATTTAGAACCTGAACATTTATATTAACGTCTGTGACATGCGTTATATTTAGAACCTGAACCTTTATATTAACGTCTGTGACATGCGTTATATTTAGAACCTGAACCTTTATATTAACGTCTGTGACATGCGTTATATTTAGAACCTGAACCTTTATATTAACGTCTGTGACATGCGTTATATTTAGAACCTGAACCTTTATATTAACGTCTGTGACATGCGTTATATTTAGAACCTGAACATTTATATTAACGTCTGTGACATGCGTTATATTTAGAACCTGAACCTTTATATTAACGTCTGTGACATGCGTTATATTTAGAACCTGAACCTCTATATTAACGTCTGTGACATGCGTTATATTTAGAACCTGAACCTCTATATTAACGTCTGTGACATGCGTTATATTTAGAACCTGAACCTCTATATTAACGTCTGTGACATGCGTTATATTTAGAACCTGAACCTCTATATTAACGTCTGTGACATGCGTTATATTTAGAACCTGAACCTCTATATTAACGTCTGTGACATGCGTTATATTTAGAACCTCAACTTCTGTATAAATATCTGTGACATGCGTTATATTTAGAACCTGAACCTTTATATTAACGTCTGTGACATGCGTTATATTTAGAACCTGAACCTTTATATTAACGTCTGTGACATGCGTTATATTTAGAACCTGAACCTTTATATTAACGTCTGTGACATGCGTTATATTTAGAACCTGAACCCTTATATTAACGTCTGTGACATGCGTTATATTTAGAACCTGAACCTTTATATTAACGTCTGTGACATGCGTTATATTTAGAACCTGAACCTCTATATTAACGTCTGTGACATGCGTTATATTTAGAACCTGAACCTCTGTATTAACGTCTGTGACATGCGTTATATTTAGAACCTGAACCTTTATATTAACGTCTGTGACATGCGTTATATTTAGAACCTGAACCTCTGTATTAACGTCTGTGACATGCGTTATATTTAGAACCTGAACCTCTGTATTAACGTCTGTGACATGCGTTATATTTAGAACCTGAACCTCTATATTAACGTCTGTGACATGCGTTATATTTAGAACCTGAACCTCTATATTAACGTCTGTGACATGCGTTATATTTAGAACCTGAACCTTTATATTAACGTCTGTGACATGCGTTATATTTAGAACCTGAACCTCTATATTAACGTCTGTGACATGCGTTATATTTAGAACCTGAACCTCTATATAAACGTCTGTGACATGCGTTATATTTCGAACCTGAACCTTTATATTAATGTCTGTGACTTGTAATTTACTTAGATCCTGGACCGTGTCATTCAGATTGCAATATTAACGTCTGTGACGTGCTATTTTTAGATCCTGGACCGCGCCCACTTCCTGCCCCACATTGGGTCGGGAGAGGAGGTGAGGACCCAGTATCAACAGCTCTGTCTCGCTCTGGACGAATACATCCGCAAAACGTTCCACGAGTGGACGCAGACCGTGGACAAGGTAACCCCTCTAGTTCCTACACTGTTATTTCGGTTTTGTATGATTGAATTTAAGTTTGAGAGCCTGAAGTCCACAAAGCACACTTTATATTAATCCATTTCCGTAGAATAAAAATAAATTCCATATCCAATTAATATGTCTGAAATGAAAATTTACTCAATGTGTAGAGATGAGCACTAATGCACCTGTTCACTGTTCGAAGATTTCATATTTGTCTATGTTTTGCTAGAACCCCTCTTCCGTTTCACCCTGTTAGAAATTACATAAATTTTATGATACTTATGTATTATGATGTTAAAGTTAATTATCTTAGATTCTGAAAAGATTTGATCTTCACTCATTCACCCCTGAAAACAAATTTGAACTCTTCCAATTCAAAGATTGGAATAGTTCATTATGGAATATCAGGGGTGAATGATCAGTTTAATTATCTAATGTAAAAATAATTTCTATTTCATTTGAAAATTTTTAAGTGTTAATCCATTATTTGATATATTAATTTTTACAAATCTTGTTTTTTTGCAAAATATTATAATATTAAAATTGATATTTTGTCTTTTTAAATTCATGAATTTAATTTGACATTTATATCTTATGTAATCAGTTTGGCCTCTGCCCAACCTCAAAAAGTTAAACAATGACAGGCTGGACTAATTAATTAACTCATTCACCCCTGAAGTTACAAAATGAACTTTTCCAACCTTTGAATTGGAAGAGTTCAAATGTGTAGCCAGGGGTGAATGAATAAAACTTTTTACATTAACTCTTTAAGCCTATTCAAGTTTAGTAGACCCTACTCATGCCTTGATATGGATGAATCCGTTATGGTTCATAGTGTTGAAAGGATTGATAAAGTGTGTTTACCAGAGCTCAGGCCGTTTGAATTGTTGTTTTATTAACATACCCAGAGATAGACCAAACAATACTCTAGTAGTCACCAAAGTCCAATATTACTGGGGAAAAAATACTTAAACTTTTATCTTTTTCAAAATATCTAAGTAAAACAAAATGGTATCTTTTGTAATTTTTGGTTAAATATAGTATCTCATATGTGATGGCTTTTATTTGATTTATTTTCAATGGAAATTAAAAAAATATATATATATTTTATTCATTCACCCCTGAAGACACATTTGAACTCTTCCAATTCAAAGGCTGGAATAGTCCATTATGAAATTTCAGAGGTGAATGAGTTAATGTGTGTGCTTTATATAAGTTTGGATGAAGCTTAAGATTTTTTCCCAATCAAGGTCTAGGCCTATCAATGCATGCCATCCTTCCTCATCCAATTATAGTACCAGGTATATCTGTAAAAACCTTGTCTGTATTATATGATACCAGGGACCTGTATACCAATAGGCCAGTTAGTATGCAGGATGCTAAAATTATATTTATCACATAACTGACTTATTTCACTATACGACCATCATAAATATGGTATTATGCATGTGTAACACTATTAGACAAACGATGTCTTTATGATGTCATTTGATTGTCTCGATAGTTAAAATTGTATCATCAATATAGAAATTTCCCTACCTTATAAAGAAATTAATTTGAGATTTTTGGCATATTTTTTCATGAATATGAGTTATGTGATCAATAGAATCTTACACTCTTGTTAATGAAATGTGTAATTTTTTAAACTTGTTCAATAATTGAATATGTCACTCGCTTTGTGACATGTTACATGATTGAAATTGTTTGATAAATTCCACATTACAATGACACAAGTCTTCTATATAATTTGAGAACTTATATTTACTGTATAAATGTAATATTTACAGTGTTGCTACAGTTATATTTGCTGTATAAATGTAATATTTACAGTGTTACTACAGTTATATTTACTGTATAAATGTAATATTTACAGTGTTGCTACAGTTATATTTACTGTATTGTGGTTATACTGTAGTCAACTTAACTCTTTCACCCTTGAAGACACTTTTGAACTCTTCCAAATCAAAGGTTGGCAATTAATGGAATAGTTCATTGTGAAATTTCAGGGTTAAATCAGTTAATCAAAAATTTTCTTGATTATTTTGCCTCCATGAATATTTTAAAGAATATGAAACCTGCTCTGTAAAATCTCGTACATGTACATTAACTTACAAGAATCCAAAGTTCATATCTTGGGGGAGGGGGGGGGGATAGTGAGTTATACAGATAATAAATCAGATTAATCATGTACCAATTAAATATGGTTCTGTAATGAAATATTATGTCTGAACAGGAAAGATAACTCTAAATTTGTTTTGTGAATGATTCATTTTAACATCTTGGTTGATGTTTATTGTTTGTTTTGCGATTAATATATATATACTCTGTGCACTTGTGTAGTAAAAGAATGAGATCAAGAAGATGGGGAATTTATGACAAAATAGAAAATATGCTAAACAATTTATGATTATTTGTATATTTTACAGATAAGTGTAAGTTGAAGACTTCGCTTTTGTTTGAAAATGACTTTATTTCTCCTTTCTCAGCCTATACGTCTCCTTTATTTCTTCTATTATTTTTATTTCTGTGATGGGCAAATTTTAAGTCAATTTCTTTATGCTTTTGTAGAATTCTATGACAAAGAATTTGAACTTTATTTTCTTGATATTGAGTGATTTGTGTTGCTTGGGATTGAAATCTTTATTTCCTTGTTTGAAATGAGAGTTTTAGTAAAAATTTCCTGCATAGAAATGATCAAAATTGATAACATTCCTAGGATATTTGCAGCAAAGGCTCTTTTGGTTACAGAGGTAATCTTTATTTGAATCATAAAACTCACCCAAATGAAATTTTGACTGAAAAGTATTAATAGGTATTTTTTTAATAAGAAAAAGATACAGATAGAAATTTATTGAATTGTTATGGTATTTTTTACCAGAACTAGTAGAATCACACACATGGAATGTTACTGATAGCTGATGTCTGTTCTGGCTTTTGTAGAAGTGTTAGTTACATTTTTTTTTGTTTGCTGCTTGAAATTCAAAGCATTATTTATATCCTGAGTTAAAAAAAACAAACAAAAATCAAAAACATTGGAGGCAGAAACAATGGGAATGGCTTTCTTGTGTAATTGTACCAATTCTAGGTTTACCACTAGATCTGTAGAAGAAACATTCTTCAAGCATTTTTTTCATGAAACTCAGACTAAGTTTTTGGTGATTTGGTGATGTAGATTCATTTAGTTTTGATGACTTGCATATTTTCACATTTACATACAAAAGGTACTTCATGAATTTACATATCTCTTGAATGTGAAATCAAGTACAAGAAAAACGGTTAATAATTATTGAATATTTATAAATTGATACTGAATATTCAAGAGTAATATAATAATGAATATTCATACTGTAAACGTACATATTTTCGCGGTAATCTTATTTTAGCGCTTTTCGCGTTGAAAGTTTTGCACTAAAATATGATTACGCTAATTGGAGTTTTAATATACTGCTTATATAGTTATTTTCACTGATGCGCGAATTTATCATTGCGCTAATATGACAAACAGTAAAAATGCGCTATAATTTGATTGCGCCAAATTAAGTACGTTTACAGTATATTCATTAATAGATGAATAATCATTGTCATTAAATGGTACTGTTTATCAATTTCTATTCAAAAATAACATATTATTATGTATTTTGTAATATTTTTGTTTTTCATTGAGAATAAGGTAAAGCTATAGTTTTAACCAGAACCATGAAAATATGTACTCATGAAAACGAAATGTCTTGAAGTATAATTGACATTAGATACTCTCTTAAATAATCATAGTTCAAGTAACCATGAATCTGTTAACCCTGATGATTTCTAGATAATGCTAATCACAAGGTCACGATACGGCAAATTTGCCGACACCTTTTGCAGGAGGGGACTGATCAATACGGAAAAGAGAAATAATTCTCATATATTATGCGAGTCAGTTGCACTGAAATGGTGATTTAACTCATTCACCCCTGAAGACACATTTGAACTCTTCTGATCCAAAGGTTGGAATAGTTCATTATGATATTTCAGGGGTGGATTAATGACTTTAACCCTGTCACCCTTATGTAACTGCAATGGACTCTCCCACACTCTGATCTGGACCAGTTTATTATGGTCTTAAGTGTTGACAGGGTTAAGAGCTGTTTAAATTGTGCCAGCTTTGACAGTCTGTGTAAACCCAACAAGACACGGCTTAGTTCGAAAGTCTCAATTTTACACTTGAACTCATTCACCCCTGAAATTTCATAATGAACTATCCCAACCTTTGAATTGGAAGAGTTCTTTATGAAATTTCAGGGGTGAATGAGTTTAGTACCTTTGTGATTATGTTGAGCAGACAAATTCTTGGATTAAACAAACAAAACTTTACAACTCACGCCCACAGAAAGTGATAACTCACGCCCACACAAAGTGACAACTCACGCCCACACAAAGTGATAGAAATGTTAGTATCATCAGTAATAAAGCACCAGATGTTTTCTACAGATCTGTTCTTCCACTGCCGTTATCATGAATATTCCGGTAGGTATAATGAGTGGGTGGAGCAGACGAGGTGTAGTGTTAGACAGGGTTATCTCCCTTGCATCTTACTCTGGCTCATATCAGGGCTTGTTAAAAATTTTACCTTTTTATACACATTTTTGTTGATATCATTTTAATGCACACCAATTTTCAATATAAATAATTGCTGAAGGAAAAAATGATTTTTTTTTGCAAATGTTATGAAAATTTTTTTAAAAAAGATTGTTTCAAAAACTTGCATTAATTAACGTCATACGTTTTGATTTTTTTTGGAACCACTAGGCCAGGAAAATTGAAATTTGATATTGGAATGAAAGAATAAATTTGATGTAAGACAAAAATTTGGACATTACACTTGTCATTGAGATAAGCCAGAAATAAGAAGGGGATGTATACAATTATCTACTGAAGCATGTTATCAACGGGAAACGCTTAACATTGACAGAAATATATACTGCACCAAAACTGCTGGAAAACAGCGGTGTAATACAAACTTACATCAATATTACTACATCTGAAACTCATGTGACACTGCGCTTACATTTTTGTCCCGTGGGCTAGATCAGAGGGAGAATCTTGTTTTTTGTACTACAAATAGTAGCCAATCATATCGCTTCTTTTATACTTGGTTACATCTGGCCAGGATATCTCATGTGTAGCTATACGTTACAAACCAACATGGCGGCGGCATCACCTGCCAAGAAAACCTGTGGGTTGTGTTTGAATAACATAAGGGACAATGACATCGGCAAGGTAAAATTATCTAACCAACTGCCATGAGAAACGACCATTCTGATTGGTCGAAATCTCCAAATAGACTTCTATTCGGGAGAACGAAATTCTCCGTCTGTTCTAGCCCATGGCATACAAACATTAAAGCAGTTTAACGTGGGTTTCTTATGACACAATTTTACAGTAATATAACTATTTAATACACCAAGATATGATTATTTTAACATATATATGCATGTATTGGTGTTTTTAACTACGGGAACTATATATTTATATATATTTATAAAGCTTCTTGATCGACTGAGAATTAACTCTTTCATCCCTGAAAACACATTGAACTCTTCCAATTCAGAGGTTGGAATAGTTCATTATGAAATTTCAGGGATGAAATGGTTAAAAGAATATCAGTATCATAATTGCTTACAATAATATACTTATGTACTTATTTCAAAGTATGAGAGGAGCTTATTTTATACTTCATAATATCAGTGTGGCACTTATTAAACATATATACTAGCAAATAAATTTATTGTAATCTATCATAAAAATAACAATCGTTCAGAAGTGATTACCCTCTATGGTACCTCAGGTTTGTTCCAGGAATCAGATTGGGAACTAAATCCGACTTGAAAGACTGTTTAGCGTTTTAATTTCTTATATAGAGGCAGTATAGTGTATTATTGTCATCAGATTTTGAATTCTTATGTGTCCTTCCAATATTTGTTTATGAATTCTTTATCAATGTTATTTCTTGTCCAGAATTTGAAATTAATGATTTTATCAATGGCTTTTGAAAAAAAAAAAAATGTGAGAGAAAAAAAAAATATTGATTACAGATGTTAAGATTCACTTATAGTAAATGACTAAAGAACAGCTATTTACTGTAATCAGAAGTCAGTTTTAGCACAAACCTGTTATTCCTCCCTCATTAGGAGGGCATTTTGATATGCTAAAATGGAGAAAGAAATTGGGCAACACAGTTTCAATCATATTCCATGCACTTTCTCCCTCCATGGAAATTTGAAATGAGGGAGATCTCCCTAATTGGAGGTTTCAGAAGTTAGCATTTATGTGAACATGTTGGAGAAATGTGTAGAGGTTCCTCTGGAGCTGTTTTGGTGTAAGGCTACAACATTAAAATATAAATATGTATCTATATATCTGGTGGTAAGACATAACTCTCCGACTGTACTTAAACCTGTAGTAGTAACACACACACACACACACCACACACAGATCAGAGGAAATCTGTGTGGGGTAAAAATCATAACTTATAATATAAACTCTTATAATAATAAAAATATGAAGTGGAAATTTGTAAAAAACAGACATTTCTTATTCAAATTTCTCAAATTTAAAAATTCTTCAAAAAAGTTTTACCAACATTGTTGGAGTACAGGTAAAACATATTTTTTCTGTGGTTTTAGAGAAGTAGCTTTTATTTTGTTTCAGCATATTTGTATTTAATTGTTTAATAAACAATTTGGAGTTATATTATCATTATAATTAGCATTCTGCTTTCTGATATAACAGTAATAAAAAGAATACTTTTTTTTTTAACTTATTCATGTCTGTGTGTGCATATTTCCACTATGTACAATAACATTCTCTGACCTCTCTACAGTAACAACATCTATCAGTATTGTATCAATACTACTACTAAGTCAAACTATTCAAAAGTTCCAATTCAAACCGAATATAAAAATAAAATTTGAATCATTAATTAACGTTAAGAGACTTGAACAGTTTTCTTTCTATTTATATTTTCAGCATTTTTATGACACAGTTGATTCATAGGAAAAATTAAAAAAAAAATATTTCTTTAAAATTTTTGTTTTGTTACAATTAATATTTTTGTGTGTTATTGTTTTATTTTCATGATAAATATCAGAAGTGACATTTTCCATGTAGTATCAGTGTTCTAGCTTCATGTGGGAAGCAAGTATTGAAAGAAAATTGGATTGTGAAGAAAAAATAATTTCAGATGTGATTTTCTTTGTTTAAATTATTATTAAAATCTGTAAAATTTTCTATTTTATCAGTTAGTTAAGAACAAAATAATCAGGAGTTTGTCTTTAAATGTTGTCTTGAGATGATGTTAATTTTGTTTTGATAAAATGATAGATGAAAAAAAAGTAAAAAAAATAAATTGATATAGATTTTCTAATGTATGAATTCTGAGTAATGATTTAATGATATTGTTGTATATAGGAACCCATGAAGTTACTGGAGGTGCCGCTGATGTGTCGTAGCAGTGAGAAACCTCCGATGTTAGACATCAACTTCAACAGGTAAGACAGTAACAAATGAAAAAAAATCCATCAATCAATCAATCAACAAATAAGAAAAAAAGATTTAAAAAAAGGAATAAAAATGATATAAAATACCTGACGCATGGGTTTATTTTCATGTATATTTTCTACACAAATTAAATATGTTGACTTTTTGGAATCAGAATTTAAAATGCATCCTGTATTGACATTCCATGATCTGTTTGTGACTTAATCTATATGTGACTTGATGTGTATGTGATTTATTGTTTAGGAGTCTGCTGAAGATTTTCCAGGAAATACACTACTGGGAACGTCTCATGTTTGAAATTCCTCATTACGCCACGGACGTGTACAATAAACGGGAGGATCTGCGGGCCCTACGGGAGCACGTTCTACTGGTCGTCCGTGACTACAACAGGTAGTTATAGCCCCATACCATATAAGGAATTGTCAATCACTTTCCACATCATATAAGGAATTGTCCGTCACACTCCATACCATATAAGGAATTATCAACCACTTCCCACATCATATAAGGAATTGTCAGTCACACTCCATACCATATAAGGAATTATCAACCACTTCCCATACCATGTAAGGAATTGTCGGTCACATCCCATACCATATAAGGAATGATCAGTCACTTCCTGGATGCTGTATATCTCTTATTAAGTGTCTGTTCTCCATTGAGTGTCTTAAAATTTCATCATTCTCATGTCCCATCTCATCCTGTCAATTTCTGTGTAAAAATATATTAAATATTTAAAAATACACAAACTTTATGCTGTCTTTTGAATAAACAACTAGCATAATAGGTGTAATGTCTTGGTTAAAAATGTCCTTTACATGTTTTGTGAAATAGATAATTTAAGGAGAGGTATGGTATTTTCTCTGTTACATCCCATCATTTCTTTTTTCCTTTCCATCATTTCGGCAACTTCATTTTATAAACAATTTTTTATCAAAATGTGTTTCAGTTTTCCAAGGTTAATGCCCAGGTCACAATGACTATTCATATAAATTTGTTAACAAACTTGCATCTAACTTATTCAGAGAACATATATGAGAATACTTACATTGCATAGAAATTTGTCAAAAGCAGTTTAGTGAATCATGGACATATATATCAGTTTTCATAAGTTTTATAGTTGCAATTAAAATTTGTGTTAATTTTTTTCCCTTCAGAATAATTGCAGCCCTGTCCGTAGAAGAACGAGGACTATTTAAAGAAAGGATTCGTTTCTTAGACAAAAAGATTCACCCTGGTCTGACGAAATTGACGTGGGCGTCGAAGGGTATTTCAGACTTTTTCGTAACAGACTGTCGTATCAATGCTAGTAAAATACAAGTGATAGTGGACGACTATAAAAACGCAAACATGGACATTTCTAAACAGTGTGTTCAGATTAGTGATATGCTACTGATCAGCATTGACCCACGGAAAGTCTACGAAAATTTGGAATTCGATGAAGAACAGGTAAGGATTGACCTTTATATTGTGTTGAAAACCCTCAGGCATTTGAGATCCAGAGATTGAGGTTTCTTATATAATAAAATAATTCACCCCTGAAGACACATTTGTAATCTTCTAATTCAAAGGTTGGAAAAATTCATTTTGAAATTACAGGGATGAATGAATTTAGAAATAGTATTGAACCTAGAGCAAGTCATTGGGTGAAAAGTTCTTTCCTTTAAATTTCTTTTGAAATCAACATATTGAAATGATTATATCAATAATCTGATTGAAATAATTCACTAATAACCAAAGTCAGAGGGTAGATAAAGAAATATCAAACTATTTTTGATAAACTTGTAAAATTTAAAAATTTAAAATCACCAGCAGTATTATCCAGTTTAAAGACAGTTTTGTAATGATGGTAAATAAGAAAAAAATTCAAAATGAAAGTTAAAATTTGTTATACACTCCTTATGTTTTCAGGCAAATCACAGAGAAAATGTTTCCAAAAAGCTGAAGGCTTTACATGAAGAACTAGTCAGGTGCATGAGGATGACGTATGAAGTCTTCAAAAACGACGGCATGGAGGTATGTATTGTAATTCTAGCATTATTTTTTGCAATAAAAAAATTTTAAGATCACATGTAGCAGATCTAAAGTAGGTCAATCATTTATAAAGAGCTAACTTAGTTGGTCAATATTCTGTCCGAGTTTGGAAGGTTCTCGGGTGTGAACCCCAGTCTGGCCGTGAATTTTTCCTCTCCTTTTACATTTAACATCCAATGAAATAAACTCACAGAAGGTAGTATAGTCAAGTCTCGTGTCTTTTGGGTTGGAGAATGTTATAGAATGTAAGGAATCTAGATCAGATCAATCGTGAGCGACCAGATAGCTCATTTATTGAGCATCCACCTATACTTCGGAAGGTCTCCCCTTTGCCCCCTGTCTGGCTGTGATTTCACCCCAGAAGACACATTTGAACTCTTCCAACCCAAAGGTTGGAATAGTCTATGGTGAAGTTTCAGGGGGAAATGTAGATATAAATATACAGTTGAACCCTGTTATCTTGAAGTTGATGGGAACATTTGAAAACTTTGAGTTAGCAGAATATTCGAGCTAATGTAAAGCTTGGCTGGGACCAAATTTGAATTAAATGGAGTCTTAGAGTTATACAAGTTCGAGATAATGAAGTTCTTCTGTATCTCCAAGGAGGATTAACATTTATCATGTACAACTTATGGAATGATAAATATACACTAACTTTGTTACGTTACAGGTACAACAACACTGGCACAGATACACGGAGAAGATGGACCGCATGGTGGAGGAAGCCTTCCGACTCAATATTAAATGGTCCCTCCAGGAGTTGTCCAAGGCCATCAATGGAGACGGAAAGTCCGCCCCTAACCCGCTGTTTAGGGTGAAAGTTTGTCTCCAAGGCGACAAGGTAGGGAAAAAAATTAGAGAATACTGAATCGTCAACAAAACCATAATCAAAACTCAAAATCGATTAACCTAGGGGCAAAATATGAACAGAGGAAAGATTTACATGGAGAGATTTGTAAAAGTACAAGAGATTAAGACCAGGTGTCTGGAAGAGTAAGCGTCTTCTGCTTCATAATGATTCCTATCTATAGTAAAACTTTGTTATAGTGCCAATATTTATCAGACCAGATTTTGGCACTGTGAAGATGTTTGGCAATATATAAAGTGAGATACGTATGGAAATTGTAAAGAAAAGATTATCTCTGAAACAGAATGACAGATCTGTCTTTCTCATGTGGTAAACTGTGAAATGTGCAACAGAGGGTCTTGTCAGGATTTTGTCTTATAACTGTTTCAGAAAGTTTTTCATGCTTAATCACAATGATTGATTAATTGATTGAGATGTTTCAGATCAGTATACAGACAACATCACAATTATTGATTAATTGATTGGGATGTTTTAGGTATGTTTTACTGCCGTTCAGATCAGTAAACAGACAAAATCATAATGATTGATTTATTGATTGAGATGTTTTAGGTGCTTTTTACTGCTGTTTAGATCAGTATACAGACCAAATCACAATGCAGAGTACTTGTGTTATTTAGGTTGAGTTCCAGCCAACACTCAAACAACTGGCCAATGGGATCGGCAGTATTGGAGGTCAGCTGACCAAGTCTGTGTCGGGTATTGTCCGTCTGCCCAACATTCTCACCAAGAAACGATCCACCAAGGATGTAAGTACATGCGTACTCACACAGGTTCTGGGTTTAATTTATTGATTAGAAATTTCTCAAATAAATTCCTTGAATAAAAAAGAAAAAAAACTACCGGTAAGGAAAAGTTAGACTTTGAACACAGGTGGTGTTTAACTTCATAACCTTTTCAAACTCAATCCAATTTGTAAAATTCTAAAATCGTTAAAAATTGTATTATGTGCATTCACCCCTGAAATTTCATAATGCACTGTTCCAGCCTTTGAACTGAAAGAGTTCAAATGTTTCTTCAGGGGTTAAAAAGAGGCTGTCCTTAGACATTGTCATCATTTTAGACAGGTTTTGTTGTATATGTTTGCTAATAAAATTTGCGTAACTTTTCATTTTTGTTGTCAAGAAATAAATCAAGAAAAAAATGCATATCCCAGGTTTTCCCACAAGAAATTTTTAGAACTGGGTATTTTTTAATGAGGTTACATTTTAATGTCTATTGCAGCCAATCCATGACGTGATATCACGGGACGAGGAGACCAAGAAGATCCAGACGGTTATAAACACGGGAATGCAGACGAACGCCACCAACTTACAGAACTATCTGAGTACGTGGGACAACTATCGCGAGATTTGGGAGATCAACAAGGATATGTTTATCAAACGCTACCAAAAACTTAACCCACAGGTCTCCTCCTTTGATGCTGACATTGCCAGGTAAGAAAGTTGTTCAACACATTCGCCCCTGAAGACACATATGAACTGTTCTATCCTTTGGATTGGAAGAGTTCATAGGGGTATAATTGATTTAACTCAGTCTGCTGAACCTAAAATGTGTGACCTTTATTACGACCATTGACCCATCCAGGTACAATGACCTTTGACCCAGCTAACCTTTGTCCTTCGCAGGTACGATGAGGTGGCCAACAACGTACAGACTCAGGAGACAATCCTGAACATTCAGTTTGTACTGCTCGACTGCTCCCCACTAAAGTACGCCATCCTGAGTCACTGTCAGGAGTGGCAGAACAAGTTCACCTCCCTCCTCAAGGAAATCGCTACGAGTCGCCTCAGCGAGCTCCACAACTTCCTAAAGGACAATGGCACCAAGTATGTGATTAATGTCACTTTTTCTAAACTTTAATGCAAGGAAAGTATGAATGTTTATGTGTGTGCAAGATTGTTTAGTGTAAATGAAAGTAAAAATTCAGAAAACTTTGAATGAACAATCATATTTCTTTTATATGTATGTGTGTGCGTGTTGGAAAAATGCAATATGTCTAGTGAATGTAATGTAATCTGTTCTCTTGATTGCTTTTGTAAAATTGTTCGTTTTCTTTTGTCTGTATGAATGAATATACCAAAACTGATTTCGAAATGAAAAATTTTGAAAAAAAAAATTAATGTAACATTGTGATGGGGCCATGAATACACTGTAGGTGTGGTTGATTGGTGTGATGAACAAACAAGTGAGTGTGTGTTGGGGGGGGGGGGGGGATTGAGATTCTTATTTCATTTTGTTTTATTCCATTTTTTGTTTAACAAGAATATTGAAGGAAAAAGGTTTTTCAAAAAATACTTCGCGATTCCCAATCTTTACATGACACCTGTGTTATATATAGTTCTCGAGCTTTACATGACATGGATGTTGTGTTTTTTCTCCAGTGTAAGTAAGCCCCCACAGACCCTGGACGAGCTTGGTAACAGCCTAAATCTGTGGGAACAGCTACACACGGGACTTGCTGACACGGAGGCCAAGTTCCCGCCCCTACACGACCAGTTTGGTATCCTGGAGAAATACGAAGTCCAGATCCCTGAGGAGGTACGAGACACAGTTTATGTTCACAGTTAAAGGGAAGCTATCACATTTTATATGAAGCTATTTCAAGTTTTAAAATTGTAATATTTTTGAGGAGAAACTAGTATAGCATTAGACTTATGGGTTAATCTGTAAAAATGATTGAAATAATGTCCTATATAAGGGACTGACAATGCAGTCTGTGACGTTAGCCACGGGTGCAGTCTGTGACGTTAGCCACGGGTGCAGTCTGTGACGTTAGCCACGGGTGCAGTCTGTGACATTAGCCATGGGTGCAGTCTGTGACATTAGCCATGGGTGCAGTCTGTGACATTAGCCATGGGTGCAGTCTGTGACATTAGCCACGGGTGCAGTCTGTGACATTAGCCACGGGTGCAGTCTGTGACATTAGCCACGGGTGCAGTCTGTGACGTTAGCCACGGGTGCAGTCTGTGATGTTAGCCACGGGTGCAGTCTGTGACATTAGCCACGGGTGCAGTCTGTGACGTTAGCCACGGGTGCAGTCTGTGACATTAGCCACGGGTGCAGTCTGTGACATTAGCCACGGGTGCAGTCTGTGACATTAGCCACGGGTGCAGTCTGTGACATTAGCCACGGGTGCAGTCTGTGACATTAGCCACGGGTGCAGTCTGTGACATTAGCCACGGGTGCAGTCTGTGACATTAGCCACGGGTGCAGTCTGTGACATTAGCCACGGGTGCAGTCTGTGACATTAGCCACGGGTGCAGTCTGTGACATTAGCCACGGGTGCAGTCTGTGACATTAGCCACGGGTGCAGTCTGTGACATTAGCCACGGTGCAGTCTGTGACGTTAGCCACTAGTCCTATGCCCATGACTAGTATAGTTTGGTTCAGATTGTGGCAAGTCCTTGAACTTCAATATATTTGTTACAATAAACACTGCATTTTACTGGTCCGGATTAGTGCTTGAAAATGTTAACGTCACAGACTGACAGTGTATATAACTACAAATGATGATTTTAAGCCAACCATTCAGGTGGTATACACTGTTTTTTTATCACCAGGTGACGGCCATGCTGAACGAGTTGAGCAACGAGTGGGTGACGTTCCAACAGATCCTGATTGACGCGGAGACGATGCTGAAGAAACACAAGGTCAGTATACAGTTGAGTCCACGTGTGCCTGTCAAACTCCGTACAGTACTTCCTTTCTAAAAATTTCTCCCTCAGTATTGCTTTTCGTATCTGAGGGTCAGGAATCGGGGTCAGTATTGCTGTTAATAGTTTAATTAACTCATTCACCCCTAAAATTCACAATGAACTATTCCAACCATTAAATTGGAGGAGTTCAAATGTATGTTTAGGGGTGAACAAGTTAACAAAATACAGAAAGTTATCCGTCTTTTTCTTATCTTTGTCTTTTTATTCTAGCTTCTGTTGTGAAACACATATTTAGAAAATTTAAATGCAATATTTTACGGATTGTAGGAGAAGTTTAAGAGTGGGTTGCTTGCTCAGTCGGAAGAATTCAAGAAGCAGGTACATAACTTAATGGATGAATTCGCCAGCAAGGGTCCGTTCGCCGCTAACATAGCAACAGGGGAAGCCCTGACCAGTGTGGCCGCCATCAAGGAACAGCTGGACGCACTCAAAAGGCAGGAGCAAGAAATCAGGAAGGGCCTCAATATCTTCAAGATCGACCAGCCGCCATCAAAGGAAGTCGCAAACCTTGATAAGGTATGGTACCAGTATATATACATCAGTGAGGTGGTAGGGATTTTGGATTGTTAAATATGCATCATAATAGGGTGATATAAAATATTTGTATACATTTAAAAAGATATTGATATTTGTATGAACCTGCGTAGTAAATTAATTCTTTCAAAGTTTGACAATTTCTTTTCGCAATTATGACGCAAATTCAAAAAGTTGCCTTCAGCCCTTAAATAAATGACATTGTAAGTATTTAATGTCATGAAAATAAATCATAATAAGCAAAAATATAAAAGCTTGCATAAGTTGCTCCTGATAATGATTTTATGTTGCTACCACAGAAAAGACTTTGGGGGGAGGGGGCTATTTTTCTTTCATTTTTCAATTTATTGTATTAATTGGATTTGAGTGAAAAAAATAAAATATATGTAGTACAAAAATATTTATGTGTCTACTGTACATGTGATCGATATTAACATTGTACATCTTAGGACCTGGAGTTGATTGAGACAATCTGGAACCTGAACAAGGAATGGGAAGGACTCTGGTCCGACTGGAAGGGTAACAAGTTCACAGACCTTCAGACTGGCGATATGGAGAATAACTCACAGGCTATCTACAAAAAACTCAACCGCTTCAGCAAAGAGCTCAAGGTATATTGACACTCAGTAAACAGGAGTTATCTCTCTTTTAGGTACATCATTTTCATTATGACATCATTGTATTGCCAAAACTAACATGTAGGCTGAAAATGATGTTTCATAAGCAATCTAATGTTTGAAAAATTATATTGATGTAAAAACCTACAAAGAAGGGAGATACCATTTTTTTTTTGAATTCAAAGTTTAAATGGGTATATTACTACAGTAAAAATTTAGAGTACTTTTTTAATAGAATTACCCATTTATTAATTGACTCTTCCACAATAACCGAAATATTAAAAATATATGTATAATTGAAGAGTTATCATAACTTAATGGATTATTTATGTTTGAAAGGCACACAAGTTAAGAATGGCTCAGTTCTATTGATGAAGAAATCTTCTGTTTCAGGATAAGAACTGGGAGGTGGTCGACACAAGTAGAAATAAGGTGGACCAGTTCAAGAGGACGATGCCGCTGATTAACGACCTGAAGAACAAGGCCATGCGACCACGTCATTGGACACAGATTCAGGTACGGCAAAGAGTAAAATCTAAACCAAGAAATGCTGTTCTGATTAACTCACTCACCCCTGAAAACACATTTGAACCCTTCCAAAACAAAGAGTTGAATAGTCCATTATGAAAATTCAGAGGTGAATTAGTTAATAGACTTACTCAAACATTGAAGCAGATTATGATCAACTTTCTGTGGAGTTATCTCCCCTTGCATATTTTGTTGAAAACTATCTAACAGCATCTCCTAGTTGCAGTGTAAGTTAATGACTCTTCAAATGAAAAAATAACAAAATGACCATTCTTTAATCTATTCTGTTAAAACCAGATAAACTGTATATAAACACATAAATATGAATGAAAAATCAGTAAATTAGTCAATTTATGCATATTTGTAATGAACTGTACTTATACAAAAATTAAAGTGTTTATAGGATTTCAATATGCCCATTGTGGTTTACAGAAAGACATGGCGAAGGAGTTTGATCACAAGGGCGAGGACTTTACTCTGGAGAAGATTATTGAGTACGGATTTGACCAGTACGCAGAACAAATCAGTGACATCTCCGGTGCTGCCACCAAGGAATTGGCCATAGAACAGGTAAGATCAAGAATCTGTCAGATCAAATTGATCCTTTATGTTGGTCCGAGAAAGGTTTATAATTTATGTCTGTCAAATCAAGGTTTATTATCAATGTCTGTCGGATCAAAGTTTATAATTCAGCATATTAACAACGATATCTAACTGTGGTTACAATTTTTTGAAAATATAAAAACAATTATTTATGAAAGAATTATTCTGCAATAATAATAATTAAGGTTTAATTATATAATTTACCACTGAAAATATGAAATAACTTACTCTTACTTGTTTTATGAATAGTTTTATGGTTTTGTTTTCTTTCTCTGTGTTAACAGGGTATAGCTGGCATAGAAAGTTGTGTAATATAATTGTTTTATGAATAGTTTTATGATTTTGTTTTCTTTCTCTGTGTTAACAGGGTATAGCTGGCATAGAAAGTACATGGAATATAACAGAACTTGATATCGGACCTTACAAGGACAGAGGCCATTTCAAACTCAAGTAAGTCGCTGAATCTCAAAGCTGTGGTGTACAAGTCTGTAGGAGACTATTCCCCAGCTACAGGACATTTATTTTGGAGGAGACTATAACAAGCAGCAATTCATTCAATATTTGCTTTTATTAGTGCCCCCCCCTCCCTCAGCACCCCAACCCCAACCCCATCCAGCACTCCTTCCTAAGACCCCTCTTCAGCACCCCAACACCCCTTCCCAGTGCCTCTCCTCAGCACCCTAACACCATTTCTAAGGGCCCCTTCCCTTTTTTGGCTACTTTTTGAAATGAGATAAGCAGCAGACCTATCTCAAACACACCCTCCATTCTGGCCGTTCCTGGCTAGCATTATCTGTTTCCATTAGAGCCCCTTCTCTTTTCCCTCGCAAGCCGATCTTTCTCAAACACACCCTCCATTCTGGCCGTTCCTGGCTAGCATTATCTGTTTCCATTAGAGCCCCTTCTCTTTTCCCTCGCAAGCCGATCTTTCTCAAACACACCCTCCATTCTGGGCCGTTCCTGGCTAGCATTATCTGCTTCCATTAGAGCCCCTTCTCTTTTCCCTCGCAAGCCGATCTTTCTCAAACACACCCTCCCTTCTGGCCGTTCCTGGCTAGCATTATCTGTTTCTATTAGAGTCCCTTCTCTTTTCCCTCCCAAGCCGACCTTTCTCAAACACACCCTCCATTCTGGCCTTCTCTAGTTTAATATCGAAATGTCTTTAAATAACACCCTTCCTTTTTTGGCCATTTATTGAAAACATACATGGAGCACCTATCCCAAACACACCCTCCAATCTGTTCTCCCGTATAAATATAATACTGTACACTTTGTACACTGTAGTCTGGGGATCAGACAAGTTTTCCGTTGTGTTTTAAAAGAACAGTTCACTGGTTATACTGCATGACTGAAAAAGCTAGCTCACGAGTAAGGCAGTATTTCTCCCACATATACCAATTTCAATTTCAAAAACATTTTATTGCAAAAAGACAAAGGGATTAGACAGCAGGCAAAGTCCTCTCCTAAAATAGTAACATACACAATAACATGGACATAAAATAACACATTTCACATTACAATCTCAATGCTTAACAAAGAGGCAACTCCATTAGATTAGAATTAAAGTTTTTTTATGAAGAGAATACTTTAATCTTTGATACAGGTTAAAGTAATACACAAAAAGGAATAAACATAAGATTGAATTTTTTTTTTTTTTAAATATAGGCTGTAATGAATAAGCATCTAATGATATTGTATTTGCTTACCCCAACAGATATAGGCCAAAATGTCCATCATCACACAGGCCATTCACTGATGCAATTTAGAAATTATTAGCCACCATATAGTTTATATTGTGTATACCTAGCTGGCAATTTCCTATATACATGCTTTTGTTTTATGTTATATCTAGGTCTACAGACGATGTGTTCCTGGCCCTGGAGGATAACCAGGTACAGCTATCCACCATGAAGGCGTCTCGGTTTGTCAAGGCATTCGAGCAGGAGGTGGACCGCTGGGAGAGAGTTCTCTCTCACATCCTCGAGGTGGTGGAAATGTTGTTACAAGTACAGCGTCAATGGATGTACCTAGAGGTAAGATCTTAGGAAAGGGGGAGAGGGGGGAGGGGGAGAGAGGGAGGGGGAGGGGTGGTGGAAATGTTGTTACAAGTACAGCGTCAATGGATGTACCTAGAGGTAAGATCTTAGGACGGGGAGAGTTAGGGGGAGTGGGAGAGGGAGGGGGAGGAGGGAGAGGAGGTGGAAATGTTGTTACAAGTACAGCGTCAATGGATGTACCTAGAGGTAAGATCTTAGGAAGGGGGAGAGCTAGGGGGAGGGGGGAAGGGAGGGGGAGGGGTGATGGAAATGTTGTTACGAGTACAGCGTCAATGGATGTACCTAGAGGTAAGATCTTAGGAAGGGGGAGAGCTAGGGGGAGGGGGGAAGGGAGGGGGAGGGGTGGTGGAAATGATGTTACAAGTACAGCATCAATGGATGTACCTAGAGGTAAGATCTTAGGAAGGGGAGAGTTAGGGGAGAGGGGAGAGAGGTGATGGAAATGTTGTTACAAGTACAGCATCAATGGATGTACCTAGAGGTAAGGTCTTAGGAAAGGGGGAGAGCTAGGGAGGGGGAGGGTTGGAGAGGTGAAGGAAATATTGTTACAATTACAGCATCAATGGATGAAAGGAGGATAAGTAGTAGGGAAAGATGGATGATGAAGAATGCTAAGAAAGAAGGAAACAATGTTACAGTGGCTTAAGATGAAGATTATTACTATATAGTTGTTTAAATTTGTGAGGGTTTTAGTTTCGCTAAATTTACAAATGCATTAAAATTGTAATATTTTTTCACAGAATATTTTCCTGGGTGAAGATATCAGGAAACAGCTGCCGAGAGAGTCGGCAGAGTTTGACGATGTAAACGGCAAATGGAAAGTGATCATGTCGCGACTCAACAAAGATCGAAATGCTCTGCGAGGAACTCACCATGAAGGTAACATTACACAGTTGTATTTACATCAGAACCATCTATAGGCTCCTTATTTGGGCTTAATGACTGATTAGTTCTGAATTTCCTTGATGAAAATTTTACAAACATGTAATGCTACTAACATGCTTCAATACAGGAAACAAGTCGGGGTTAGTGGGGTACCCTGTATTACTGTTAATGTACATATTTTAGCAGTGATGTAATTTTAGCGATTTCCACACTCGAAACATTCCAAGAAATTCTGATTGCACCAATTGCAGTGTCTGTATATTGCTTTCCACAAGTATTGTTACTGCGCCATTTCATCATTGCGCTTATCTGCTTTAATTTGATTATGCTCTATAATTTGAGTTTGCCAAAAATTGAAAGTTTAAAGTATGCAAACAGTGGTAAGCCTTTCACATTTCTTAAGAAAATTTGTTTTTGTTTATTTGCTAGGGGAGGCAATTGCAAATTTAACCCTTATAAGATGAATGCATGTTCATTTTCAACATGGTGGTGTGGACTTTCCTGTCGAACACAAATTTTGTGATTCTCTTCTTTTTTACATTAACTCACTCACACCCCCCCCCCCACCCCCTAAAATTCAAAATGAACTATTCCAAGTTTCATTTTATAAATTGAAGAGTTCAAATATGTCTACAGGGGTGTCTAATTTAAGGTAACATCTTGTAAAATAAAGCAAAAATCTATTTATAGGTTTGTTGGAGAGTTTGAACGACATGAACGTGAAGTTGGAAGAAATTCAGAAATCGCTGGACATGTACCTGGAGACGAAGCGACAGATCTTCCCACGATTCTACTTCCTGTCCAACGACGACTTGCTGGAGATCCTTGGACAGTCAAAGAACCCCAAAGCTGTTCAGCCTCACCTCAAAAAGTGCTTCGACAACATCAAATCTCTCGAGATGATCAAGGTACAAGTCTCATACTGTTAAATATTGGGACTAATTCTCAGATACAAAATGTCACGCTGTGCCGGGATTATTTGTTCTCTCAGAGTAATTAGCCTTAAAGGCCCAATATACGTAACTTTAAGCAAAATTTGAAGTGGAAATCAAGCCTAATAACTTCTTATATTGATAGATTTAGTTAAGATTAACTGATATCAGCAATATTCAAGATGAATTATTTTGCAGTTACCGGTATAGCAGCAGTTAAAACATGGTATGTGTAAAAACGCGTCCATTTTGAACTGTCTTCTACCTTCGGCTTGTTGTTAAAGTGATCACCACCTGAATTATTTTCAATTCTTTGTATTTTTTTGTCCAGAGTTTCTTGTTAGTTACCGCTTGGGTTTACTTCGTTTTAGGCTTATTTTTGCATGGTTATCAACTGGATTTTTTTTCCATAATTTTTCAGAATCTTGAAAAATTTCTCTTTAAGTTACGTATATTGGGCCTTTAACAGAGTGTTATATTTCACGAGTATTTAATTTCGCAGAATTGTATTTGACCCTGAAAATAGCAAAATTCCCCCCCCCCCCCCAAATAAAAGCAACTGTACAGTAGTCTCTTACATTATGTTTCGCCATGTTCGCCATAGATACTTTGTTTGTTGCAGAATGAAAGAGCCCTGGACTAGGAAGAACGGTTATCATTATACTCCTACGGGGGGTATATAATAATCACTTTGTTTGTGCATCTCTTGAACCCCTGGTCAAATTTAGTTAATATTTTTACCATACCATTACATGTTGAAAATCTGCACTTACAACTGTAGTTAGAATTTGGTAGTGGTCAAACAAGGTTGTCAAAGAATAGTATAGAAGTTGTGTGTTATTTACAAATAAAAACATTTTATATGAAACTTTGCTTGCAAACATATCACAAAGTAACTTGACCAAAATCTCTAACATGTCAGTGAAGATGTTTTGTAATAAATTTTCAAATCAAACTAAAAAGAAAAATATAATTTGATTTCAATACATATCATTTTACTAGTACCATTAACTTATTCATCCCTAAAGACACATTTGAACTCTTCCAGTTCAGAGGATGGAATAGTCCATTATGGAATTTGAGGGGGAACAAGTTAATGAATCATGGATTAAATTAATTTGAAAAAATAATCTGATTGTAGTACAGATCATTCTTATGTTACCATATATGATTCATGAATGTTATTTTTCTAATTCATTCCAGCCGAGTTTGAAATGGGAAGCGTCCGGAATGTGGTCAACAGAGGGAGAGTTCGTAGAGTATGAGAAGCATGTCTACCTTGAGGGCCTTGTGGAGGTAAATATCACCTAAAGTTTTTAACCCCTGAAGATACACCAGGGCTTTTTCTGGGGTCTCTCAGGGGCCGAAATTCGGCCCCATTCCCAATGAGATTTAGGCTTCATTTTTCCCAATTAAAGGACTTTTATCCCAATCTGATGTTAGATCTACTTTAAAAAAAAAAAAAAGGAAAATTTTTTTGTGCATTTTAAAACTGAACATCTGCATCAGTTGAAAAAGAAGCTATTTGAAAAGAATATTGTCATTTTATTGCTTTTATCTGATTAAATTACATTGTATTATTTGTCAATTCGTCGTTAATTTTTCCCATTTTCACTCAGGGGCCTTTTCCCAATTTACCCAGAAAAAGCCCTGGATACATTTGAACATTTCCAATACAAACGTTGGAAAAGCTCATTATGAAATTTCAGAAGTGAATGTCTTGATTGATAATTTGGCAAAGAGAGGTAACTCCCATGATTTTATCGGGCATGATAAGTTGCAAAAAGTCACGGTGGAAAAATTCTAAATAGAAATTGATTTTCAATCTATAATCAAAAACTCTATTAATCATTTGATATCAAAGCATTTCTGACAAAAAATTGATTATTCTAACACCACAATCAACGAGAGTTGAAAACTGTAAAATATACTCAGAGTAATGATGTTGATGTTTGTGACAGGCGTGGCTGTGCGATGTAGAGAAGACTATGAGGTGGACGCTGAAGGACGAGCTGAAGAAGTGTCGAGTGTCTCTGAAAAAGCACATGACAAAAAGAGACAAGTGGATTAAGGAGCATCCAGGACAGGTAAAATAACGATGCTGTAGCTATTTATGGGTGATTCGCTCCTTGAAAGACGCCGGTCTATCACAGGTTTCCTTACTGTCATACTGGTACCAATTGACGCAGCTGGGTGGATTGGAACCTTCAGGGTTGCATGTATGGTTATGTTGAATATACAGTCATTTTAGGAATGCAGAGTAAAATATGTCGGATGAATTCTCGCCAGCGCATATCCAAATTTAAACAGATTAGCGCAATGATGAATTAGCACACTCAAAATACTTGCTTTAGAAAAGAATACAGAAACTTTAATTAGCGCTTTCATAATTTAGCGGAATGCTTTCAGTGGGACGATTGCTAAAATTAGTTGCTACTAAATTAAGTATGTTTACTTTATTGTCAGGATTTTGAACTATTGAACTTTTGTGTTTACAGCTCTGTATCACCGCCAGTCAGATGCAGTGGACTACGGACGTAGAGCGGGCGCTCAAACTGACGCGAGACAGGGGAGATAAGAAGGCTCTAAAAACGATGAAACGCAAACAGGTTAGTCAGACAGTGACACACGTCACCATACTCATCCATCCCTTAAAACGTATTTGAACTCCTCCAATTTAAAGGTTGGGATAGTCCATAATGAAATTTAAGGGGTGAATGAATAAATGGAAAAGTATCTGGAAATGGAGTCAGTAACCAAATAAGTTTGTTCAGAAAGAGTTGCATATTCTTCTAATTGAATTAGATTAACTAATGATATTATATATGAAAATGAACAAAGATATCCAAAACTCATTTGAGTAATCTGTTCATAATGAGATTAACTAATTCTCCCCTGAAGTCACACATGAACTCTTTCAATTCAATGGTTGGAAGAGTTCATTACAAATTCTTAGGGGTGAATGAGTTCAGGTCTAAGGAGAAGTTTAGGTCAGATTATGAAATCGGCTCAAAAGGTCAGGGGTCATACCATTCGATTCAGGTTAAATTTAGTAGCATTTGAAAAAAAAAACCTTTCCACTTTCATCTGTGTTAAAACATACCTTGACCTATTGGTTAGTAGGCATCCCTTTTGCTATTATATTATCTGTTACAAACTTTTCAATGTAAACAATTGTTATTTTCATTGTTCAGGTTGCCTTTCAATGTAAACAATTGTTATTTTCATTGTTCAGGTTGCCATGTTGAACAAATTCTCCGAGGCCATCCGAGGAAACCTCTCAAAAATGCAGCGTCTGAAGGTGGTCGCCCTGGTAACCATTGAAGTGCATGCTCGTGACATCATTGAGAAGTTGATCAAGACCAACACATCTGATGAGAATGCGTTTGAGTGGCTCAGCCAACTCCGATTATATTGGGAGAAGGTGTGTATACCAATTATTCTATTGTATCAGTGATAGTATTGTAACTGCTCATTAAGACAATATCTGATAAATGTTTGACCTTGGTTTAACCTTGTTTTTGACATTTGTTTGACCATGTATATGACCCTTTGTATACCCTTGTGAATGATCTTGTACTTGACCTTGTATGTGACCTTGTGTTTTACCTGGTGTATGACCTTATGTATGTCTTTGAGTGTGCTCTTGTGTTGACCTTGTAACTGACATGATGTTTGACCTTGTGAATGACCTTGTGATTGACCTTGTGTATGATCTTATGTATGACTTTGAGTGTGCCCTTGATGCCCTTGTGTTGACCTTGTATATGACTTTTGTTTGACCTTTGTATGACCTTTTGTATGACCTCGTGTTTGACCTCTGTTCCAGTCTCCCATTGATGACTGTGTAGTGAAGCAGACCAACACCCAGTTCCCGTACGGATACGAGTACCTGGGTAACTCCGGACGTCTGGTCATCACTCCGCTGACCGACAGATGCTACATCACCCTGACCACTGCCCTCCATCTCCACCGAGGAGGCAGCCCTAAGGGACCGGCCGGAACCGGTAAAACCGAGACGGTCAAAGATCTGGGGAAATGTCTGGGAATGTACGTCATTGTAGTGAACTGCTCCGAGGGTCTCGACTACAAATCTATGGGACGCATGTTTTCTGGTCTGGCTCAGGTAAATATTAATAAGAATTTGCATTATTTCAACATTATTTCCTTTTGGATCACCTGCCACTAAATATAATTCTACTTCTAAGTAGATTGGGAATGTCACAGGCTTAGTGATTAGGCTGTCTGATTTTCTTGCATTTTCCTTAAAATGAAGAATGACAGAATTCTTCAGACAGATATTGAATCTTTATGAATGATGGGGAAAACATTTTATTGGCTAGGGTGGCTAAGTGGTTAAGGTGACTGACATTCTGCTACCACTAGCTCTCACCTCTATGTCATGGTGGCTAAGTGGTTTGAGACCATCGCCAGATCTCTGGAAACTCTGGCTTTCCTCTTCTACAAAAAGCTGGCACATCCTTAAATGACGATGACTGTCAAAAAAACCCAAACCAAAACTTTTTTCAGAAATTTTTATTACATTTGCTTCATTGAGTTATAAAGTATACTGCTATAAGATAACCACTTCGGCTTTTATGACAGTAGAACAATGGAAATACATATAACAATAATATGACACACTTATGTTGACTTTTTATTTTTGGCCTATATCTGTGCTTCTACACTCATCAGTAAATGGCAATAACGAAGTTACTGTGAACCAACCCATTTTTATGTGCGATTAATTTTCGGATATTTCACAGATGATTAAAATTTGTGACAATTAATGGCCCAGAAATGGTTTCAATCAACTGTAGAAGTACTGAACTGTACAAAGGTTTTACTACTGTCGTGATATTAAATCGCCGCAAAATAATTATTTTGATATAAAAACACAAAATTAAGTCGCCACGACAATAAGTTGGTTTTAAATTACAATATGTCATTTTATGGTTTGGCTCCTTTTCTGTAGCTACTATCTTTGGATTATATAGAAACACAAATGACGAAGGAAGACAGTTTTTGACTCTTGCCCTGTCCGGGCCTCGAACTCAAGATATACGGCACCAATAGGCATAGCCAGATATACCTGCAAATGTTACCACTGCGCCAACTAGAAATCCCCCAAAAAGAAGTTTCGATATCACAGTGATAGACAGTCCAGTTTTCTGAAATGATCAATCATAGAAGATGTGAATACCTGGATTGCATCCCATACATATACAGTCAAACCTCATTATCTCAAAACTCGTATAACTTGAAGACCCTGTTTAATTCCAAGTATTGTGTCAGTCCCTGCCAAGCTTTACATCAACATTCAAACACGGTTAACTAAAATAACTAGTTTTCCCATGGTCCCGTCGACTTCGAGATAATGAGGTCGAATGTTCATGGATATATACATAGATACAAATTGTACAAATATTACTTATATATTAATCACGGTTCAATTACACACTTGTAACAAACTGATGTACTGTAGTAGTTTGTTTACAGGTGTCACACACTGCTGTACTGTAGTAGTTTGGTTACAGGTGTCACACATTGCTGTACTGTAGTTAGTTTGGTTACAAGTGTCACACATTGCTGTACTGTAGTTGTTTGGTTACAATTGTCACACACTGCTGTACTGTAGTAGTTTGGTTACAAGTGTCACACACTGCTGTACTGTAATAGTTTGGTTACAGGTGTCACACACTGCTGTACTGTAGTAGTTTGGTTACAGGTGACACTGCTGTACTGTAGTTAGTTTGGTTACAGGTGTCACACACTGCTGTACTGTAGTGGTTTTGTTACAGATGTCACACACTGCTGTACTGTAGTAGTTTGGTTACAGGTGTCACACACTGCTGTACTGTAGTAGTTTGGTTACAGGTGTCACACACTGCTGTACTGTAGTAGTTTGGTTACAGATGTCACACACTGCTGTACTGTAGTAGTTTGGTTACAGGTGTCACACACTGCTGTACTGTAGTAGTTTGGTTACAGGTGTCACACACTGCTGTATTGTAGTAGTTTGGTTACAGGTGTCACACACTGCTGTTCTGTAATAGTTTGGTTACAGGTGTCACACACTGCTGTACTGTAGTAGTTTGGTTACAGGTGTCACACACTGCTGTATTGTAGTAGTTTGGTTACAGGTGTCACACATTGCTGTACTGTAGCAGTTTGGTTACAGGTATCACACAATGCTGTACTGTAGTAGTTTGGTTACAGGTGTCACACACTGCTGTACTGTAGTAGTTTGGTTACAGGTGTCACACACTGCTGTACTGTAATAGTTTGGTTACAGGTGTCACACAATGCTGTACTGTAGTAGTTTGGTTACAGGTGTCACACACTGCTGTACTGTTGTAGTTTGGTTACAGGTGTCACACAATGCTGTACTGTAGCAGTTTGGTTACAGGTGTCACACACTGCTGTATTGTAGTAGTTTGGTTACAGGTGTCACACACTGCTGTACTGTTGTAGTTTGGTTACAGGTGTCACACACTGCTGTACTGTAATAGTTTGGTTACAGGTGTCACACATTGCTGTACTGTAGTAGTTTGGTTACAGGTGTCACACACTGCTGTACTGTAATAGTTTGGTTACAGGTGTCACACACTGCTGTACTGTAATAGTTTGGTTACAGGTGTCACACACTGCTGTACTGTAGTAGTTTGGTTACAGGTGTCACACACTGCTGTATTGTAGTAGTTTGGTTACAGGTGTCACACACTGCTGTACTGTAGTAGTTTGGTTACAGGTGTCACACACTGCTGTACTGTAATAGTTTGGTTACAGGTGTCACACACTGCTGTACTGTAGTAGTTTGGTTACAGGTGTCACACACTGCTGTACTGTAATAGTTTGGTTACAGGTGTCACACACTGCTGTACTGTAATAGTTTGGTTACAGGTGTCACACACTGCTGTACTGTAGTAGTTTGGTTACAGGTGTCACACACTGCTGTACTGTAGTAGTTTGGTTACAGGTGTCACACACTGCTGTACTGTAATAGTTTGGTTACAGGTGTCACACACTGCTGTACTGTTGTTAGTTTGGTTACAGGTGTCACACACTGCTGTACTGTAGTAGTTTGGTTACAGGTGTCACACACTGCTGTACTGTAGTAGTTTGGTTACAGGTGTCACACACTGCTGTACTGTAATAGTTTGGTTACAGGTGTCACACACTGCTGTACTGTAGTAGTTTGGTTACAGGTGTCACACACTGCTGTACTGTAGTAGTTTGGTTACAGGTGTCACACACTGCTGTACTGTAATAGTTTGGTTACAGGTGTCACACACTGCTGTACTGTTGTTAGTTTGGTTACAGGTGTCACACACTGCTGTACTGTAGTAGTTTGGTTACAGGTGTCACACACTGCTGTACTGTAGTAGTTTGGTTACAGGTGTCACACACTGCTGTACTGTAATAGTTTGGTTACAGGTGTCACACACTGCTGTACTGTAGTAGTTTGGTTACAGGTATAACACACTGCTGTTACTTGTTCCATCGGGCAAGCGTTTTTAATCGTTTCACTTGTCCGACAGCAATTTTGTCTGGTTCTGGACAAGCGTTAATGTCCACCCCTGATCCATTCCTTGTATATCCAACATTTTTCAATGAATCTTTCTGGCTTTGTTTATTTGTCATTTTGATGAAATTTTGTATACTTATAGGGAATTGTTTCCTGTTTTATCTCATAATATTTTCTATGTTTTCTGTTATGTATGACCAGGGAAATCATAATTCATTGATAACTTCCAAGTTTTGTGACAACATTTTAGTAGCATTATACAGAAAAATGGTGTCACATATCAGTGTAGATAATTCTATATTACTCCAGAAGTACACAACGGAAAAATATTGATATTTTCTGTACAAAATATTGTCAGAATCAATTCATAGACAAAGCCGTGTATAAAAGATGAAAATAAAAAAAATACATAGCAAAAGAAATAAAGTTGGCTCATTGTCACGGTACTGTAGTAGTTTGACTCTATTACCCAGATGCCCAAACCCTACCCACAGAACACTGCTCCTGTCTATACCTACAGTCTGTGTCCAGCCTGTGTCTGTGTGTATGATCCTGAGGAACTCGCCAACTCCACTGATGAGTAGGACCATACAGTTGTTATAGTCCCCTATGATCAGATTCCCCACACTGTCATACACCACACCACCAGTGGGGTTAAATGGTTCATTTCCTGTTTGTGGTGTTGGTTTATATATACTGGGGATGTCACCTCTATATACAAACAGCTCCTTGAAATCAGTGTCCATCACAACAACACGTCCCTTTCCATCACCACCATGACTTTCATCACTGATATCAGCAACTGCCACATTGTGAGTGACAGGACAATCTGAGATCCTCCATGGTGTACACACTAATGGTTTCCCAGTCCCTGTAGCCATTGTAGTACAATGTGTGTACAATACAGTAAAACTTGAAAACAACAACTTGGTTAGGACGAATTTTCACGTATAATGAAATAAAAATCAATCCCCAACGTGCATGCACCACTGTATAATAATAATATAACCACTTGTACAACGAAATTTACAAAACAACTTTTTCTTCATAACAAACTCATTCTTGTGTCCCTTCATCTTATTGTCTTTACAAAGAAACACTCACAAAACGAATGGCCTATCATTAGCCAAAATGGTTTTTCAGCAAAAGTGCTTTTTGAACCTTTTTTTGCGAAAAAGGGGAAAACAGTAACACTGATTATATTTCTGTACATTAAAGGAACTTCACATTTGTTAACTTATTTATTGCTACCAAACCCAACATCGTGACAAAATCTTCAGTTTGTTGAAGGCGGCTACTACCATATGGTATATGGTAGAACTAGAACTTTGTTCGAAATTGCAAACATGTATAACGAAATTTGTCTCAATTTTTATTTCTAGTTTTACTGTATATCTTTGGACTCCAGGTCAGATTTGGTTCATGTTCAAACCATATTATCATACTATCACTACACCTGATTTGATTTCAGTAGTCACCGATGAATGTTAAAGGTCAAAAGGTCACCTTTGACCACCTTTGGAATAAAAACTTGTGTACAAGTTATCTCAGGAACTCTGTGACAGATTTGGTTCATATTTGCACCGCAGCATCACACTAAGTTTTGTTGGTAGTTAGTCAAATTAAAACGGTCAATGGGTCACACTTGACCAAGTAGAAAGCTTGTGTACAAGATATCCTATGAACTCCTGAATAGATCAAGTTCATATTCACATCATACTTTGGTAACATCAAGTGCTTTATTTGATTAGAACTTGGTGGTCAGTAGTCAAGATTTAATGGGTCAAGGGTCACTTTGACCACTTTGTGGGAGGGAGAGATATAATTTTTATTTGTAAGCCCATGCTCTAGAGTATGGCGACACCACTTAGGACTTGTTCCTTGGACGTAGCTTTGAAGACTTGTTCCTTGGACATAGCTTTGAAGACTTGTTCCTTGGACATAGCTTTGCAGCTGTTTTAGTAATGCTGGGCATAAACAGACAAATACAGTCATTGAATTAGAATTGGCCCATTGATGTGGCCACACCCTTAAGGACTTTGTCACTTACTCATAGCACTTTGTAAACTTTGAAATCCTTACTTTTTCCATTGCTATAGATAGACACCGTGACCTTGTTAAGAACTGGTGTTTTGTTTAGACAGAATACTCAGTTCTTATACATTGGCATAGTTTCCATCTTACTAAAATTTTTAATTATTTTGCAATTTACATGGACAATCTTATTGATGTATGTATGATATTTGTTATAGACTGGTGCCTGGGGTTGTTTTGACGAGTTTAACCGTATCAACATTGAGGTGTTGTCCGTCGTCGCACAGCAGATTCTGTCCATCCTTAGTGCTCTGGCCGCTGGCTCGTCCCGATTCGTGTTTGAAGGTCGTGAAATTGATTTGGTGTGGTCATGTGGTATTTTCATCACTATGAACCCTGGTAAGTAGGATTATATAAAGGAATACAGAGGTTACACAACAAATGAACTTTCACAGAAAATTCTTATATTATATTTAACTGTAAATGTCTTTATCTAGGTGATATACCCCCGGTAATACGAGTATAATTGTGTGTTCTCAGGTTATGCTGGTCGAACAGAGTTACCTGATAACCTCAAATCCATGTTCCGACCCATCGCCATGGTGGTACCGGACTCCAATCTAATCGCAGAAATCACCCTGTTTGGTGAGGGCTTTGGCAACACTAAGGTAAGCGAATATTTTGGCCTGACTATATTTTGTCATACATAACTACCCTGACTATATATTTTGTCATACATAACTACCCTGACAATGTATATTTTGTCATACATAACTACCCTGACAATGTATATTTTGTCATACATAATGAGCCCTGACAATGCATAGTTTGCCTTAAATTACTTGCCCTGAAAATGTATTTTTGCCCTTCATAATGTGCCCTGACATGTATATTTTGCCCTTCATAATGTGCCCTGGCATGTATATTTTGCCTTCCATAACATGCCCTGACATGTATATTTTGCCTGCCATAACATGCCCTGACATGTATATTTTGCCTTCCATAACATGCCCTGACATGTATGTTTTGCCTTCCATAACATGCCCTGACAATGTATATTTTGCCCTTCATAACATGCCCTGACAATGTATATTTTGCCCTTCATAACATGCCCTGACAATGTATATTTTGCCCTACATAATCACCCTGACAATATATATTTTTCCCTACAAAATGACCCTGACAATGTATATTTTGCCCTACATAACGTGCTCTGACAATGTATATTTTGCCCTGCATAATGACCCTGACAATGTATATTTTGCCCTACATGTCATGCCCTGACTATGTATATTTTGCCCTACATAATGGCCCTGACAATGTATATTTTGCCCTACATAATGACCCTGACAATGTATATTTTGCCCTTCATAACATGCCCTGACAATGTATATTTTTCCCTACATAATGACCCTGACAATGTATATTTTGCCCTACATTTCATGCCCTGACAATGTATATTTTGCCCTACATAATGGCCCTGACAATGTATATTTTGCCCTACATAATGGCCCTGACAATGTATATTTTGCCCTACATAATGGCCCTGACAATGTATATTTTGCCCTACATAATGGCCCTGACAATGTATATTTCAGGCCTTGGCTAAGAAGGTGTACACACTATACTCTCTGGCTGAGCAGCAGCTGTCCAAACAAGATCACTACGACTTCGGGCTCCGTGCCCTCGTGTCTGTCCTCAGATACGCGGGCCGTAAGAAGCGCAGTAACCCCAACATGCCTGATGAAGAGGTAGGTCATAAAGGGAGATAAGTTTACGTAGCGATAGAAAGACATTACTTCATTTGAATGTTTTTGTATCTAAATAGATCAAAGAAAAACTTTCCTTTTTATAATTAACAAAAATAATTAATCAATAAATAGATAAGTTGAGTTTAGACTTTCATATCTGTTTCTACTTATATGAGTATTAAGTTTACACAAAATTTATTTATTAACCCCAAAAGACATCAATTAGATAGGGAGTAATGCACAGTGTAGTGGATTTGATATATACATGTATATGTATTTCAACCAACAGTTGCCAATTTTGGTATTTTTCTGGGAAAAAATTTCGTGTGGGGCTTTGACATTTGATTAATCTTTATTAAGCTGAAGTATTTTCTTGTCTTTTCAATTATAGCATTTGAATATGATTTATGATATCCGTAATGACTCTATTTACTTTCAGCAGAGCTGATATTTTTTTGTGGATTAATTTGCTATTACGACTTCAATTCAATTCATTCACCCCTGAAATTTCAAAATGAACTTTTCCAACCTTTGAATTGGACTAGTTCAAATGTGTCTCCAGGGGTGAATGACTTAAAGTACAGTGTATTGTGTTTTGCCAATGAAATGTTGATGTGTTGTGAGTGTTTGGTTTTGATGATATCCAGGGGTCCGTTAGGAAGTTTGAAAATGCCACAATAACGGATGAAGAGGTAACCAAACACACAAAAATATGGAGGCCTAGAGGATCGCAGTATAACGCATGTCACAAACACATATGAGTTCACCTGGTTTATTAAGTAGCCTCATTTTCATATCTCGATAAGTTTTCCTGTAAAAGTCTGCTACTAAACTTCTTCTGAAGAATCCAAAATTATTGTGACACATGGATTTTGTACCGTTATATAGCTTGGGTTTATCAAATTATTCAATTCATTTCTTCAAGTTACTGTGCTGTTTCAAATTTTCAGGCGAAAATTAAAGCCCTTTGGGCCTCTTTGTTTAATAAGCTAAAAATAAATCAAGATACATGTAAAATGGGCATTTCTCACATGACAACAATTAATATATTTTTGTTTGACAAACATCGACAATTTTGGTAATTTGAGTCAGGATTACCTCCCTTCTCATGTCAGTAGAGCACTGCCTCTTTATCGAACAAACATCGATTTACGTAGAAGAAACATGCTTGCTGGGCTGTCCAATCAGTTTTTAAGTCAAATAAATTGCAATTAATATTATTTTCATAAATAAAAATTGAAAAAAAAAACTTGTATCTTGTCATACATGTGAATATGTTACATGTTTTCAAGTGGAATTTCTTTTTGAGCTTAAAAATTAACAAAAATGTTTACACTTCCGGGGGAAAAAAGTCCTCAATATTTTTGTGTGTTAGCTTCAATATCTTTAGACCAGATAAATATTACCACTATATATACTTTATTTATTTATACTATGCCTTTGTTTGTTACACTTATTTTATTTTTAGATTTTATGTATGATTAAGGCTAGGCAGCATGAATTTGCCAGAATGTCAAGTAGGCATCTGATAAAAGAATTTCTTAGTTTGAAATTTCAAAATGGAAAAAAAAACAATTCAAGAATATTAAGATGGAATTTGTACATAAAATCATTGGAATTTTGAGGACATAAAGTTGGAATTTGTACAAAGGATTAT